>VZTJ01006268.1:0-161668 GCA_013397795.1 Orthonyx spaldingii | reverse complement strand
CAGCCGCCGGCCGAGAGGCGCGAGCGGTGGCCGAGTCCAACGGCGGCTGCCGGGCGGGACCGGAGGAGCCCCGTCCCTCCAGAGACCCCTTGGAGAAGTGGCAGGGAACGCTAAGCGGGGCGGGGATCGCTGCGCCCGCGCTGACCCGCGAAATCACGGGCAGACAGAAGCCTGTGCTCCCGGTCTGAGCCCTCGTCCAGCGCCCCGCGGGGCCGGGCTCGCCGTCCTTCTCTGCCATGTGGTACCAGGCACCGCGGGCTCCCTAGCGGGGCGGGGGCGAGGGAAAACATCCCAAGTGCTGCGGCGGCCGTAATACCGTGACGCAGCTGAGGGCAGGAGAGATGCTTCGGTGAACGCAGGGGAAGCCTATCAGTGGATTGGGCCTGCCGAGCCCCGCGAAACTGCTGGCCGCCGCTACCGTGCTGGGAAGAGCGCGCTGCCTTCTCCGGCCCGCTCCGCCCCGTCGCGCTGATTGCCCAGCGCGTCGACCTCCGCCTCCTTCCCCGGCTTGCCCGGCGCCACCGCGACTCAGCCCGCCTGCGCGCCAGAGCCGCCATCTCCGGTCACCATAGTGACGGGTCCCGGCGACCCCGGGACGGCTCCGGGCCTCTCCCCCTGTGCCCCGTAGCGAGCCGCCGTCCTTCCCGCCGTGAGCCCTTCGGGTCTTCTCCCGCCAGCGCCTGCATGTGCTCCCGTGGGGTTCTGGATTCTCCCCCGCCTTGATCCTGCCTGGCGGGGTGCGTGCCGCCACCATGGCCGGGGAGGGAGACAGGAGGAAGCGCTTTATTTCAGCCACGGCTGCCAACTACTTCGGGCTGGAGCCAGCGGGCGATGCCGCTGCCCTGGCCGCGGGGCTGCATTCCCGTCCGGAGTTGAGCCGCTTCCTCGACGACGGCAATGAGTTCCTGCTGGTGGTGCAGCATTCGGGCGCGCAGCTCAGCGCCTCCAACAAGGTACCGTAGTGTCCGGCTCCGGCGGGTCCCGCGGGTCCGCCCCGTTCCGGCGTGCGAGCGGGGATGCAGAGCCCGCAATCAGCCCGGGCGTAGTGGTCGTGAAGACTGGTGTCAGATTTGGGAGACGTCTCTCTCCTGCAAATATCTGTGCAGGTCTTTGTATTTGCTGCAAGGTACTGACGGCTGCCGTGGTTTAACCCCGGCCGGCAGATAAGTATCGCTCACGGTCCCCCTGTCCCGCCGTGGGGAGAAGCATCGGAACGAAAAACCCGCCGTGAGTTGAAATATGAACAGTTTAATAACTGAAACGAAATAAAATATAATAGCAGCTAACTACTAATACACTAATAATAGTGTTAATAATCGTAATGAAATGGGGCGAGAGAGAGGAACCAAACCCCAGAGAGACAAGCGATGCGCAGTGCAGTTGTTCACCACCCGCTGACAGATGCTCAGCCCGTCCCTCAGCAACGATCGGTGCTTCCCGGCCAACTCCCCCCAGTTCATACTCTGAGCGTGATGCTCTGTGCTGTGGAATATCGCTCTGGCCACTTTGGGGCAGCGGTGCTGGTGTGGGGGTCCATGCTCCTGCCAGCTTCTCGGGCCCCTCCTCGCTGACAGAACATGAAGCTCTGCAAAGTCCTTGGCTTTGGGTAATTACTACTCGGTAGCAACCAATACATCAGTGTATTATTAACATTATTGTCATACTAAAGCCCAAATACGACACTGTACCAGCTATTAAGAAGAAAATTAACTATCCTAGCTGAAACAAGAACACTGGCCCAGAGTCTGTGAAGACCATATGCTCAGCTATACATTTGTTAGTGGATTGTGCCTATGTTGGTGCAGTTTTAGTGTGCTGTATATTGTCTCCATGTGAACATAATGCAGCCTGGGGCATGGAGTTGGATGTATGATTTCTTCCTGGGCATGGCTGCATGCAGGTGACTGGAAGGATTGTATGGGCAATGTCCATGCAAGGAATGGGACCTAATATGTGGCACATTGGCTGGTATTTGACAAACCCAAGGTGAGTGTTTGTCCAAAGCATGCATTTTCCAAATTGATTTGTCCAGCTGTGAGCAAATCTTGTGTTCATTGTGTGAAATGTCCTGCCTTGAGTATGTTTATCAAGTGACTCATCGGAGTCATCCAGGGAGTGATGTGCACTCAGTGTTACAATGTAAGAGGGACATGGTGTGGTGCCAGTTACACAGAGTGTACAGGCAAGGTGTGGGTCTTGATATGGCATCTGTCGTTCTGCGGTGAGACCAGGGACGTGGGGTTTGTTATGTCCGTGGCTTCACACACGGGAGATGCATGTAAGGAGTCCTCAACACGTGAAGTGTGGACTAGTAACTTGCATGTCTCCTTGGTTATTTCTCTGTGAAGTCTAGTGCGTGCTATATTCAGGCATGAATGAACATTTATGTGTACCAGTTTTTGGGAGTGCTGCTGAGCCACTGTCTGAAATACAAAGCATCTTGCTGCAGCTGTGGAAGATCAGATGCATGTTGATGCTATACTATGTACCTGTTGTCTCAGTGAAGCTATGTCTGGAGGTGTTAGGCTAAAGACTTGATAAGAAAGTAAAACTGATACTGTCCAATAAAACTGAAAACTGTTCTTACTACCCTTTATTTCTTTTAATGGAAAAACAGTACACAGAAGTTTATAATTGCACAGAATCTAGGATTTCACTTAATGGATCTTTTTGCTATTGATTTATCAAATGTTTGAAAATATTTTCCTGTTTTATGAATTCTTCTCAGCCACAAATAGTTTCAGTAATTAATTTTATGGCAATTTTTGGAACTTTACCCATAAGTCGGCACAGTGGATGGAACATGAGTCATGTTACAATTTATGATTTTACTGATGAAGAAGCATGCCTTTTTCTGTTCTTGAGAAATCTATGAATAGAGTTACGTATTTACAAACTCAGGAAAAAAATACAGAATATTTAGAATATATAGAAAAATTTTCCCAAAGATATGTAGCATAAAAATACAATTAAAAAACATAGGCTTCATGCTTAGTTTTCTCTAGGCACAAGACAGAGTTTCTGTTTTGTCCAGAGAAAGTGGCAAGCGGAGTTTTCAAAATACAGTAAGAAATTATGGTATTTGCAGACATTATATGCTGTAAAAGGCTTTATGTATTTGATGTTGGAAGTCAGGTTGCTATGGACTCAGAAATGAGTATAGTAAAAATCTCTATTTTCTCTGCAAATCAAATACTACCAGGATTTTATCAGAGCCCAGAGGGAATAATATGGTATTTTATATTTTTTTCTTGATGCAAATTGTTTGCGTAAATGGTGTATGTAATTTAGGATAATATGCAGTCAATAACAGCTTTCTAAACAAATCCTGTCTTCTTGGTTGTTACAGATTGAAGCTACTGATTCAAAGAATAATGTGTTGGTGTTCTTTAAGCTGAGACCCGATGTAATTACAGAAGATAATCTTCATAGTAATATTCTTGTGTCATCTATGCTAGATTCACCAATCAACACCCTTTATCAAGCAGTACGACAAGTTTTTGCACCAGTATTACTGAAGGTGGGCAATATACCAGTTTAAATGTTTTGAAGATTTATATTGAGACATTGGAATTCAATATGTTGTTACTTAATTCTGAACAAAATATTTTATGTTATAAAACCAAAGTATTTGAGGAGATTAAACAACGGGTGTAGTTATAGTTTCTAAATTAAAGTAAGTACTTAAGCTCCTATCAGTAAGGATGAGAGGAAGATTCTGGTCATGCATATGCCTGACTGGAAGTGTGGAATACACTGGCCAGTGATGATTAATGTGGAAAACAGCTCACACATTTTCAGAGTGCCTTTATAAACCCAACAACTGACATTTGATTTTGTGATAAAAATGTTTCTTATAGTGTTATTCTGAATTGTTAAATGAAAAGAATGAGGTCATTTTCAGAGTGCCTTTATAAACCCAACAACTGACATTTGATTTTGTGATAAAAATGTTTCTTATAGTGTTATTCTGAATTGTTAAATGAAAAGAATGAGGTGCTTTTCCTTGACTTCATGAAAAAAAACTGCTGCATTTTCCCACCATGTGGTTGGTAACTTAATCCAAATTTTTTATTCTTTTTAAGATTAATGGCAAAAAATAGTAATTGCTCTATCATCTGAGTCACAATTTTTGAAATTTTCATTACAGGATGAGAAGTGGAGTAAAGCATTTGATCCCAAACTCCAGAAACTTTTAGGTGAGCTTGAAGCTGGCTTGAGTACTGCTCTCAGAAGATCAGATCCCAGTTACAGAGGAACAAAATTCAGTGATGATGATGTGCGAGGTTTGTTTTGCAATTGTGTCTTTTAGAGTTAATTTTGAATTAGGAGTAAATCATTTATTTACAAGTTGAGTGTTCAGGCTTCCCAGTGATTGCGCAGTGTGAAATATAACCAGTTGTTTTTAGTAGGCTGGAATTATTGACGGTGATATCAGGAGACCAGAGTTGACTTTTATACTGCATCTAGTCAGGATCAGAAGTTAAAGGTTATTTACATAACCATATAGTAAAAATTTGCTTTAGAAAGTATGTTGTGACTGAACATATTTTATAAAAACTAATTTATTCCATATATAAATATTTTCTATTTTATTTGCAGCTATACTTACACCAACAGATGAATTTCAGTTCTGGAGAGAATGTGCTCATCATGGAAGTAAAGAGTATAGTAAAGAGAGAGCTTCATATTTTAGAGACCTATTTGAGGACATTGCAAAAGTATGTTTTATTTTGTGTGATCAGTGATACATTTCTAGACTTAGTAAAAACCACTCTTCCTATAAAGTATGTCAGTATATGTATACTTTTTTCAAATATATGAATATTAACTATTGACTAATTGAATATGTAACAATTTAGGATTTTTTTCTTAGACAAAATTTTGGTTTAAATGATAGGTGCATGGGAATGCTGACATTTAATTGGGAGCTGATTTGATCACTGAACTAAGAGCTGCTGTAGAAATAGAGAACTATGCTTCAATTTGTGAATTGGGGATTGACTCATGAGATAAAAAGGACACTGTTAATGCTGTCAGGCAAAATTTTTGGCAACCATAAAGCACTTTCTTGAATAATGCTTCAGATATCAATGAATACTTCACATGAATAAACTTACACAAATGCTTGGTTTTTTGAGAGGATTATGACATACTCTGTTATGTAGTAAACCTCAGGAAACTATACCACTTGTCAGCTTCAGAAAAGTGTAAATGTTTCTACAATACAATTTGCAAAGTGAGCATAATAAGGATATTTTTTTCTAGGATTATTACAACTTGGATACTCTCTCATTATTTGAAGTTGTGGATTTGGTGGAGACTACCAAGGATACTGTTGATAGTGTATGGAGACAAACCGAACATGATCCTTATCCACAGTCTCGCATGCATAATCTCTTGGATGTGATAGGTAAACCTTTATGCCGTCTTTATTAAATGAACAGTCAAGAAAAGTAAAATAATTCTTTGAGCAGCGGCTTTCTTCCTTGTAAAGGCACCAGTAACAGCCCACAGCATGAAGGTGCTTTCTTCTTGTAGTTATGACCCATGAATATTATTTGCCTTCTAGTATGTGATAACTCAGCCAGTTCCTGTAGATGCCTTCACATATGCTTGGAAAGGTGATGGATAGTTAGAAGATGGAGTTGGATACCTTTCAGCCTGTGGGCTGGATTTGTCATGCTTCTGTTTGACTCTCTGTCTTTCTCTCAGAGGAGGAAATTTATTTGCATAAACCCCCATTAAAGGTCGGTTCAGTTTGTGTGGAGGTGAGAGCAGGATGTGCAGAGAGGTTCTTCTCTCATACTCTTGACAGCAGCCTCACGTTTGACGACAGGCATAGGACAGTGAGTTTGTGTGCTACTGCCAGGTGTGTGCATGTGAGAGAGGAAGGGGTGTGGGGAGCAGCCAGATACTGCCATTGCTGCTGATAAAGACAGGTGCTTGTGTGTGGAATTCAGAATCCAAATCCATCAGCTTCAGATGTTGGACCAACCTCTGTTTACCTTGGAGATATTCAAGAGATTTATTGAATCTGAAACAAAATAATCAGTTATTACTGCATTTGTGTGGTTTGAAATCAAGACACTACACTGTTTTTTTAAAAATGTGATTAGAATGTGGTGCAGCCTTTGAAGGAATTATTTTAAACGAACATAATGTCTTGGTTTTTGTATATTTTTTGTCTTCTAGGTGGCTCACTAGGTAGATTTGTTCAGAGAAAATTAGCAGCTTTGAATTTGTGGGAGGATACTTTTCACAGTGTTAAAGAAAATGTACAGGCTGGCATCTTGATTTGTGAGCAGTGGGTGTCAGCTTGTGAATACCTGACTGGACAACAGTGGCAACGTTATACTTTACATCCATGGAAAAATGAGAAATATTTCCCTGAACTGATAGCCAAACTTGGCAAACGTCTTGATGAGGTAAAAATTTGAATTATACTCATTAGTTTCATTAGACACAGAATTAAATAGCATTGTTTTAAGTTAAAAAAGGGAAATAAAATACTTTCATAGTCTTTTCAGGGTCAGATAGTATTCCATAATCTGTCTGAGTCTTTCAAAAATTTCTTGTAAAAAGGAGAGAGATGGGTACTTGTAAATGTAAGTTTTATGTAAAAATACATTTGATATATCAAATACTTTTTTTTCCCTTGTAGGTGCTAACTGTTAGAACACTGCATGAAAAACTTATGTTCTTTTTGCCAGCTGGAGAACAAAATTCTTTACATCTTTCTCATGTGTTTGAACCCTTTGCTGGCCTAAATCCTGTACATTATAACCCTTACACAGAGGTATAATGCTTATTTTTAATTTATTTACATTCTTTCTGTGTCTTTTTCCAATGTATATAGTCCTAAACTAACACGTGAACTCATTATCTCTAGCCATTATGGAAAGCAGCAGTGTCTCAGTATGAAAGAATTATTGCACCAGTGGAACAAAAAATAGCAAGCAAATTGAAGAAATTTATTTCAGAAATTCAGGAAAGTCCACAGCAGGTATGCATAATTTTGTAGTCTGAAAACTTTCCTGAAGATCAAGTTATTTAATTCCTAAGTAGTCAGTTTAGGGGATAGGAGTAAGTACTTAGAGCCAAAGACAGCACTACTGGCTGGTGTCAGCCTATGTTTAATTTTTTTCATGAGAAAGTGATAATTTTTAAAAATCTTCATATTCCAGCTTCTTCAAATATTTCAGAAGCATAAGGAACTGATAAAGCACCCAAATATAAGCAAAGAATTGCTTTTTGAGAGGGAAACATTGCTAGCAGCACTTCAAGATTACGTCAAAGGTATTTAATTGCATTAATTTTTTTGTGAATGTTAGAATGTTTATTTATTTCTAGAATTACATCAGTATTCCTAGTATATTTTTATAACTACAATAGTGATCTAATGTTGTTCTGTTAGATTTCTGGTCTAATGAATCTTTTGCATATGTTAGACTATGAGACAGACTTTGAAACTCGATGCCATGGTGTTCCTGGTGATGTTTCTGGACCACTGTCGGGCAAGAACCTTTCTGAAGTTGTCAATAATATTGTATGGGTACAGCAGCTGGAACTGAAGGTAACAGATTCTGTTACTGTTTCGACACAATTTATTATAGAACAAAGAACATGGTATTTGACATTTCTGTGGGGAATTCCACACAGAAGAATTGTGGGCTTCCCAAGAGTTATATAATCAAGGTTCCTTATCAGTGGTGCTGCTTGCCAAGTTGAATTTTACTAGCAGACCCAGAATGTAGTCTTTTTGTAGTAAACTGAATTGCCTCCTTTTTTAAAAACAAAACAAAACAAAACAGACCAAAATTCAGACAGGAGGTGTTTTTGTTAAATTTTACCCTCCAATTTGCATTTTAAAATTGTATTTAAGATTCACAGATAGCCAGATTCTGGAATCCTAATTCCCACTTGTTGCTACTAACCTTTGTAGTGTCCTCTTGAAATCCAAGGGGTTTCTTGGTAGAACATTTTGAGCTTGTGCCTGCCAGGGAATTTACAGTAGTAGAAGTAAACACTTGTACAATGCTTGTATGACAGTTCTGTGTTCTCTTAAAACATACTGGACTCTATTTTAATTTATGTTGGTTTTGTTAGTTTGTATTTGCACATTAGTTGGAAACTTTGAATGTTTTTTGGAAAACATTGACCAGCAAAAACCAAAATGTTTTTTGTGAACATAAGTGCCCTCTACAGTAATTATAGATTTGAATGAGAATAGAAGTTCCTTATTCCAGAATAACTATTAGCCCAGTTCAGCTGATGTGTGTCAGTTGTATGTCTGCTTTAGGCTGTGCTGAATTTTTCAATTGCTCTCAAATCTCCACTGATTGGATTGACTAGGGTTTTAATTTGTCCACATGTAGATGTGAAATTCCATTTCGAATACCTTTGAGTATTGTCATGGACCTTACAGATACAACAGAAGACTCATGGAAGATCTGTACCTTTACAGAGAGTTAATTATAGACCAAGTGGGATATCCTGGGGTATCTTAATAGTGGTAGATGTTATTGGTGGGCAGCTTATTCAGAACCAATTTACTGTAAAGAGAGTTCAAACATCTGGGACACAGATTCAGAATTCACTTTTTTTTCCCAATCAGCTTTTGAATCCCACTTGGATGTTTTGTAGTACTGATTTTTATTGTGGTGATTTTTCTTTTCTGATTGAATACTAGGAAGTTAAGCTTCTTTTCTTTGTTACTGTGTTTAAGGTGGATGATTCTGTCAAGCTGGCGGAGGCTCTTCTGTCTGACTTACCTGGATTTCAAACTTTTCATCAAAGTGCAGATTGTTTTCTGGAACAGTTAAAAGCATTTAAGCAGGAACAATTTGATGATTGGTCTGGGAATATCCAGTCAGAATTATCAAATCCCAAGTCAGGACTTTGGTAAATACATTCTTGTTTAAATAATATTTATTAAATAATGAAATCTGTAGTGTGGTGTAATTCATTAGAACTTGACAAAGGAAAGAAAAAAAAATACAGGATTGAGAATGAATGCAGAGACAAAATAGAACAATTTATTATACTTTCGTCATCCTGCCAGTCTTGCTTGGTAAGGTGAAGTATACAGAACAGTATTGCTAATAACTAATTAATAGCTAATATAGTAGCTTAATAACTAATCTTGGAGTTTCTGTTAGCACCTGGAATGAAAGATGTTTGGTTCGCTTGTTGTTTTTGCTTGTTACCCACTGTAATCCTTATAGTGATAATGTATAGAAACCAGATGAGATGAGAGTATAGCTGTGATATACAGATGACGCAGGTAGAGTAACAAATTAATTGTTATTCACAAGAAATTCTGCAGTCTACGTAAGGCAGATGAAAGAAGGGCAAGCACATCAATTTAAGTTTCATAAATTTTGTTTCCCAAAATACTAGAAGTTCTTTATAGGATATTAAAATATATTTTAACAATTTTTGTTTTAATTGATTGGCCACATAGCTTCAGTCTTCAACTCTGAGTGTTGCAGAATTCCTCTGAAAAGAATTTGTCCACAGTTACAGAGGATACAGGAGATGATACTTAAGTGAAAACCCTTGTTTTAATGAAAATACTTAGATGTATAACAGCCATTTAATTTATTAGTGCTATAAAATTTTTTTATTGCAAGATTTTAAAAGTTGTGAAGTGGTTAATTAAACGAACAAGAAAAGAAGTAGCTCTCTACAAAGGGGAATGCAATAAATATGGGAACTAGAAAAGAGATGAGAAAAAAAACGAGATAAATGAGTAAGGCTGAAGTGTTTAAGAAAGGATAGTGGTAGAAGCATTTCTAAAGTGGAAAAGAAATTTCAAGTCTGAAGATAGGCTGAGTTCTTATTAGCATCTGGTTGAATATACCAAAATGCTCCATTGATGCAAGTTCTGGTTCTTAGATTGGTTCCCTCAGAGTAATTTCTCACCCTTTGCAGTGCTGAAGACAGAGACTGGCAACATGCCTGCTTGAGAGAGTATGATGGATAGAGTGTAATTTAAAAGTACTGTCTAGCTGTGAATTACATGATAACTATTGCCACAAACAAGAAAAACTTTGTAAGCAAAAATGATAGCCATTGTTAATTCTGTCTTATCTTCATTGGCTTTGAATTGAAGGAAAGGTTACTGGAATAATTTCTGAGTAAATTAAAATGTTAACAAGCATAGAAAAACAAAATAGAATGACATCAAACTGTTTGGAATAGTTAGTTATATTATGGTAAAATGCGCCTAAGAAAGGATAAATATCAACTTATATTCAGTAATATGATTGATTTTGATGCAGTATCCAAGCTAATAGCCCTGTGATGGAGTTGGATCCCATTTCTGGAACATTAAACATACTTTACTCAGATCGTTTGGTGACTCTGCTGAGAGAAGTACGTCAGCTGTCAGCACTCGGGTTTGATATACCAGCTAAAGTACAGCATGTTGCAAACACTGCACGAAAGTTCTGCAAGCAGGCGGTCATCCTCAAGCAGGTATAAGGTTATGCCATGATAACGTCCTGTTCTGTCTTCCCAAGTGTAGTTTATAGAACTTTTCTACAGTGCTGTCTTTTCTGTCTGTATGGTTAAGCTTTTCGCTGTGCGTGCCTGTATGAAAGTGACTTCTTTCTTGAACAAATTAGCTAAGTCCATAAAAGAAAACAAAAGTAAAGATATGCTTTACAATTTCAGAATGTGTCTTCTTTTGAAGTATAGCATCAAAGCCATATGAAGTTACTGTATAAATATACAAAAATAAGACAAGTAATTAATTGATCACCTTGTTTTAGTCTCAGTTTTTTATAATTATGACTTGAAGGGAATTGTCATAAAATGGAGCAACTTGTCCTCCCCACTGCTAGTTTTCAACTGAAAATATATTAGTAAGTATTTTAATGGAAGTATGTGTGGGTTTTTTGGGGGCATGTGGTGTATTTTTTTGATTGCACTCAATGCCATGTATGCTTTTGTTTGGCTTACATTTCAATTCAATTTCACATGAGGTGTCATAGATATCTGATATACCCCTACAGCTAAGGCAAAGGTGACACAAGACCGTTTATTTATTCTTGTAAATTTAATCTCTCCATTTTTACAGGTGGCACATTTTTACAATTCTATTGATCACCAAATGATTGGGAGTCAGAAGCCAATGATGTTACAATCTGCTTTAGCATTTGAACAGATAATTAAGGTGAAAGAATTCTCCTCTCTTTGTCTTTTTAATTTCAGTGGTAAATGTGCATATTCTGTGCTGCTTTTTCTATGTTTATTGCATTGTAAGTTAAAACATTATTTCCTGATCAACAGGTGAAGTTGACTAGCAATTATTAATGTCACATTTTTGGTTCTGATCTGTGCAGAACAAAGACCAAAAGAGGAGTTTAAGGTGTCCTCTTGTCTTCAGACATCTGCTTACATTTGTGGAGCAGAAGTCTCAACATCAGTTGATCTACGTGAAACTCTGTTAGGAGTCTCTCATTAATCCTTTTCCAGTGCACTGACATAGCTATAATGCTATACCCCTACATGTCTGTGGTTTGCCAGATTATTACATCTCTAATGCAGCTAGGGAAAGGGAGGTCCTCCATTTTTCACTAGGAATAAAACCATCTTTCTCATATTAACACTTCCTGTATGTTAGCTGATAGACTATTTTTGTCATTAAGTCTTATAAAGTTTGTGTGTTTTTAAAGCATTCAAAATCTGGTCCTGGAGGAAAAGCTCAAATAACATGGGATAATCCCAGGGAACTGGAGGCTTATATCCAAAAACTCCAAGCTGCTGCTGGACGGCTTTCCACTGAAAACAGAAAACTAAGAAAGTGGCACACAAACTTCATTGAAAAGGTATATTTTCCAGATGACATTGAAATCATGTCTGTTATAGCTTACCTTAACCTTTCTTTCATTTACATGATGATGAGTATGTTTATTATTCCATAAAATTCTTTTAACAGGTCATATCGCTTATGAATATTGATCTACTTCGGCAGCAGCAGCGTTGGAAAGAGGGACTTCAGGAGCTCAGAACTGGTTTTGCCAGCCTCGAGTCACAGGCAGGGTTTGATTTTCATACTGCAAACTGTGAACATTTGACTTTTCAACAGTAATCAAGTTTTTTAGACTCAAACATAGCATGATTGAATTAACTTTGATTAAGGAGTTACTATTGTTTTAGCAAAACATCTGTGTCCTAGTTAATGCCAGATGTGAGGTAAAATCTCAGATGAGGAGGATGGAGATAATTTTTTTTATGTCATACTGGTAATGACTTTTAGTCAATGACAGGTGTTAGATGCGGAAATAGGAAAACCTCAGGTAAGATATATCAGTTGTGTCTGAGCCATTAATGCAAGGTAAAATGAAGAAATTGGTACAGATAATGAGTAATCCCTACACAGAATTAACAAATGTGTAAAATTTAGAATTAAAATGCATTTCTGCCTGTCCTAGTTTGAAGACAGGTGTCTGCTAAGGAAGGCAGGAGCCTCCCTTGGAATAGGAAATGTAATCCCCTTCCCTCCGAATTAGTATAATTTTGAAATTAAAGGGGCTTTCAGGCAATGTTGTGGGAAAAGGAATAACAGTTCTTTACTAATATATATACATATATATATATATATATATATCAAGACAGACAAACAGCAACAATGGCAACCACAACAAACAAGAACAGAGCAAACCCCCAGTCCAGTCTCTTCTTGCTCCCTGTT
This sequence comes from Orthonyx spaldingii, assembly GCA_013397795.1. Taxonomy (NCBI): domain Eukaryota; kingdom Metazoa; phylum Chordata; class Aves; order Passeriformes; family Orthonychidae; genus Orthonyx; species Orthonyx spaldingii. The sequence continues at coordinate 148,965 of VZTJ01006268.1, read as the reverse complement.
AGCAATTGGGCAGGACGGGTGCGATGGCTCCTCCTCGGCTGCAGGGGGCGCTGTAGCGCGAGTCTTGGCTGTCTCTCCCCGGCAGTGATGGTGGGCGTGGCCGGCAGGGAGGGATGGGGCCAGAGCTTCTTGTAGGCAAAAATCCCGGGGCTGCAGCAGGGGTACGGCAGGGCTGGGCAGGGCAGCCTGGCTCCTGAATCACGGCCAGCAGGGGCTGGCTCCAGGAGAAGGGGAGGGGAAGGGGCTCGGACATCCCGGGTCTTTCCTTTCCCCTGAGCACCACAGCAGATGGTGGAGGGTCCCTTGTCTGGTGGATTAGGGTGGGAAATAAGTCCCAGCGGAACGGCTGCTGTTATGGGCAGAGCTCTACTCACGGGAGAAGCAGGCAGGCAGCAGGAGCCAGGAAAACTCCACAGTGGTGACAAGCAACTGCAGCTTCCTTCTCCTCTGAATGCCGAGAGGCCAAGAGAGCGAGCTACTGCTCCCCTTGCCTTTTCCCAGCCCAGCTGTCACAAGATCTCTGGCTCCTTCAGGAGGGAATGTCCAAATAAGGGAATAGCTACTTACAAGTTTTTTTTCACCTGACTGGTCTTTCTATTGTTTTTCCTAAGCACCCAGTCGTTACGGTGTCTTAGCAACGTATGGGCAAAAATTCTCTAAGATAAGAGAAACAAAAAGAAGGATTCCAAACCCCAACACTGCCTGAAATAAGGAGAAAAATATATTTTTGTTTGTTCCCTTATCAACTGACACTTTTAGAGTAGAATCATAGAATCATTGAGGTTGGAAAAGGTCCTTATTATCATTGAGTAAGATGGTAAAGATTTTGATTAAGAATATCTTATTATCAAAGTAAGCTATTTTGAGTTATCATTCAAGTCAGTTTAATTTTTTCTTTAGCCTTCAGCAATCAAAGGAGTATATTCTTAGATGGATATGTTGTTCTTTATAATGCAAATGCAGATTACTTTTGTTGGTGTTTGCCAGTCAAATAAATGCAGTATCTTTACAGTATTTTACTTCTACTGGTGTTTCCATTCTCGCAAGATAATATGAAAAATAAGTGTATTGATTCAGCTTCTGGCTTGTAATTTCTTTTGAAGTTTAATTTGCAGATTTTTATGTCCGTATATTTTATGAAAAAAATCTAAATTTGCTTTAGGATCTGTTTGAAAATTATTTTGTTATTACACAGTATTTTTAGATAGAAAATTACCTAAACTGTATTCACTCTTTAAAAACCTTTGAGTAGAAGTGATAAAACTTAACCAAATATACATTTTTTTCACATTCCAAAAATTATGAAATAGTACAGTCTTACTGCTGTTCTCATCAAAATTTTACATATTTCTTTAAAAATCCTATTTATAATTGTCTTAAGGCTTAATTACGACAATTTCAGGTTTTCTTAATCTCTAGAATCTTTCTGTTGGAAGAACTCCTCCAGGCAGCTTTGAATTGTAGGGCAGACCTTAACTGTGTAGCTTGCTGCAGCAACCCTGGACTGCCTTCAAAACCCTGTCTGAAAATCTCCAATTAAACAAGAGAACCTTTTAAACTGGAAGAAGTTTCTAATCTATTTTCTGGCTTCTGTTGTCCTTTTGCAAATCTCTGGATGACTTGCAAATGACCATTTAGCTCAGCTGGTCAGAGCATGGTGCCAATAATACCAAGGTAACAGGTTTGATCCCTGTATGGACAATTCACTTAAGAGTTGGACTTGATGATCCTTATGAGTCCCTTCCAACTCAGGATATTCTGTGATTTACAGAATTTGAGTGTATGGTAAGGCTTTATGTGTTCTTACAGTGCAGTGTAGCAGATACTGATGAAAATCTAAATTCTTTGAGGAAAAATCTTATGTTCATTTAGTAGTTAACATTGATCTGTGGAAACACACAAGAATTTTTATAAATACTATTTAAAAGGTAGCTTACATATTACAAGAAAATAGAAGGTGTGATACGAGTTCAAATCTCTCATTCAGCCAGCTCTTTATGTTATTTCTAGCAGAGTCCTGTGCAGTTTAGAGTAACCTTGAAGAACCAATAGGTGATGAACCTCAATGAAGTTCTTATGCTGATCTGCCATAGAGACTGTTTGATTTGGATATTTTTTTTTATTCCTACATTAATTTGAAATGAATGCAGTAAATGCAATAACTGGTCACATAATCAAAAACTCGTATCTTGAGTTAAGAAGGGACCCACAAGGACCATTAAGTCCACATCCCTGCTCCTCACAAGACTACCTAAAACTAAACAATGTGACTTAAGTATATTGTCCACGTGGTTCTTAAACTCTCACAGGCTTGGTGCCGTGACCAAGTCTGTTCCAGCTGTGTGATCACTGAATTTTACTAAGATCCTGGTCTTCAGATTTTGTACTGTGTGCAGTTTCAGCTTCTAATTATGGCTTGAGGAATACAATATAAATAAACATTGTTAAATTTTAGGGTTTCAAATTGAGTGATATGAAAGCTTGGAGACGACACTGGAATCATCAGCTTTACAAATCTCTGGAGCATCAGTACCAAATGGGCTTAGAAGCACTCAATGAGAATTTACCAGAGATAATTATTGACCTAACATTCAAGTAAGATTTTTTTTTTTTTTGCCTCATAAGAAAATATTCAGGCTCAGATTACCTTAAAATACCAGTTTTTCTATTATTTGTTTCACTTTTTAGGCAAGGCCAGTTGCAATTCAGACCTCCTTTTGAAGAAGTACGAGCTAGATATTACAGAGAAATGAAGAGATTCATCTCTATTCCAAATCAGTTTAGGGGAGTAAGTGAAGCAGAAGATGAGTCTATATTCACTGTTATGATCGAGAGAAATGCAAATGGATTTCTGACCGCGTTCGGTAAAGCAGAGGATTTGTTCAGAAGGCTGGAAGATGTTTCTAATCAATTCAAGGTATTTTCAATGTTGGACTGACTCATGATTTTTTTCCCTTAGATTTGTATCATTTTGTACTTTGGACATTCTAGAAGTAGCTGAGCATTGACATTTGTGCATTGTTGTCCTTTACTTCAAGGCATATAAGCAAAAGCTTAGCACGTCCATCCATGGTAAGCCAACTACTTAAGCACATGCCTAACTTGAAGTATATGTATAGTTTCTTTTGAAAGCTCTGTGTAATAGCTGACTTTTCAGTCTTGCTATTTTGATTATCCTTAAATGCATGAATATGTCAAACCATTTTTTACCTCCTGATTTTTGCACTAAGAAAATCTACAGATAATTGAAGGAGCACAAAGGTTAAAGAGCATGTAACTTTAAAATATTAAAGTTAAATATTAAAGTTAAAATAATAAAGTTGCAATAACATTAAAGTATTTTAATGTTATTGCAAAACATTTTTTTAATCTGGAAAATATTTCTTTTCCATGGAATAAAAAATAATGTTGGAAAGGAATGGATCGTAATTGGCCAAGTAGATATGGAACCTTTGGTGAAGACACATCTTTGTAGCAAACAGGACTGGGAAAAAAACTTCAAGGCATTAAAAGTGAGAGGGAAAGAAGCAGAACGTCTTCCAAGGTATAGTCTAACTCTGTTCTTTTGTTTGAAGACTGTACTCTATCAGATATTTTAAAGGTAATAGTAAAATAGGGATTTTCTTTTTATATGAAGATATAGTTAGAATTTCAAGTGTTTTTAAAATGTTGATGTACTTTTTACATATTCAGATTTTAATTTTTCATTTTTATTTTTAGATACTTACTCTCTTTTATCAGTGCCACCTTCTCTGAAAACTTCTGGTTACTTCCTCTGATCTAATGGGAAACTTTCTCAAAATTTAGGGCTGATTCTGAAATATTGCAAAACATAATATTTTAACAAGTCTTTTAGCTACGTCCTGTACATATGAAATATGTGTGGCAGTTAGGAACAGGCACAGTAAATGTTTGTCATGAAATAATTCCTGTATTGAAACATTTGCTTACCTCTTATAACTTATAGTTTAAAATACGCTAGTGTAGACTTTTATTCTTACATATATTCACATGAACTTACTGTATGGTTAGAGTTCTCAAGTAAAACTGGTAGGAATCATGTTCAGAACAAGGAAAAAGACATTACATTTCATATGGGAGAATGGACTGGTTGAACTTGCTGGCTAGGGATACTCTGATTAGTAAAGATTTTCATGAGTTCATGGACAGAGTGAGGTGAATAGAAGAGAAACTGGCTGATGTGCCTTATAGCCAGAAGCAACGTGTTCGTAAGAAATCCGTAAGTTGAAAATATTGGTGTTGAGGGAGGGTACTCAGGAAGATATATAAGGTAGAACTTTTTCCTAGTGCTCTATAGGCATCTACTTATGGTCACTGATATGGTAGATATGGGGCCTTGAAATGACTCCCTATGGCTTTTCTTTTGTTCTTATTACTATTGAAGGCTGAGTTAGTAAACACTCATGGAAATTAGAGAATTAAAGAAATGAATATACAAATAATGAAAGTATTTTTCTTTTGAGTATTGTAATAGCCTTTCAGAATTTTATGGCACTGTGTATATAAAATCAAGCCATTTTCCACCTATTTGGACAAATAGAGCATTGGACCTCAGTTCCCATAAAACCGAAAGTATATATGCAAAATTGTTATAAATATTTCAATACTATGGGTAATTTTCCCAATAAGCTGTGACTTTTAATTGTAGAATTATGAGGGAAATTTTTTATTAGGCTACAAAATCAGGGTAAACTGCAGATGTGCATAGATCTAGAGATACTGACATGTAAGTATGCTACTGAATATTTGCTGTCTTTTAATCTCTGTTTCTGAAGCACCATCAGGATAGATTGTTTAGCTGTCAATTGCAACCCTGTGAAAACTGCAATTGATGATTTCATCCAGAAGTTGTACGACATTCTAGTTGTTTCTTTGAGAAAATCTATTCAAGGTAAATAACTTCAATGAATAGTATTTTATTTTTCTTTGTTTCTCTTGTACTTGGGCACATTTGTGTTAGTGAAAATAGTCTATTTTAAAGAAATATTTAGTTTCAGGCACTGAAACTGCCGAAATCACAATGCAGAGCAAGTAATCTGTTATAGTTGTGTATTCCTCAATATTACTTTTCACTACAGACCTAACCTAGGACCCTTTGATGTCCATGGTGTATCTTTCTTGTTCTCTGTTTTGGCCACATCGGTTCCAGGTGTAAAAGAATACATATGAACACTATTTTGCTCGTTTCTTTTATCTGAAGGAAAATTTGGTGCTTCAGAGAGGCAAATTTATTTGATGTTCGAGGGAGGAAAATTTCCTAGGTGTTTGAGAGAGCATCATAAAATATTGTAATAAAAATGCTGTTAGATTTTTCTTTTACAAATTGAAATACTTCATGAAGAGTCTTAAATAGTCTAGAATTACTCCATAGAATTGCTTGTCACTTAGATTGTCAACACTGTTAAAACTGTGTTGAAGAATGCAAAACATTTCCCTATTTTGGGTGGTCGATCCATGTCTGGAACGGTAGGACAAAACGGAATAAAGTGTAGATGATAAGGAATAACAGTGCTTTGTGCTTTAATTGTGAAGAAAATGGATTATTTCCATAGCCGGAAAGGTGAATCTGTCCTGCAGGATTTCCTGGAGCTGTACAGCTCTTTTCTCAGTACCTAAAAAATCTACCTTGGTAGGAAAATGCAACCTTATAGCTTATTCAGGCATTTGTTTGTGAGTCTTTTCAATATGTAAAGCAAGATGGCTTTAGTTAGTTAGCTTCTTTAAAAGAGCCATACCAAAATAAACAGAAAAAAACCCCAAAGAACCCAAAAGCACTTATAACATCTATTTTTCTCTGTTTACCTAAAAAAAGGACTTACATAGCTTTTAAAAGTATATAAATAAATGCCTATACATATATAATGCATAAATAAATGTGTTTATGTTTAATGTTCAGAAGACACTCTGATACTTATGGTCTAAATCATACATTGAATGCAGTGGATCACATTTGAAAAGCTATGTGTAAACCCAAATGTGCAGTTTTTGCTCAGGTAGTGGACAAGATTGGAGTCTGCAATTTTTAAGCAAATACTTTGCATACTTACGACTAATGCTATATCATTGTGCATTTGTCTGAGTTGGATATTTAAAACTACAAATATTTTCTCCGTGATACCTTTGTTTTCCATCTTCATGTAGCTCACCTATGTGATGTTTCTACATTTCTCACCAATGCCATGGAAACACTAGTGATTAGGCCCCAGACTGTAGAGGAAATAGCAGAAGACAATATGAAATATTTAAGCCTACATGAACGAAAAGAAGGGGTAAGATACTATTTTATTCTATCCAGAACAACAGCTATAAAATTGTAATTACTTTCTGGTATGGAAACTTACATTTAATAATAACTCGTAAAGGTCATGCAGAGGTCACATAGGGTGAGGGCAGTAGTCCATGTAGCACAGTAATTTGTGTCCAGCAGTGGGGTGATTTACCTAGGGGAAAATAAAATCAGGGTAGCATATTTGATACTTTTTACTTCTAACCTTCAACCAGAACCTTGTTGAGTTTTATGTGGTTCCTGAGTAGCTCTCAGTGGATTTCTTTTCCACAGCCTTACCTCATCTTCTCTTGAGAGCAAATACATATTTGACATCCAGAATATATTCTGGTAAAGTGTAGATCAATTACCCATTACATGAAGGACCCCTCTTTTTATACTTTTTTCCAACTGCCATCTTTTACCTTTATACCATTTATGTCTTATACTGGAAGAGATATGGACCAAACAGTTCCTATTCTTCCTTTTCATGGCACATGACTGTATTCTTCCTTGTTATGTCTGGTGTCAGCCATCTCTGTTCTAGACTGAAGAGTGTTAGTTAATTAATCTTTTCTTATGCATAAACCCACTCACAACTTTGATCAACCTTGTTACCCTTTAGTCTTTTCTTTCTATTTCATTTTTCTGTGTGACCAACAGATTTTTCTCAGTTTTTAAGATCTGAATAAACCATGGATTTATATGATGAAATAGTAATATTATCTCTTCTTATCTTTCTGGTGTCTGTGACTCATAACATTTGATTTGCATCCTACTCCTTACTTCGATTAAGCTCACATTTTGGTAAAACTAGTTGTCATAACCCCAAGATACCAAATTGGAACTTCAGTTTTTATCTTAGGACTCAACTTGTACATGTGAAATTTATTTTTTCACATTTATGGTTATCACTTGAATTTTGCTTGTCACTGGTATCATCATTCATTATTTCTTCTACCTTTATTCTGCAGTTCTTCGCAGGATTCAGTTCTAAATGAGTACATCTGAGTTTAGGTGTTTTTGTGCAGGTGTCTGCAGTGCATGTGCTTTTAATATACTCAGCAGAAGTCTGGTCCAGTTGCCCTAAAGTGCAGTTCTAGTTCCTGAGATGCATTTCCAACATCCCTGCAAGGCTGACAGACATTGCAGATAAATTCTGGGAGGCCTTTACCTTTCTGTAGTTGCAGATGGAGGCCATGCGAGTACCATAGGACATCTCAGATGGCCCGAAACATGTATTTGTGAGGAAATTAATCAAGTCCCAGTGGCATAGTCAGCTGCAGCCTAGAGCAATCTTGTAACCCTGGTGTAGGCACCTTGTGTCCCATCCTCCTAAGTTGATTTCTTAGCTCCACTGAGAGCTCAATGCAGTTATTCATACATAGATGTCTGCTGTTTGAGGGATGTCCTGCATATCAGAGAGCTCCATACAAGGCTCAAGTCAGATAAGACACAGGATGTCTAGGAAGCCCCATAACTTTTGGGGCTGTGGATGTAAGGCACATGGGATAGAGCAGAGGATTTCAAGTAGTGCTGGAAACCTCTGTCATTAAATGATTGAGGCCTTGGTTTCAATGGAGTTTTAGATGTCTGCTTAACAAGTCCATATACAGACATCTAATTTGATCTTAATCTTTACCTTGCATACAAATTATCTGCTTGGCCCCTTACTCAGTAAGCACAGGTATAATTATTTACATTTTGTAGGAACTCTGGGAGAATTATTGGATATTGAAGAGAATTACTTTGTAGTACTATTGCCTGTTGTCTCTTCTAAATTTTTAAAGAAAAACATATGTACAGGACATTTTGGTAAATGTATAGAACTGTATGTGTTGATCTCAGATGATTCTTCTGACTTACATAGTTTAAAAGGCTTGGTTTTTCTTTTAAATTCTGTTGCCTTTTAATATGTGGGAAAAAAGATGGATTTTTTTTTTCTGCATAGATGAGTGACAAAAACTGGTGCTCTTTTACATGATTTCTTTTTATTTGGAGTGTCTCTGTTCCTTCTTTTTTTTTTTTTTAATGTCGTATTTTTGTGGGTTAGCCCTGGTATGCAGCTAAGCACCACACACCTGCTGGGTCACTTTCTCACTCACTCGAAGAGCTGCCCCAACCCCTAATGGGACAGGAGAAGAGGAAAGGAAGAGTAAAAATGAGACACCTCATGGACAGAGATCAAAATAGTTCAATAAATGAAGAAAGAGAGAAAGAAGTAAAATAGTGAAATAAAGAAGGGAAATAAAAGGAGAAAAAGAAGGCAGTATTATTATCACCTCTTTCATAGTTGATGTTCACTTCTGTATATCTCGTGTTAGGATCAAGGTTTAGAACTTCTCTAAATATCTCAGATACTATTTTTTCAAATGTTTTGATGTTATTCTATAAGCTGTATTTAAAAAACAGCTGTATATAAGCTTATCTGTGCACACAGAATTGGCGATTCATGTATATTTGCTTTAGATAAACAGGATTTGCTGAATTTTTGCATGCACACTTATTTTTGATTTTTCTGATTTCAGATTTTTATCCTGTTTCAAGAGGCTGAAGATAAAAACAAACTTCTGCGAACTGTGGCTGGTGCAGCTTTGGACACTATCAGTAACCTAAGAGCTACATGGGATAAATTTCAATTAATGATGGAAAGCCACCAGCTTATGATTGCCGAACAGGTAGCAATGAAAGCTTAACATTTTACCTGAAAATGTTGAAATTATTCTGAATATGTCTGGAAGAATACTTTTTTCTTAGATTAAATCCATAAATGTTGTCAGTTCAGTGTAACATGGGCATTATTGAGTTGGGAGAGAGTTGTCTAAGGAAGCACACTTAGATTCGTAAGCAGTAACTGTTAACTCCGAAGCAGTAATTAGGGGAAATGTCTGTTGAACTGATGCTGAAATGATTGTTATATTGTTGTCCTTCTGTCTCAGAACAACTTTCTGGTGACAGAAATGGCTTAATAAATGCAATGGTTAACAGAGGAAAAGAGGATAACAGTTCAAAGATAGCATTTTTATTACTTTTTCATGTTTTTAGTATTGAAGCTTGTTATTTTCTTTTCAGTTAACTTTGCTAACCTATGCACAGTCCTGTAATTCCAGTCGATAGACAAATTGCTGAACTCATTTGAAATTCTACTGAAGATATCAATTTACCATACAAATACAGCAATTTTTCTGTGTGCTATAAGAGGCAGGCTAAGTAGGTAGAATAGACTGAATAAATAGGTCTCAAGTAGCAAAGAAAAAGTAGTGCCCCCTTTAAAAAAAAACCAAAACCAGCAGAGTGAAGTTGAACTTTTTCTTGGAGTATTATACAAGAATTTTTTGTTTTTGATTTTTGATCAAGTTGTCGTTACCAAATTTTGATGTTGATGTTTTGATTTTGATTATAGTTGTAGATGCAAACCATTGAGGAATGTAATTTTGCCTATTGCTTTGCAGATGGAAATGATGAAGGGAAATGTGCTTTCACGTATCAACATATATCTTCAAGACTTGGAAAAGTTTAAAGCTCGCTGGGATCAGCTAAAGCCAAGTGATGATGTCATTGAAACAGGTGATCAGAATGTACTCGAGAAAAGTGCTCAGATGATAAAGGAAAAAAAAACTGAATTTGATGAACTTGAAACCATGAAAGAAAAACTCATGTATGTATATTTCCCTGTATATCTTATTCATTAGTATATTGATCTTTTGCAGCAATAGTATTTAAGAAAATGTTCACTAATTTTTATGACAACAGATAATATAAGTAATTTAATTTGTATTACATGTTTTTTGTTAGCTTTTCAGGGTCTTTTTTGTTGATTTTACCTAAGATGAATTTCTTAAGCTAAGTTTTTCTAGATGTTTTCTGGATAAATAATTTGAGAAGTCTCTTAAGGTCTTGAAAAAGGAAGTTTGTACACTAAAGGCTTGATTCTGACTTTCAAAATTCTCACTAAGAGTAGGTTTGGGATATACGTCCAAAAAGAACCTCAATCCTCTTATAACTTAAGTGGATAGGAGCTCACCTCTCCCACCAGTACATGTCCAAGCTCATTATTGCAGATCTTGAAAGGATGTAGTTTTCTATTTAACTTCTTACCTTGATATGTAAATGATGTTAGATAAAATTAGCATATTCTTTTTACCTAGCAGGAAGAAACAATCAATTCAAAATTATTTTCTTTCCACCTTTGATTTTGAGGGCACAGATTCATTCACTTTTCTCATAAATAGGAAATAAATGAAAGTTTATGGAAAATAATTGTGAATATGGGAGAAGATTGTTGTGTAGAAGACTTATCCCTCATATTTCTTTATTGTTTCTATTCAAGAAGGAGATTATAAGGAAATTGCAGTTGGCAGCAATATTCTTCAATAAAGCCAATGACTTTCCTTAAAAAAGTGTGATGATGTCTGTGTGGTACCATCTCTTAAACCATAAGTACAGTGAAATAATGTAATGAATCATGCAATGATCTTTATATGCAGTGAAGAATGCCATCATTTTAAACTGGAAGAGCCTGACTTGTCATTGTCAGAAGCTGTAAGTCAGGATATTCAGAGTTGTGCAGAAGTCTGGGCACTGTATGAAGAGTTTTATCAAGGTTTACAGGAAAAAGCCAAAGAAGATTGGATTACTTTTAGGTAACATTTTGTTACTTTATTTTTAATGGACGTATATGTATGGTTGTAGTACTGTGTTGTTACAACCTTTTTATGTTTGATTTTCATGCAGAAGTAAAACATACCTATTTGAAGAATTTTTGTTTAACTGGCATGACAAACTGAGGAAGATGGAAGAACATACTGTAATGACAGTAAAGTTGCAAAAAGAAGTGGACAAATATAAAGTAAGATGCTAATTGCCCTGGAAGTGTTCAAGGCCAGGTTGGGTGGGGCTTTGAGCAACCTGGTCTAGTGGAAGGTGTCCCTGCCTGTGGCAGGGAGGTTGGAACCAGGTGATCTCTAAGGTCATTTTCTACCCAAATAATTCTGTGATTCTATGAATTTCAAAAAGGCCTGTGAAACAAAAAATGTTTTGGTATTGCTAGGTAATGTAGTCCATTCTATACCTTTTTGTTGATTTCTTACTATAAAATCAATTAAAATTTAACAAAATATCTTCTGATACTGTCTTGAACATTTCACTTACTTTTGAGAACCTTTAGTTCCCTACAGTAAACAGAATGCTCATTACAACTTACATAGACAAAGATTTACAATGAGTTGTCTTCAGAATCATACTCCTCAACTTTGAATTCAAGAACTGGAAAAATTGTATCTCAGTTTAAGAATTTAAATTTTATTTTTGTTTGAATGGCATGTCACTCCATAATCAAAGAGATGCAATTTTCGTAATGACTAGATGGATTTATGTGTGCTTTTTTTCTATAGATGATAATTCCACTCCTGAAATATGTAAGAGGAGAACATCTTTCTCCAGACCATTGGTTGGATCTGTTTCGTCTTCTGGGTGTTCCCCGAGGCACCACACTTGAGGGTTTGTTATTTGGAGATCTATTAAAAGCGACAGATACCATTATAGAAAAAGCAATGGAACTTAAGGTATGAATAATTTTAAATACAGGATCTATAGCTTTTTTTTGGTTTATTTTATGTGGTATATGTTGTTCCATATGCATATATTTTTAATACTATAGAAGTAGAATTTGCGTTATATTTTTGAATGGAGGGTTTCTTGCAAGCTTAGTAGTTTCATATGAGATCTACTCTTGCTTTTCCATAGGATTTGAATTGTCGAGCTCAAGGTGAAATCACAATCAGAGAAGCGTTACGTGAGCTTGAACTCTGGGGAGTTGGGGCTGTCTTTACATTAACAGATTATGAAGACAGCCAAGGCAAGACTATCAGGCTTATTAAAGACTGGAAGGACACAGTCAACCAAGTTGGAGATCATCGCTGTCTTCTACAGTCTCTTAAGGACTCTCTCTATTACAAAGGTTTTGAAGATAAAGTGTCCATCTGGGAAAAAAAGCTAGCTGACTTGGATGAGTACCTGCAGAATTTAAACCAAATTCAAAGGAAATGGGTCTATTTGGAACCCATATTTGGCCGTGGAGCTCTACCCAAAGAACAAGCTCGTTTTAACAGAGTTGATGAAAACTTTAGGTTAGTATTATGGAATGCGACTTACCTTTTGTAGTATCTTTGACATATAGTCTAGAACATTCTTCATGGTGAAAATATATGGAACAATTGGAATATTTATGGAGAAGAAGGTCAGCGACAGCAATTCAGAAGATATATATATGTGATGGCGACATATATCTAAATAAAGGTGGTAGTGTTTTCATTTAATGGGGTATGTGTGAAGAAAGGAATCATGTGAAGCGTCAAAGATTGTGAGCAAGGCAGGCAAACACAAGATTAGTCTGATCAGCAGAAGCAGAGGTGATGTAATTATTTTTTCGAGAATCATGTTGAAGAACATCACTTTGTTCACTAAGAAAGTACACATAGACTTCTGGGAGAAACTGATGGTTTATTTGTGCCAAACAAGTCAAAAGAGAAAAAGGGAGGAGGTTTTAGAAATATAGAAAAATATGTACCATTATCTGAATTGGCTTGAGGTGAAATGACTTAAAAGGAAGTAAATGTCAAAAATTGAATTTTCTCTGTTCTGGGTAGAGAAATTTTAGCAAGAAACTATTATTTTAAAATATCATTGGAGCGACATTGAGGTAGATTCTGAAATGTTTTATCATTAGTACTGAACATGAAAATTTTATATCAGGTGTTTATATTGTCTGTGTGTTAATATTTACTTAACTTTATAGATATCATATTTAAATTGAAATTATAATGAACTTATGAATTCTTATTTTTTTTTCTGTCAAGATCCATTATGTCAGATATCAAGAGTGACAATAGGATAACATCACTGAATGCCCGGGCAGGAATAAAAAATACCTTAACTACCATACTTGACCAGCTTCAGAGATGTCAGAAATCTTTGAATGAGTTTTTGGAGGTACAGTGAACATTAATACTGTTTTTTATAAAGAAACTCGGTAAGCTTGAGTTTAAATCAACAAAATTGATTTATTCTGTTTTTATATAGGAAAAGCGCTCAGCATTTCCAAGATTCTATTTCATTGGAGATGATGATTTGTTAGAAATTTTAGGACAGTCCACGAATCCTCTGGTTATCCAGTCTCATCTTAAGAAACTTTTTGCTGGTAATACATTAGTTTTCATTTGTGAGATGTACTTATTTAGAAATAAGCTTCTTCAAAGCTAAATGATATGTTGCAGTTCCTCTCTTTCCATGACTAGATACTTAGTAATTACATTTGACTTTGAGAATATATAACTTTATTGATGTTTTCTGATTAATAGGCATTAATAGTGTGAGCTTCGATGAAGAATTTAAAAGCATAGTTGCCATGAAGTCTGTAGAAGGAGAAACTGTGCCACTTAGAAATAAAGTTCTTCTATCAAATGATGTGGAGGTAAGAAAATCACATCCTAGTCTAGTTCAAACATCTTTGTGAAATTAATTTGTAATGTAATTTTTGAGTTTTTTCATTTCTTTTTCAGGTGTGGCTAAACAGTTTGGCTTCAGAGATGAAGGAGACCCTGAAAACCATGTTAATTGACTGTGTTGATGCTGGAAAAAAATCACAGGGTTCAATTGATCCATCACTCTTTCCTTCCCAGGTAGTAGTTGATCCAGTAATGCCGCTGTGTAATCTTAGAATTACCAAATAAGTTATTTTTTTTTTAGTTCTGTAAAGAACTATACATTTAGATTTAGAAGAAAATAACCCAAATCAAATCCATTTTGCCCATTTATCATATAGAGAAATTCTTAAAAATATGGGCTCTTATAAATTCCTTTGTAAACATTTCAAATGTTCAAGTCTTTTACATCATAATCTGACACATAATTTAATGGAAAAGACTTGTTGTAATAGGTTACATTACAAGTTTTGGCAAAATTTTGCCAGATTTTAAAATGGCTTTATTTGCTCTTAAAAGCAGAGCAAATACAGAGCTTTGTTTAAAAATTATACTATAAAACATTTTAAATATCAGTCATAATAAGCAATTGCAAATTATTTGAAAAACTGCTTAGTTTTTATATGTGTTCAAATATAATTTGAACTTTCTCTTCCAAAGATTCTTTCCTTGGCAGAACAAATTCTGTTCACTGAAGATGTTGAAAGTGCTATCAAAAACCATAATCTGCAACAATTAGAATCAGAACTCACAGCTAAACTGGACCATTATACTAGCATTGGTAGTGGCATAGAAGATACTGGGAGTACAGGTATAAAAATGATATTAATATATAGTTCTTTGTTATAACTACAGTTGTGTAGTATTTTACGTTTTTTATTTAAACAGGAGATATATAAATCTGTCTCAATTTGAGTTCATAAAGCTGAGTTACATAAAAACACTCACCTATTACAGCCAAGATTAGAGCCTTTAATATTTCAGAGTAAACAAAAGGATTTTTATTTAGATTAGAAATTATCTTGGAGAATTTATGTATTTGGAGACCTCTTTCCTTAATTTTTTAATAAGTTTTTATCTTATAGCTTATGTTAGCTTACTGTTTCACAGGAAGTGGCCAAACAGCAGTTGAGGTACATGATGTTAAACCAGTATATTCTGTACAACTGTGTAGGTGATTCTCGTTTTCTATATTACACATAAACATCTGCCTCTGAACTAATAATTCTTGAGTACCTTTGAGGCAAAATAAGCTAGTTATTCTCAAGATATGATTGTTCTGAATCTTACATAGTCTGAATGGGTTAGAATAATTCTGCCTCTGAGTGCTTTTTTCTCTCTTTTGGTGAGAGGCGGGGCTTTGAGTGACTACTTCAGGTGTAAAATTCTTGTAGGTTAGGTGAGATGGCTTTTACCTTAGGTGTAAAAAGACTTAAGTTGACATGTACTTGATAATCTTCCACCATATCTGTATAGCTGTTTACTGCATTAAATTCTAGTTTACAATTTGTGAACTGTAAACATCTGATACATTAATTAGAAATAGGATTCATATCACCTACCTCCAGAAGTCTGTAAGTGTGGTTTTTTATCTGAGCTCCCTTTCTGTGCTTTCTATAGCTATTTGAGAAATTCTCTAAGTTACGGAAGAGTGTTCATTTCATCTATTGTATAATACAGTTATGTTAACTTTTGAGTTTGGATAATAGATGTGATTTTGAAGTGAGTTGCCTGATTATTCCCACTTTGCTTTAATTCCCATTGTGGAATGGTATAGAAACACAAAAATTGTATTTCTTTCAAATGAAACTGAATTAAGCAATCTGCTCTTAGAATCCACTTAATGCACCCAATCTGCTAATGAATTTTCTACATCACCATAATTATTCTGAGTAAAACCTCCAGAGTGTGTGTAGCGTGGTTTTAAGATCCTCACTTAGCAGTCTGGGCCACATTGATTGCTGAAGTGGACATGGCTATTAACACTCTTGGCATAAATTGCTTTGCAGAAAAGCCTCTCCCTCTCCTTTTTCCTCTCCCTCTTTCTTTCTCCCTCTCTCTCTCTCTCCCCCTCTTCCCCCTCCCCCATGTAGAGGCAGACAAAAATCACTTCAAAATTATTAAAATTACATGACTTACATTGTCTCTCAGGATCTTACTTTATGCTGCTTGCTTTAGAAAACAGAAAACCTTTATATAATTCAAACAACGTCTAAACAAAATCTGCTGATAGTAGAAAGCAGGTCAATGAACTTGTGAATGTGTAACATGTGTCTTCCTTACTACACTGGTGTGATTTTTTCTTTTGGTGTGATTATTTGCAGAATCTGGAATCCTCGAGCTCAAGCTTAAAGCTCTGATTCTGGATATCATTCATAACATTGATGTAGTGAAGCAGCTGAATCAAGCTCAGGTTCACAATGTTGAAGACTGGGCTTGGAAGAAGCAGCTGAGATTTTATATGAATGACCAAAAATGTTATGTTCAGATGGTAGATGCTGAACTCCAATATACTTATGAATATCAGGTGTGGTTAATTTTTATCTGGTGGCTTTTATATATGACTCAAACATTTTCTCATTTCATACATGCTGCTGATTGTCTCCCAACTGTTGCTATTTTTCTCAACTTTGTTATGTCCTTAACATGCTATTTCATAGATAATATTAAAAGAAAAGGTAATAATTTGCATTCCTGATGCTGATGAAGTAAATACAAGCTGTATCAAAGTAGCTGCATTATCATATAAATATTTTCTAATATCCTTGCCTTTATGTATCTGAGTGCAGTTTCATCTGTAGTTGTGAAAATTTTTGAACAATGTGTTGGCATTTGATACAAAATCACATATACCTAATGAGACAGAAATTTTGACTGTTGCTTTATATTATCTAATGAATTACTTATGAATAAAATTAATGAAATTACATTGCCAGTATTTTCTGTCTACCAATCAATATAATTTGTTTTGTTTCTCCAGGGAATTTCCCCAAAACTTGTTTATACACCTTTGACAGATAAGTGTTACCTAACTCTTACTCAGGCCATGAAGATGGGCCTTGGAGGAAATCCCTATGGTCCAGCTGGAACTGGGAAGACAGAATCAGTAAAGGCCTTGGGTGGACTTCTTGGAAGACAAGTATTAGTCTTTAATTGTGATGAGGTGAAGATGGTTTTGTTTAATTTAGGAAATGGATACCTATGCCCATGCTTCATAAAGCAATATTATGTTCTAGAAATAATATTTAAAATGTAATATTAAGTATTATTATATCATATGAATTATAATTAATAGGATTATCAGTATTATTAATATTATTATTATTATTATGGAAATTACTCTGATAATTTGTCCGTTGCCATTAGAAATTTGTTGCTATTTCTAATGGCATATTTTTTAATGGATAGGAAGACAATTTTTTATATTTCTTGTTATATGAATTTTGACAACATTCTTTTTAATTTCAAGGGCATTGATGTGAAGTCAATGGGCCGCATATTTGTGGGCTTAGTGAAGTGTGGTGCCTGGGGCTGTTTTGATGAATTCAATAGGCTTGAGGAAGCTGTATTGTCTGCAGTATCCATGCAGGTTCAGACAATTCAACATGCATTGAAGAAACACAGTCCTGTATGTGAGATGCTTGGCAAAAAGGTACAGCAAAATTTAATTATTTTGTTCACATAGGCCAAACCTAAAAACTGGCTACTGTGATTAAACACAGTCCACCCAGAATTTCTCAATACTGTTTGATCTGACAATATATCATTACAATGCATTTCTAATGCTAGGTTGAAATGGATCCTAATTCTGGAATTTTTATCACTCTGAATCCTGCTGGAAAAGGTTATGGAGGAAGACAAAAACTGCCTGATAACCTCAAGCAACTTTTCAGGCCAGTTGCTATGACTCATCCAGACAATGAGCTCATTGCAGAAGTTATTTTGTATTCAGAAGGCTTTAAGGATGCTAAAATACTGGGTAGAAAATTAGTGGCTATTTTCAATCTAGCAAGGTAAGCTTTCACCACCCCACCTCCCTGCTCCTTAGTAAAGTTACCTTTTTAATTCTCTTTCCTTGCAGCTCTTAAATCTAAATGGTTTACCATGCAAATCTCTGTACAGATACTTTTAACTTATGAAATAAAAATGTTGCAATATATCGGGAGGTTGAGGTGTGAAAATATCTTCAATTCAGTTATAATCTCAAGGGAGCAAATTGCTGCTCTGCTAGTATCTCACCAAATATAAATGTGAGCATATGAATACTCACAAGCATTGTGTTGTATCTAGAGTCTTGAAATTGTTGAAATGCAAGTGCCTATTTGGTTAAAAGTATGTGCATTATGGAGTACAAAGATCAGAGGTTATAGTGAATGCTGTTAGGGTCAATAATAAATACATGTTGAATATAATCCCTCTGAAAATTCCAGAGTGTCATTGCTGTTTTTTGGAAATGCATTTCAGATGACACTACAAATACTCTCCAGTTTCTCTTTTTACGAAACCCATATTATCAGTGGGTTAATTCACCAACTCTATATTTCAGATTCTGTCACCTAGAACTTACTACAATATTGTTGTTTTTAAATTCAGGGAGCTTCTGACACCACAGCAGCACTATGACTGGGGTTTACGAGCACTGAAGACTGTTTTGAGAGGCTGTGGCAGTCTTCTTCATCAGCTGAAGAAAAGCGATGCAAAGCAAGAAGGTAAGGTTGGCCATACCAAACTTTTAGTTCTTTAGGATCTTGTACAAAATATAATTCACTACAGCTTTCTTTCTTGTTCATTGGAGTTTTAAAAAGCCATGGCTTGTATCTGTAGGCAATTTAGAAAAGACAAAAATATCTATGAAAGCCCACCTTTACTAGGGGATCACAAAAGACTTGTCATATTCTAGATTGAGCTTTTATATGATGATAAGAACACAGATTCCAGGGCTTCAGTTGGGAATCCTTTTAAATTTCAAAGACTTGTTTTCACTTGGCTTAGGACAGGAAAGTTGATCCACTTATGCTGTCATTACTCATTAGTTATCAGAGCATTTTGATTCTATTTGAGTTTTATAAAAATTGTCACATGGCACTAGATTCAGATTGGTATTCAAATATAAGGATAGGCAGGAATGATAGAAATGTATTGGACTAGACTGAGTCACTGTATTTTTTTAAGGTATTTAAAATTATTCTTGTTTAGGTGTTAAATGAGAGGGAATTAAGAGTGTTTAATGGATGAACATTTCACATCTTTAGGAGACAGCTACTGCTTCCTGTTTGCTTAAACAGCATATATCTGAAAGTTTACAAATTTTGGCAAAACAAATGGTCTGCATCTGACCAGCATCATAACCACCTCATATCTGTATAGAATGCATTTGCATTCAAGCAGTGTCGAGTCAGGTTCTGATATATTCAAAGGAAAAAAACCCCAACAAACAGCTTAAACTGATCTGTTTTCTTTGTTTTTATTTCCAGTTAATGAAAGTCACATCGTGGTTCAAGCTTTGCGGCTGAACACCACATCAAAGCTTACATTTGCAGACTGCACACGTTTTGATGAGCTTGTTAAAGATATATTTCCTGGCACTGATTCTAAAGATGTGGAATATGCTGAATTAACTGCAGCTTTACAGCAAGTCTTTGAAGAAGCAAAATTGGAAATTATAAGCACACAGGTAAACATCAACTACAGCAACAAAAACATATTATTCTGAATTAGAACTGACTAATATTACATTCATTTGACTCATTTCTCTTTCCTTTTGAAAAATCTTTTATAAAAAAGTGAGAATAACTGGTAGGTAGATTCTAATTACATGTATACAAAAGTTAGATGTGTGTTTGAAGCATGGTAGATCAATTATATAATTGAAAGAAAAACAGGGCAAGGAAAATTAAGATGTAAACGTGTGACACACAGTTTCATTCAAGCCAAGTACAAATGCCAATGAATATTTTGGACAATGAAGGAATGAAATATGTGAATATTTGGTTTTCGCAAGCAGTTCCATCTTGTTTTTATTTATTTGTTGTAGAACTGGATGAAGTCTTGTGACTGAAGATGTGTTAAATTCTCATTAAAAATATGCTCAAAGATGGCTGTTATTTTTATATTAGTAATTTAGTGAAGTGTTTCTAACATGTAAGATAAATTCCTTCATAAACTTTAGTATCATAATTTTAATTGTTCCTTCAAATATCTATTATTTAAAAAAGCAAAGTTATAGAAAGTGTCTGCATGCAAAGTAAATCAGAGAAATACTATAAAAGCACGTTTGATTGAGCTTTACAATTTCACATAGCCATTATCTCTTTAATTGTCTAGATCAAGAAGGCTTTGGAGTTATATGAACAACTGCGTCAAAGAATGGGTGTAGTTATTGTAGGTCCAAGTGGTGGCGGTAAATCAACGCTCTGGCGGATGTTAAAGACAGCACTTGGGAAAATTGGCAAAGTAGTGAAGCAGTACACCATGAATCCCAAAGCCATGCCTCGGCATCAACTGCTGGGCCGTACTGACATGGATACCAGGGAATGGTCTGATGGAGTGCTCACAAACAGCGCTCGGCAAGTGGTGCGAGAGCCCCGAGGTACGTCCGAGAGGGACCTACAGATCGTTATGCTTAAATTACTGAAATCGTTCAGTTCTGGGTACATCGTTATGTTGTGTGGCAAGAAAAACTTCTGGTAACAATTGTAGCCAAAAGCCTCAGTACATACCTTCCAAATTTTATGATAAGAAAGCAAAAATAGGCAGCAGAAGGTAAAGCATGTAAGGACTGTCTTCACAGAACTTTAAGTCCTAATGAAGAAAGAATAATAGATAGCATTAAGATAGCAAAGGGTGATAACTTTAAACAGTTTATTCTTGTGTTTGATATTTTATTTTTGTGTCTGGAAATAGATATTACTTCATGGATAATTTGTGATGGTGATATTGATCCTGAATGGATCGAATCTTTGAATTCTGTTTTGGATGACAACAAATTATTGACTATGCCCAGTGGAGAAAGAATTCAGTTTGGTTCAAATGTCAACTTTATATTTGAAACTCATGACCTTAGCTGTGCCTCTCCTGCCACAATATCTCGAATGGGAATGATCTTTCTGAGGTAAGTCCCAGGAGTATTACTCCTGGGAGTAAGTAAGTATTACTTACTTTTAAAGTAAGCAAATATGTACTTACTTTTCTTGAAAGGTATTCTCAAGTGAAGGGAGCAGTTGGTTAGTTGCTTACACTTAGCAAGCCAATCACCAGAAAGTTTCTTGAGGTTGCATACCCCTTCTGTGCTGTTTGTTATAATCTTTTGACTTAAATACCTTGGATTTTTTTCAAAAAGACATGGTGAATTCTTCATTGAAGAGCCCAAATGTTGGTTAGAAATTATTAAAGTATTTTACCAGACTTTTTCTGGAATTTTGTTGTTCCTTTAAAACAGTCTACTTAAAGATGTGGGTGCCTTGTATTTATCTGAATCTTGTTTTGTTTTGACTTAGTGATGAAGATACAGATCTTAATGCTCTAATAAAGTCTTGGCTAAGAAATCAGCCTGAAGAATGCAGATACAACCTTGAAAATTGGATTGGGGACTATTTTGAAAAGGCTTTAAACTGGGTTGTAAAGAAGGTTAGTAAATGAATACTTAATCAAATTTCAGCTTTTGATAAGCATGGTCTATTTTTCCAGTTTAGCACTGAATAGATCATTCAGATTAATTTTTGAATTGTAAGTAGAATAAAAACAACTCAGTGTTTTTTTGATAGAATTATGGAATTGTAGAACATCCTGAGTTGGAAGGGACTCAGAGGGATCACTGAAGTCGAGTTCCTGGCCCTGCACGGGACTACCCCAAGAATCAGACCATGCACCTGAGAGAGTTGTCCAAACCCTTCTTGTGCTCTGTCAGGCTTGGTGCTGTGACCACATTAATGGTGCTAATTCCTTAATATGATTACTTCTGGAGCTGTTCTAATAAGTTTCAAACAACTGATCACTGTACTTAAAAGTTTTGAAACATTTAATACCATTTTAACTAGTAAAGACAGATACTAAGTTTCACACATACAACATGTATTTCATTATTCCATAGCAAACTTTTTTCTATATGTTTTCAAAGACCTGAAAGACTTGAATATGTAATAGAAAAGAAAAAATGGAGAAATTATTTTCTGGATTTTTGCTATTGTCTATCACAAAAAAAAAATCACTAAAATTTAGCAAATTGCACAGTGTACACTGAAGGTTGTAATAGGTTGAGAAGAAATGTAATGTCTTGTGTGGAAAAGTATTTTGACTGTTCAGAATGCTAAATTCTAACAGCTCCCACTAATCTGTCCTGGATTTAAGTATATAGCTTTAGCTCTTTAGGATTCTACTCATGACCTTAACTGAAAAATGTTTTAATAGGTGAAAAGTAATATATAATTACAATATTAAAAAAAGAATAGTCCGAAACTTTATTATCTGGGTTGTGAGACTCTGGGATGTACATACCAGTAATTGTTCTGTATGTGCCAGATTTTCTGAAGGATTCTAGATGCTTCCCAGACTCCCTTTCTGGAGGAGTAGGATTTGCATTGATCAAGTAGCTTATATGCACAAGATTTTTTTTGGAGACTTCCCCACTGCTGTGGCCAGTGTGCTAATGTTTAAGAGACCTGCATTATCTCCCCCTGGGGTACATATTTGGTCCTGTTGCGTTCTTCTTATTATTTTTACTCCTAGTTCTTTCACCCATGGCATTTTTTAGACTTTTAAAGTATCAAAGGAAAAACTACGACATTGTTCCTGAGGCTTCAAATCGCTAAAGAGCAAAATCCATAAAGAATCTGTTTAAAAGGAAGATTTCCAGTATACAGTTATGTTTATTCCTTATAGATTCTCAAAATCTGTGAGACAAGTTCTGATTGCTTATCCTAAATTACATGAATGCATAGTCTGGAATTAAAACCTCCAAATCAATGCTTAGAAATAATTTAATGCCAAATGCATTTTCTAGGACAATAGCAGTGTTCAGATCTTTCATCATTTGTGGAAATATCAAAAAGCAATTAATAATAATAACATGCTAGGAACACATGACGTTTATATTGAGGTATATATTTAAATCGACTACAACTTTTCATTTTACAGAATGACTTTGTGGTAGAAACAAGTTTAGTTGGAACTGTGATGAATGGACTGTCTCATCTTCATGGAAGTACTGATCGTGGACAGTTTATTATTAATTTGTTACGTGGTCTTGGTGGCAATCTCAACATGAAATCACGACACGAATTTGCAAAAGAGGTAATCTCTGTGCTCAAATTTGATTTTAATTTGTGTTATCTGTAGGGAAATAGCTAAGAAGTAAAGGACCGTTTTATGTATCTGAGATAGCAATCCTGTGGTCCTGCACCAAGAGATACTGAAATGCCTTTGTCCATACTGCTTAGTGCAAGGACCCACTGTAGAAGACTGTGCGTGTCTATAGGTATTGCATATGTAATTCAGATCTATTTTTGTGGGGGTTTTCTGCTGTTCAGAATACTTGAGAACTTTGCACCTCATGAGGAAAGTATTCTTAGGGCATTACATTGAGGTTATGTATTGTGTGCTCTGGTGTGTGGTTCTGTCTTTGTGTAGGTACTTGATAGCACAAGGGCTAGGCAGAAATGTTGGAAAACTATGTGGGTGTACTGGTCTGTGGTATCTTGAGAACACTGACCTTGCAGATAGTTATTTCCACAATCACATTTCGGTTTTTGTGTTGGAGAGAGGGTAATTGTTCTTTCCAAAAGACAGCTGCTAGCTATAACATACATACTGGGCAGTTGGTAAATGTTTCGTCTCAGCTCTAGGGTTTAGTTATTCATGCATGTGAATGAGTTACCTCACGATTCTTCTTATTAGGTTACCTAATATAAAAAAAATTGTAAAGCTTTTCTAAATACAATTTTATTTAATTTCTTTATATTATGAAAAGTGGAAGAGTAATACATTACTGTTTAGTTAAGGACTTAA
Source organism: Orthonyx spaldingii (assembly GCA_013397795.1). Taxonomy (NCBI): domain Eukaryota; kingdom Metazoa; phylum Chordata; class Aves; order Passeriformes; family Orthonychidae; genus Orthonyx; species Orthonyx spaldingii. The sequence continues at coordinate 125,196 of VZTJ01006268.1, read as the reverse complement.
TCATATAGCATATGCATGATATGATTGAATTTTCAAAGGCAGCCTCAAACTCTCAAATCAAAGAATTATGTGTTTGATTGAACATTCTTTAGACCAGCTTGAAATGGTAGATCTTGTTGTTAGGAGTATGGATTTAACTGAAGCTTTATTTTTATTTTTTTTAAAGATCTTCAGTTGGGCACAAGAGTCTCCTCCCGATCCAAGGAAGCCACTGGACACATATTATGACTCTGACACTGGAGAGCTAATGCTGTATCAGCTGAAAAGACCTGAAAATCTAACAGCCGATGACTTCAGTAATCTTCAAGCACTTCCTGTCATCCAAACCCCTGATATGCAGAGAGATTTAGATTACTTTAGACCATGGCTAGATATTAATTATAAGCAGCCATTTCTTCTTGTGGGTCCTGAAGGATGTGGAAAGGGGTAAAAAATAGTTCCTATTTTAAGTAAAATATACTTCTAGTTGTTTGACATAATTTGTAGTATTTTTTTATAATGCTTTTATCATATGACTTTCTGGTAGAATATGACTTGCTTAGGTTATTACTTAAACAAACCTGTAGTGGCAAACAGGTACATTCCCGTGAAGTTCTACAGGGACAGTTCAAACTGTCACTATGCATCTAAGACATCTGAATGTGGCTTTTAGATATGAAACAGGATCTTTGGAAAACCTACTGTCATGGAGCAACAGCTTAGAGGCATGTGAGATCCAGTCTCATTTCAAGAGGCTCTAGATGCCTTGTGCAGGCAGCTGAATGTAGCACATCCTGTTGCCTTTATTAGATTTCTGTATTTAGATGGTTTGGATCACTATAATCAAAGTATTTAGATTAGCTGATTTTGTGAGTGGAAAATGTTACCGTTTTAAAGGCAAGAATGTTGAATTCAGCAAACCTCAGCTCCGCCTATTCCATTAATACAGGCTGTAGTATATGCATTTTAATTCAAAAACTATAAAATATCTTTGGATACACAGCATTTTAATTTATTTAAACCTATATGGATGTACATGTTTGCTTTTCTAGGATGCTGCTGCACTATGCATTTTCTCAGCTCCATTCCACTCAAATTGCTACCGTTCACTGCAGTGCACAGACTACTTCTCAACATCTTCTACAAAAATTAAGTCAAACTTGCATTGTAATCAGTACAAACACTGGACGAGTGTACAGACCCAAGGACTGTGAAAGGCTTGTTTTGTACTTAAAAGACATCAATCTACCCAAACCTGATAAATGGGGAACAAGCACTCTTGTGGCTTTTCTGCAGCAGGTGAACACTTATGTTTATTATTTATAAAGAGACTCAAGTATACTGAATATAATTTAGTGTACGTAGTAAATATCTACATCAATTAGTTTTAGAGTTAAAATCCTGCATCTGTGTTGGCATTAAGGTTTTTTTGTGCCTTAATAGACAATGTAGGTGTCAGCCACAAATAAGATACCATTTTTATTTGGCTTATATTTATAAGTAAATAAAGACAGTGCTCGTTTCAATGAGTTACAATGCAGTGGACATAAGAATGACAAGAAAATTGCCAGGATTAGTCAGCGTGAATTCACCAGGGGCAAGTCATGCTTGATGAGGGGAGGAGAGTGAATATAGTCTACCAGGACTTCACTAAGACCATTGATGCTGTCTCCCAAAAGATCCTCACAAGCAAAGCTGTTGATACAGGCTGCATAAGCAGATAGTGAGGTGGGTTGAAAGCTGGCTGAAGAGCCAGGCCTGGAGGGTGATCGTCAATGGTCCAGAGTCTACTTGGAGGCCAATATCTGTTTAACATCTTCATTAATGATCTGGACAGTGGAGTCCTGCAAGTCTGCAGCTGACAAAATTGTGAGGAGTAAGATACCTCAGGCAATTAAGAAGGCAGAAATAATGGTATACTTCTCACTATTTTATTTTATTTTGTATTATACTCTGTTGAGCTTCTTTTAATGAAGTATTTATTTAATTATTAAAGGTTCTTACATATCAAGGATTTTATGATGAAAATCTGGAATGGGTTGGTTTGGAAAATATCCAAATTGTGGCTTCCATGTCAGCTGGAGGAACATTAGGAAGACATAAACTTACCTCTAGATTTACTTCTATTGTTCGTCTCTGTGCAGTTGAGTAAGTACATGTAAAGTAGTCTAACTCTCAGAACTCAGATTTAGCATCTCTTCATAAGGACCTCTTGTCAATTTAGTCTTTACAGAGGTGTGACTGGTCTAGTTTTTCATCTTTTCTCACAGTTTGTAATTGTCAGCTTTGGTGCTTTGGTGCTATTTGGTGCCTCTTGGCACCAGAGTCCAGCTAAGAGAAATCTGTAATTGCCTGTTGATAGTGAAGTGCTTGAAATATGTTTCCTGTTGGACAATTTTGCTTTCAGTAAGCTGCTTTCTGCAGCTTAAGCTTTATCTTAAGCTGTTAAGGTGCTGTTTGTTTAAAAAACTAGAGAAATTGAAGTTTAGTTGTTTGTTTTTAAGTTTGACCATATCAACAGATACGTATTTAGAAAACACATGTATTTACAGGATTTCTGAGAGTGGCCAATTGCAGTAAAATGGTATTTTTATTTAACTGCTCGATGGAAATGCTATTCAATGAAATTTCTCAGTAATTGTGTATATAAGTTTAACTCAGTTTTAATTACATAGAAAAAAATCCATAATGATTAGGTTTTTTCCCTTTTTAGCTATCCAGAAAGAGAACAGCTGCAAACTATTTATAGTGTCTACTTGGAACCTGTACTACAGAAAAACCTAAAGAATCACTCTGTTTGGGGTTCTTTACCAAAAATACATCAGCTAGCAGGATCTATGGTTCAAGTCTATGAACAGGTATGGAAACCTTTGTTTCTTTCTTCCAGAAGATAGATAATTCAGATATTTTATTACAAAAGCTTTTGATATTAACAAGTAAGTAAAAAGGTTTATCAGTATTAAAATCCAAGTTTATATCTTTTTGATAAAGTTGATATCAATTTTGGGGCTTCTTGTTTGCAGAGAATCCTAGGTATTAGAAGCAAGCGGAGTAAGCAGTAAGAGCTCTTGCTTTCCCACAGATTTATTTTAGGATTTTGGCATGCATCTTAACACTTCTGTACTTTCAGTTCCTGATTTATAAACTGTGGACAGTAGTATTTTCCTACTTAATGGATGCAGAGACAGTGCAACAGGTTGTCGTGTCCCCAGTTGTTATGGATGCTGTTATGAACAGAGGAGATAGAAAAGGTGGAGAAAGGTGGAGTCCTTTACAAACATCAGGAACTACCTAATGAAATTGTACTGTTAAAAACAGGTGTTCAGAACTGGACACAAGTTAATTTTAGCCTCCCGTTTGAAATTTTATAGACTTCTATCTAGCAAAACACTTAACTACTTGTTTTTCTTTATCAGTACATAGCCTTACTGGGGAAGGTACTGTGAGGATGTTTGTGCTTGCTGTAGAATGTATGAATGTCTCCATCCAGGCAGAACCATGATACAAACACAATCATTATGACTGGAATGTGGGTTTAGTCACTGGCTGGCATGCACCAGGAGTTTCATATGATATTATCAATCTATTCTAAGAAATCTGATTTCAAATCTCACTACAGCGCAATCAAATAACTGATGAAAGCAGTTATTCTTTGAATTAAAGATATAGTTGTAAATTCAATATCTTCTCTGGGAGAAGAGTAAGTATGAAGTATTTTGTAGTGAGAAAGCATTACTAATTTAGGTAGGTTTTAGTGAGAAGATATTAATAATTTAGGTATGTTTTTATTACATTTCAATATTACCTTTGCATTTCATGTTTGGTATTGTTTTAAAAAAATACATATTTTGTTTAATAATACTGCACTAACAGTCCAAGGTGAGATGTGCAGTTGTTTCCATCAAAAATGGTACAGCAAAAATGTGCTGAGAAAATCTTCTGTGGTCAGGAAACAAGATTTAAACAAGGAGTGCATTCATAAAACATCTAAATGTACACCAACTAGAAAACTAATTTATCTGGTACCTTAGAAAAAGCGCTTTACATTTTACAGTATCACTTTTTTTTCCTTCCCTTAACTCCCATTTTTAGGTACGAGCAAAATTCACAGTTGATGATCACAGTCATTACCTTTTTACACCACGTATTCTCACTCAGTGGGTTCTTGGTTTATTCAGATACAATTTAGAAGGTGGTAAGTCATGTACTTGGTTTTCATTAATAAAGCAGTTCTAAAATGGCCTAGATTATTATTGATTTCAGTCTTACTGTTGACTCCACATGTAACTCATTGATCTTTCTAAACTGTGAACTGTCTATAACTCAATAGAGGGGAAAAATGCCTGACAGTTCATTATATAACATAAACATAAACAAGTTTTAAAAAGATCTAATTATGTTTTAAAATATGTGTGGGAACTATTTATGGTTTATGGGAAGTTAGTAGATTGGGACTGCATTCTTACTGTGGAAACTTGAACTGGTCCCCCTACTCCCCACTATTTTGTTCTGTGTTTTTTTGTGTTTTGTGTTAGGATTTTTTTGAGCATATGTGTTGTTTTCTGGATTCCCAGAGCTTTGCCTCTCATGCTTCTCCTGCTATACCAGGTTGTATAAACCTGGTTTATACACATACTTCATAGGCTGCTTTCTAATCTTGTTTTTGTCTCTGAAATTGGTATTACTAGATCACGAGCAATTACTCATTATGTTTTAGCTCTTGCATTGATTAAAAGGTTGCATAAAGAGTTGCTTAGAGGATAAAAGTGATAAGAATGTTGTGCTCCCTTGCTACTTATTTTCTGGGATCATGAGATGGTAAATGCATCTTGAATAATGTCAGACAAGTTGCACTGACAATCAATGAATAGGTAATCTCAGCCCATTTAAGGACTTCTTAATTGAATCGAATGTTGACATATGTATTTGCTTTTCCAGTGATGAACAACATGCCTTGTTATTTACTCACCTTCCTTTTTACTTTTGTGAGGAATATTTAAGATTTGGAGTCTCTAGTGGCATTTTCTAATACAGACTGTTTTGGGTATTTATTCTTATTTTAGTATTTGTTGTCAGCCTTTCTCTTCCCATTTAAAAATGTCTTCTGGATTTTCTTGGTTTCGTTGCCTGGAAAATTGACTTATAAGTTAACTTTGTGTGCAACACCTCGTTCATTTTTTTAGAAGCTGACACTTGTTTTAATTGAGAGAACTTGTTTTAATAGAATATATTTCATTTTATCTTATAATGATCCATAAAGATATTATTAAAAAGCACTTCATAATGTTTACTTTTTCTCTTATTTATTCCTTACCGATGCTCTCCTGCTGGTATGTAATTTCTCTTGCTCATTTTCAATTTCATATTTTGAAATGGAAATTTGAAAATTTATTATAAATATGTAAAATTAATTCTGTCCTTAAATTTTGTAGGTTCATTGATAAAAACTGCAGACTTTGTACTGGAAGTTCTTGCTTACGAAGCACGTCGCTTATTCCGTGACAGAATTGTTGGCAAGAAAGAACTTCATGTATTTGATAATATTTTGATCAAAGTGTTTCAAGGTGATTGGGGCTCAGATGTTCTGGACAATATGTCAGGTAAGCCATTTGAAGCATACCACACAAACCTGAAGTATTTCTTTAGGAATTGCCTAATCAAGTTAGATACCATATGAGTTGAACACCTATAAAGTTTCAAATGTTTCCTATTTTTTCACAGATACCTTCTATGTAACTTGGGGAGCTTGTCAAGAGGCATTCATCACACCAGGACAGGCACTGCCACCACATGGGAGGCCACTTGGCAGACTAAACTCAACAGACCTGAAAGATGTTATTCAAAAAGTGAGGCATGGTTAAACAATATACACAGCAAAGGTTCACAGCAATATTCTAGACAGCTTTGGTGAAGAGTAACATGCAAGCACCAGGTTTATGGTGGGGTCTGCTTCTTTTTCAAACAATCATCTTTTGCATTTGATGAAGCAAGTCCTTCTTTTCTAAATGTTTAAATGTTGGATGTTTTCATATCTCACTGCTTTTATTTATTATTAGTGATCAGATTTTTTTTTCTCTTTATTTTAAAATAGGGTATCATTCATTATGGACGGGACAAAAAAGAGATAGATATTTTGCTGTTCCATGAAGTCCTCAGTTATATGTCCAAGGTGGACAGAGTGCTGAGTTTTCCTGGAGGATCACTTCTTTTGGCAGGACGGAGTGGTGTAGGTCGTCGGACAGTTACCTCTTTAGTTAGTCATATGCATGGAGCTGTTCTGATTACTCCTAAAATTTCCAGAGGTTATGAGCTGAAGCAGTTCAAAAATGATCTTAAACATGTAAGTCACTCAGTTTCTTCTATTTTGTAATGCTTGAAGCGTATGCTAAAGAAAGAAAAAGACTATGGGAATTTTGAAGGACAGAAAAGGTTGTGTGAAGAGATATTGTAAAGAAGAAGAATGTCTAAATGAAATAAGTAATTTTTTAGAAGTTCTCACTCTAGCTGTATATACTGTTCTTTATAGCAACTAACCGAAATTCCACTTCTTGGAATACCAGGGTTCTTTTTGAATGTTGTAGAACCTATGAATATGAAGTTTATGTGACTATTGGAAAGGCTTTTTCATGTATATATTTCCATATTGGTATATACTTTTATTTTCTGTCTCTACTGTGATCTGCTAGTTAATAGTAGATTAATCAAATAAAATTTTAGTGATTGGTGAAAGTGTACATGTTATTTAAAACCAGATGGAAACCTTGAATCAAGAGTTTCTCATTATCTTCAGCCAAAGAAAATTCTAGGTCTCTACCTACGCAAGAGTGATACAGTTCTATCACTGAGTCATAGACATAAATATACTCTATGAAAGAGAGTTTTAAGTATTTTTTCATTAATAAGATGTATATCTAGGTAGAATGTTCTTCATATTTGATACCTCATATAACTGCATCACCTAGAAATCTTTTGTAAATATATAATAGTGTAGATGCTGTGGAGAAAATACGTAAGTAATACATAGTCAAGGAAAGATTATAATGCTTGTCAGTCCCTTCCAACTCAGGATATTGTATGATTATCATTCTCTTGTGATCAATACATATATTCCATACACTGAGATTTAAATGGTTTTGCTGCTTCTAGGTGATGGAGCTTGCAGGCATTGAAGCACAGCAGGTGGTCTTGCTGCTCGAAGACTATCAGTTTGTTCATTCCACATTCCTGGAGATGGTTAACAGTTTACTGTCCTCAGGTGAGTCAAGTCCAAAGGGATTATGGAACTACTTTTACCACACAAAGTTAGCTAAACGAGGCAGAATTAGATGATGTTTTGTAACTTTATGTCTCAATCAGAAGGTTTAGTTAGCTTTCTATGCTATTTTTAGCTAGAGTGCTTGTACATCACAACCTGACTCATAGTTCACTTAGCTGTCCTTTAACCTACCCTCTAGTACAGGTGCGTTCAGTTCCTTTACTTTGTTTCAAAGGAGTTCTTTATAACAGTGTAAAATTAGATACAGCTTCCCTTCTATAATGAAATTCAAAATCGAGAGGTTTCCTATGTTTTACTAGATTGTATATACTGAGTCCTTTACTTACATGAACACCAGCAAAGCTCACTTTTCTGAATGCAGTGAGATGATAATAACAATAATAAAAGTGACTTTATTTCACTGTTCACCTTTCTTTCTGGATCAGAGAGAGGAACATTGAAGGACTGAGTCTAACTTGCTACATGTTTTGTTTGGAACTGCAGTAGTTTAAGAGCTGATTGATAAGGGCACCAGATCTTCCTGTCTCTCAGGTGCAAACCCAGATCAACATACAGTATCAGATTTTCAGCATCCAGTGTTAAATCTTTACATCTGAGGATGTAGACGACTACTCACTTTCATGTTCTGTGTCCTGGTGTATGACAGTTTGGTTTGATTTGTTTTGTATGTAGTATTGGATCACTGTCTTTGGGTAGATTTGAATGAGCCTTTTTCAAACATATTTCAGCAATGTGAACAAAGTCGACTGTTAAATAGAATCACTATAATTTGGTTTTTGGTTTCATGATATAATGAAAAGAAGATTAAGTGCATGGAATGATATTCATGAAAGTATAGAGGTGAATACTACCACATTTGAATTCTCTATACAGAGGATTCAAGGGAAGCCTTCAAAGGAATTTAAAGTATTATAGTGTATTTTATCTGACTTAAATTCTTTCTTGAAATAGGAGAAGTTCCTGGGCTATATAAAATAGAAGAATTAGAACCATTGCTATCTCCTCTGAAGGATCAAGCTTCGCAAGATGGATTTACAGGACCAATTTTCAACTATTTCACATACCGTATGTCAACAGAGTTATATCTATTATGAAGTTCAAAAAATGGTATCATAATGGGCAAATAATTTCTAACATGGTCCTTCTATTGTGTGCAATTTTAATTAGTTATTAAATACCAGGCAGGAGTAATATTTGTGATATATGAGAGCAAAGAATCCTTAGCTTAAAATTTATTTTTCTGTCTGAAGTCTTGTATTGATGAATGTTAGAAATGTTGTGAACTCTGCTGTTGAAAGTAATTAGAAGGAAGAAAGCTTTTGTTCCCATTATTTTCTGGTTTGTATAGTTTATATATATAGAGAGAGATTTCTTCTATTTGTCAGTTATACCTAGAAATCACCTTGGATTCTGAGTAATCATAAGCAAGTTTACAGATAGATTTCTTAATTATTTGTCTTTCTTCCTTGGCCCAACAAAGAGATTAAATAATTTACAAGTAAATCAAAGATTATGACTGGAAAAATACAGTCATAGTAGCAGGCCATGGAAGTACTTCTAATTGATTTTATTGGTCTACCTGAATTGGCATGAGAATTAGTGGTATCTGTTTAGATACTGTCAGCTCTTCAGAATTAAAAAATACACTGCAGTATACATAGTGAGAATTCATGATACTAAATAAGGTTCTATTTATAAACATTCCTGTCCTAGTGTGATTTGATGTTATAGGCTCTTTTTTTTTCAGAAATTACCTTGTGATAAGTATTTGAAAGAAAGTGAATTATGTTGTATTTGCAGTAAATCTACCATCATATAGTCAGATTGTTATGTACTAAAAATTTAAAATGTTACATTTTCTCAGGGATCCAACAAAATCTGCATGTTGTCTTGATCATGGATTCTACCAATTCGAATTTCACAATAAACTGTGAAAGTAATCCAGCACTGTATAAGAAATGTCAGGTTTTGTGGATGGAAGCCTGGTCAGACGACAGTATGAAAAAGGTAAGTGGGATTAAGTGTAATGTATTTAAATTAGTATCTCTAAATATAACTGAACTCTGGTGAATAAATTCAAGATATTTAAAGTTGTGAAGGAATAATTATTACTGTACTTAGTTAATCCATTTGCACACTCTTACAAAGACAGAAAATTCTTCAGAACAGTTAAGTATTATTAGCATTTTTATCTTACCAGTGGCATTTTGTTCTTTCTGTGGGTTCCCTTGAATGACATGCTGGCTACTATGACTCTGATCAAACTCAGCATTTAAGAACAAAATACAGACTAAAAGCAAAATGTTAAAGCAAATTGTACTGGGTTTGTGTGGCAAGGTTTTGGGCGGGCATAGGGAGGGGCCCTATGGGAGTAACTTCTGTGAGAGGCTGCCAGAAGTTTCCCCCATATCAGATGGTCAGTGCCAGCTGGCTCCAAGAAGGATCCTCTGCTGGCCAAGGCTGAGTCCAGTAGCAATGGTGGCAGTGCCTCTGGGATAACGTTTAACAAGTGGAAAGAAGTTACTGCACAGGAGCAACTGCATCCAGAGAGATAAATGAGAAAACGTGAGAGAAACTGCCCTGCAGACCCCAGGGTCAGTGCAGGAGGGGGGGCAGGAGGTGCTCCAGGTCCTGGAGCTGAGATTCCCCTGCAGCCCGTGGTGCAGACCATGGTGAGGCAGCTGTGCCCTTGCAGCCCATGAAAGTCCACAGTGGAGCAGAGACTGACCTGCAGCCTGTGGAGAGCCTCCTGCTGAAGCAGGTAGAAGCACCTGAAGGATTCTGTGACCCCATGGGAAGCCCGTGCACATATGTACATGTGATTGTCACACAGAGCAACACGCATAGAACCCCTAAGCACTGACATAAACAGCACCAGCACAGCGTTGCCATCATCCTGTTCCCCTCTCTGAGTGATCTGAATGAAGGTCAGTTAGTAGGTAATACGTACATGGGCAGAATGTGGATTAAGACTATCTTGTTTCCTCTTGAATTATATATACTTTTAAATCTTCAACATTTGTGCGATTGTTGGCATCCTCTGAGAATTAGTTGCTCCTTCTTACAACCAGGAAAATCTCTTCCACTTGAGAGAATAGGAAGTTATCAGCGACCTGGAAAGGCAGAATTTATCTTTCTAATGCTATAAATGTTCTGTAAATTCCTTATTCTGAGTACATGTATCATTTTCAGTCTTTTCAAAACCGAAACTAGATTGAAGGTTTGTGGGTTTTTAAAATTTTGACTCAAATTGTCATTGTTCATAATTTTCATGCAAAAAATCATGTGGTTTTTTTAGATACCTGAAATGCTTCTGTATGATTCAGATGAACAAGAAAAGACTGGAAAGACACATAAAGAAGTTAAGAAAGAACATTCAGGTAATATTTAGGTAGACCTACTAGTAATTATTCTTGTTATTAAATACGTGATGCTGCGTTGGGCATAAATAATAAAATAGATACTTTGTGTATGTGTTTACTAGTATATTCATAGACTTTGGTGTTGTCCACATGGCAGGCATTTTGCACAAGGAAGCATTAGTCTGGAACATACATCCTGGCTGATCAAATGCAGTCTCTTCTGTCACAAGCAGTTGCTGTGTATATTCAATTTTATAAGCTGATTTAGTTGTATCTTGTTTTGATCTGCGTCTTCCTTCTGTGTGGATGTTATTTCACAGCCTGAACATTTTGAGAGTTTTTTGGTTTATATATTTCATTATTCTGTTCATAGATCTGCTCATTTTACTTTTATAATTTCAAAAAATGCTTTCTTGTAAGTAATGCCCCTTTTTCAGAATAATTATTTTTTTAATAATAAGACTTCAAATTTAATCATGTTAAAAATAGGGTCTCAAACATAATCTAAGAGACCGGTGCCAGCACTCACTTGCAAAATACTACTTTTAGCCACTTTCTATAAAAGTAACACTTACGGGTCATGGAACCAAACAGAATATGAGATGGTAACTGGTTCACTTGGAGTTCCTTGTTTTATATTACTTTTTAATAGGCATTCCAGTCAATCAGAATAATGACCAAAAATAGTATTTAGTGTGCACATTACCATCACTCTTTATCTTAGATCATCATACTTAATCTAGGCCGCAGTACTTATTAGAGGCATTCATAGTATGTAGATATGCTTTAGCAATTTTTTTCTTTTGTAGGGTAATGCAGTTTATTTTACAGTATTATTGGGCTTCTTTTGAGAAACTGTTCAATGAACTGAATGGCAGGAAAACCTTTAAGTTTGCTTGTTGTCAGAGATAAGGCAGAAGACAAAAACATATGGGCTTTATTTCTAAAAAAGTACAAGTATTCTAAAAATCAATTTTTGTGAAAGTAGTTTCTTATATGATTAGCCCTCAGTAATCTGCAATTAATTTTGCTGGCTTTTCCAAACATCAAACAATTTCAGTATATTTCTTTCTGAGAAATAGGCATTTCAAATGTACTTACATGTTGTTTCCCTGAGAGTACTTAAAAAAATATAGTCTTTGTGCTATTTTGAATATCCTTAATTCATATCTCAAAAAGCAAGCATATTCTGTTACTCTTAGTTATTTCAATATGAGATAAAATTAAGTATAATTTTATCTGTGTAACAAATGATTTTGTACAGGTGATTCTGGTTTTCTGAAGTCATTTTTGGCAATCCATGAATCATGTAAAACATATGGAGCAACTCCTAGCAGGTATATGACATTCCTTCATGTGTACAGTGCCATCAATAACAGTAAAAGAAGAGAGTTAATAAAAAGGCAGAACCACCTGCAGGTATGTGGTTAAAACACTTAAAATATGGCTTTTTAAAATATTCCTGCATTAGGAAATGTCTTGTGTATAAATGGGGTGTAGCTGCTAACATGGTTATGGTCATGATGTGTCTGCTGTTGGCATATGCTTATGCTGTAGTTCCTGGTTTGTGACAAGCACTCATTTACTTGTTAAGTGCTCTGGTTAAATAAAGGTCATAACTTGCATGAAAATTAGAGATGTGTGTCCTACATCAAAACATCTTACAGGTAATTTTTTTCAAATATATCTTAAAATATTGCTATTATATAGTTAGCATAAAGTAAATAATGTAGAAAGTTTGAGTAAAAAAAATAGTTAAGCATAACTGAGACATTATTTTATATATGTATGTTCTTTAGAGAGTACAAATATGTAGAAATCAGATAATCTATTTTGTTTAATTCTGTTTAACTTTTATAGATTTGCTTTTAGGGGAGATATAGTTACATTGAATTAATGTCAGTTAACTGAAATACTATTGAATTAGTGGGAAAAAGGTTATGTGCTAGTTGTTTCATTAAAAGTTTATTATTTTGAGAATTTTTTTTTATTTCTTGATGTAGTACTAGGTCTTAGAGCGACACATCTAGAAGTGGCAGATCTCATTTTTAGGTTAAATAATATCAAGAAAATGTGAAAACTAATGAAAGAAAAGGAAAATTAGTTGACATTACTCTTAGTTTGTCCATACTATTTGTAGCCAACTTTCATTTAAATTCACTTAAAATTTATTGCTTAATATCTGCTTCCTGTAAACCTTTATAGGCAGGTGTTTCAAAGCTCAATGAAGCTAAAGCCCTGGTAGATGAACTGAACAGGAAAGCTGAAGAACAAAGCATTTTACTCAAAACGAAGCAGGATGAAGCTGATGCTGCTCTTCAAGAAATTACGCTATCTATGCAGGTGGTGTATACAGTCACATCAAAAGTGGAAAGGAAAAAGAAAAAAAACTATGTATTTCTGTCTGTGGTCTCTCTAACTGCGTATGTTTTGTATTCTTTTCAACCGTTACAAAACCTAATGCATTTACAAGAATTTGCCTAAGGGAAGGCATGAGCCCAGAGGCTTGAATAAAGTTGCAGCAGGACAGAGGACTGTATAATTTAAATCAGTTTAGAAATGGTTGAGTAGGAAGAGATCAGTGCAAGTTTTGTACCAGAGCAGTGTTCACTGTTGTAGTTTAGTCTGTCTGAAAGTTTTCCTAGAACTTTGTAAATCCAAACTGATTGGTTTTATGTTTATCCCAGATAGGTACTTTCAACCAAATACTTATAAGAAGTACTACTTTAGGTAACAAATACCAGGAATTAAATATGTGGACTTTTAGAAAGTATGTATTTAATGAGGTCTGGTTCTCAGAAGTTAGCCTCAGAGGAGGTTAAATAATACCGCTAATATTCATCACTCTTAGAATTTTTATTCTTCAGCTCAGAGGTAGACTTTTTTTTCAAAATTCTGTAATTTTCTTTAGTAGTGTTTTCTCAGTCAAGTAAAATAATTGTGTAGGCAATAAGTCTCTACATTGATACTTCCTGGAATTATAAATGTAGGATAAGCTGTAATGAGTCTGCTGTCACTGCACTGGATTTTTTTTTACTGGTTTGATCTGGTCAGTCTGAAGCTCAATGCCAAAGACATTTTCTGTATGCACTAAAGTAAATGCCTGGTCTTTTAAACCATTTGTTTCACAGTGCTTTAAAGGTGTATTACTTCTCATCTTTGTAAGTTTCTTCCTGTTGGCAGTTTTTAGTACTTTTAGGCTCTATCTCCCTGTTGTACATGAATTTGAATAATGACGATTGACTTGGTGTGTTGATGACTTCTGGTGTAAATCTGTGTCTGCTATTGTCCAGTAGAGTTACAGGTATGTGGGTAGCACATACTACACTGTAGGACAAAATCAAAGAATTGGCCAAAAGCGATGAAACATGATGGCCCCACTGACATCAGAAAAATTACAGTGGAAGTCTGATTATTTAGATTAGCATAAGGTGCCCTCTAACATTTTAATGTCACTTTGAATGATCTAGCTTATATAACAGAGAGAGCTCTAATACATACAGACTTGTCTAATCTGCTTTCAGAGAAAGGCTTTTGACCTACAACTGAATTTTAAGGTTTTCTTATTCAGAGCGATTATTCAGTACATGTTCATTTGCATGAAATGTCTAATCCAGTTTTATGTAGCTAATGTTTTATGGATTTGAATGTAATCTTCAATAATATGCTGCTCTGTAGCTTGGGTTAAGTGCTCAGAGGATTATTATTAAGATTTTTCTCTGCTTTTATGCATCTGTTACCTTCTGCTACAACTTCAACTCAGCTTGACAATTTCTAGGGATGATAATGTGTTATATACTAGAAAAACCTAAACTCTGGGCTTCATCGTCTTGCATCTTTTAGGTGAACTGAACCTAGAATATTAGTATTTTATTTTATCCATTTTATACATTTATCCTCAATGGATAAAAGACATGTAAGGTCCTTTCCATTGTAGTTTAATATACTAGGTATTAGTTGTTGTACTGAAGTGTTTAGGATTCCTGGAGATGGCTAATAGCTACTGGTATGCACAATACAAATTCAGAAAGAAAAAGTAAACCCAAACAACTTAAAATATACATGTAGGACATAAGACAGTTATCCTTATAGGCTGATTGGTACAAAATTACAAGTAAAGAAACCATTCCGTGATTAGTAATTCGGGACTAATAAGCTGTAGTTCCAATACAACTGCTGCTTTTATGACCATGATAGAAAAATAATGTTTTAATGGTGTGAAAGAAATTGAAATAGAAATGGGAGCAGGACAAAGACAATGACAGGAAAATAGTACTTTCAGATTTAGTAGGAATGTTACAGAGGCTGTCACTCACATGCTTTTAGAGGAACGCTGACATCTTGATAAGGAATGCAAAATCAGAAGCAAAAGGAAAAAGTTGTGATGAGCCTCAAAAACAGAGGTACAGATCTGGTCTCTGATAAAGAAAAAGAAGGACATGCAGTAAAAGCAATAGTGCTTATTCCATACAGTTTATTTACCTAGCCAGCCTGCCTAATATCAGATAGACTCAGATGTTTTATTGTAATTGGTATTGTGCAAATCATTATAATGAAAACTAAAAGAAATAGGAGACCTACAGGAATAAAATCTGTGTAAATTTGCAAACTAAAGGTATTCTTCTTTTTTAACAGAGTGCTAGTGAGCAAAAAGCAGAAATGGAAAAAATAAAACAACGAATAGCAGAAGAAGCTGCAGAAATAGAGCAAAGAAAAAGAAAAATTGAAGATGAACTGAAAGTGGTTCAGGTAAAAGCCGATAAGGAAAAGTAATATTTTGCAGTCTGATTTTATCTGACTTATGTGCTGCTGTGCAAAATGGTTTTGCACAATTTATCCCTGCAATTCTTAAATTTTACTTGAAATTATTTTGATATTAAAACTTTTATTCATTAGAAAACAGTATTCCATGTGTCAAATAGAGATTGTCATTTTGGCATTTGTGTTCTATTAGACAGTAATTACAGAAAGAGTTTTCAAGCCAAATCTTGCCTCCACCTGCTATTTCTGTACTACCATGCTCTACATCTGAGTTCTGCTGATTTTATGGAATATTTTTCACTTACTCATGTCTTATATAGACCAACTACATTACTTCGCCTTGATCAAGCTGGTAATATAGGGCTTGGTACTCTCAGCTGAATGGAAATTGTTTAGTGAGAGATAATTTGCAGTTATTACTAAATCCTGAAAAGTATATATCCTAGTGACACTATAGAAAACTGCTTAAGAGATTTTACCGCTGTTAAGCATCAGGTTTTTTGGGAGGTGTGTGTGTTCAGTCCTTGCTTTTAGTCTGCATTTTTCATTCCATCCACTTTAAATTTATACTAAAGAATAAGGGAACAGTACAACAATTTTTTTCCTTTTATATATCATAGGTACCTAGGATTTATATCCTTGTATTGAAAGTGACATAGAATTACAGGATTAGACCCATTCTGTGGCCTTTGATAAATACAAAGGATATGCAAGGTGTGCACAGTCTTTAATGATAATCTGTAACTTTCTTTTGTTTCCTTACCATTTTGTTGCTTTTTTGATAAGGGTGAAGGATTTGTTTAGCTACTGGAAATAGAAAACTTTTGTGGCCTGTGCTTCTGTGGATGTTTACAAAGAGATCCTCAGTCATGCCTATAAATAGTAATTAGCATCATTATTAAAAGATACCTATATCATAATAAACTTATAAGAAATGAAAGAGAAAACATGATTGATACTGATATCTATGTAATGTTTAACTACAGTGCTGAATGAAAAGCTAGGGTATGTCAGGATTATATTATGCTGTTTTATATGGAAGTACACTTCTTATCACTTAGTAAACACATGGCAATTTTTTAATAACTTATAAACATGAATCTGCATCAGTGGTAGTTGCTTAAATAATAAAGTATTTAAAAAAACCAAGAAATTGTATGAAAACTGGAATGGGAAATGTTCAGTTTCTCGTATCCTCATCTCTCTTTTTAATGTGTTTTCATGTTTTAAGCCACTGGTTAATGAAGCTAAATTAGCTGTTGGAAATATAAAGCCAGAGGCTTTGTTAGAAATCCGGTCGCTTCGGATGCCCCCTGACATAATCAGAGACATTCTAGAGGGAGTTTTGCGGCTCATGGGGATTTTTGATACATCATGGGTGAGCATGAAGAGGTGAGAATTTGATTTAAGCTTTAAACTTAAACATTAGTTTACAATATGAACTACTTTCTGTTGTATTCAGGAATACTGTGTGCTCAGAATTCCTTGGTTTCGTATGGAAATAACCTTTTTAACATTTGTTTCTTCTTTACTTAGTTATTTAATTCTTTTTGCAGTTTCTTGGCCAAAAGAAGTGTAAGGGAGGACATAGGATCATTTGATGCCCGTAATATTCCAAAAGAAATACGAGAGAGTGTTGAAGAACTTCTTTCGAAAAACAGAGCATCTTTTGATCCAAAGGTAATTCCTGATTGCATTACGTAAAATTAAAAGAAGACCAGAAAAGACCAAAAGAAAAGACATGATTGCCTGCTTTACCAACATCATTTTTAGGATGAACCTATTTTAGAGAAAAAGTGATGAATTCTGCTTGCAGAATTTGTCAGTATATAGAGATAAAGGTGTAGAAGATATTGCTCCATTGCATACTGTCTCCAGCAGTGAGAATTTGGTTGGTGAGTGAGAAGGGGTCGGATGAGAAGTCATTATGGAGTCGAATACTCAAAGGATTTTCTACTGCTGTAAATTAAAATCCAGATCAAGGAATTGTAACTGGCTCCTCTGGTCTCCTTGTACGAGTAAGAGTCTAATAAATCATTCATTAATTTAAAACTCGTTAATTTCAGTTTAGTTTCATAGTTGTAAAGATATCCATTGTGGTTTTTAACAGGGATTGATGGCCTGCAATATAATCTTGGTAACAATTTAAGTAATTAGTTCAGTAGAAGAGTTGGCTTATTAGCATATTTAAGTTGGCTATTAGAAAATCTGTTGTAGTTACTTATCCTGTATTTATCTCTTCTACATTATACTTCCAGGACTTTCTTGTAACAACTTTTCTTGCACTGAATGTTTCAGAATGCTAAACGAGCCAGTGCTGCAGCGGCTCCATTAGCAGCTTGGGTGAATGCCAACATCCAGTATTCCCATGTCCTAGAACGAATTCAGCCTTTGGAAAAAGAAAAGGCTGGCTTGGAAGCGTAAGTTAGCCTCTATTACAAAAGTGGTGGTGGTGGGTGAAACTAAGGCTGCCAAGGAGGAATCAGAGTATGAGGAAAGGCTTCTTTACCTGAGGGTGTCAGAGCACTGGAGCAAACTGCCAGAGAGGTTGTGGAGTCTCCTCCTCTGATGATATTAAAAATGTGCCTGGACATGATCCTGCTTGACCAGGGGGCTGGACTAGATGATCTCCAAAGGCACTTTCCAACCCCAACCATTCTGTGATTCTGTGTGAATTGAAGTTTATTAAAAACAAAAAAGATACCTCACCCAGAGGTAATACAATGTACATACTGAGACAGAGAAAGTGAGTGTGCAATAGTTTCTTTTTCCTGGAAGCTATACCTTGAATGTTTTTTGTACAGTCATGAGTTACCTGTCTCAGCTGAATACTGTCAGGGAGAAATGTGCATCGCAGGTATGCTTAAAATGTGTTCTGTCAGTGAAATGTATACTGTTTTATGAGATATTTAGTTCCTCTTTTTTCAGTCATGTACTAAGTATTATCAGTTTCTCCTTAGGGTCAGAAAGGTAAGACCCTGTCTTATGACCATCCATAACCTGAGGAATCTGTGCTGATTGTTTTTCCAGAGCTTAAAATTCTGTATTGGAAGAATTTGTTCTGATCTTTAAGAATGCGGTGTTTCGTTTCCATTTTTAAAACTATGTGGTGAGAAATACTCAAAGTTTTTGCATGTGAAAACATGTATTTTAATATAAAACACAAGGAAGAACTGTCTCTGAACTATCTCTATGTAAATTACTTTCCTGTTATATTTAATTTTTTTTCCTTTGGGTCCCTAGTCTTAAAATAAATGTTACATTTTTATAGTAATCTCAAGAAAACTGAAGACAGAAAACAGAAGTTGGAGGATCTTCTGAACTCTGTTGGCCAAAAAGTATTGGAACTGAAAGACAAGTGAGTTGGGTTTGTTTATTTCAAGAGATAAATGAAAAACATTTTTACAGTATGAATAGTGAATTTTATCTAAGGAAACGTAACTTCCTGCACTGCAAGATATTTGTGTCAGAACTAGGGATGCTTAGGCTATCTGTATTCTCAGTGGAGATAAATAGTATGAGATTACAGTTCATCTCCTTGATCAGATGAAATAAATGCTCCTTAAAAGTACCTGCTTCTCACTACTGACTGTGTTAGTAGCCTTTATTGTAGCCATTGTAGAAGTCAAAGGTAGACATTATATTTCTCACCTTCTGAATCACAGAGGACTTCAGTGACTCCTTAGGACTTTGGAAACATTCCTATACAAAACTTCTATTGATCACAGCTTGAAGAGAGGCAGTTCTGTTTCATTTAGGGTGGCCTACTTTTCTGACAGTTAGCTAGTTAGCTATCTCCTTTTTTCTTAACCTCTCTCACAGTGGCATAAAATAGATCTTTTCTTCAAAATCTGTTTAATCCAAGTTTTTTAGTTTGATGTTTTTATTATGTACTTAGTATAGGAGATACTTTGCAGCCTGACATATGTACATATTACTAAAAGTCACGTTTTGTAGTCTGCAAAAAAATGATAATTCTCGTAAATCAACTATACAGTGATTTCTTAGATTAATTATATATTAATATATATTAGAGTTAAATATATTACTTTATATAGTATATATTATATACTATATAATATATATATGCTTTATATTATATTTATAAAGTAATGTATAAATATATTACTTTAAATAGGATATATAAATATATTACTTTAAATAGGTGGATTAAATGTATTAATTATTCTAAATATTAATCAAACTAATTAGATATTGAACATTACAAAATAATACCTAAACCATACCTGGTTTTCAGACCGTGTTCTTACTTCATAATAATTTAAAAAATAGACTACTGTGGATTGAACCGGAGTCATCACCAAGTAATATTCTTTTTTAACATTTAATAGATTAAATTTACCAACTAGTTGCAAATGAATGATATAGCATTCAGCCTGCTCTTGTCCTGACTGTGTGCAGAACAAAACTTTACACAATCACAGAAATTGTCAGACTGTTTAAGTAGAAGGAATGATTTTCAGACATTATAGTCTGTATTTCAAATCTATTTTTAAATCTCACTTGTACTTCTTATCTAGATTTTGTTAGATAAAAGTCTAACAAGCTCATCTGCCAATTAGAAGCACAAGGTATAAAAAAAAGAACTGTTGCAGGTGTATTCTTTGTTAGCAATACATGAGGCATTCATTACAAATTCAATCAATTAAACTGCCTTGAAAATAACTGTTCATAAGTTTAGTAGTTCATGATAGCAATTACAAAGAGTATTTGTTTTCCAGGTTCCAGAATAGAACAACAGAAGCAGCAAAACTTGAAGCAGAACTAAGTAAAGCACAGAAAACATTGAAAGCTGCAGAGGTACTGATAAATCAACTTGATAGGGAGCACAAAAGATGGAGTACTCAGGTTAGTGAAAATTTTCATAACTACATCTTATAGCTGATAATTTGAAAATACAAGTTTTGCACTATTTGGAGATGTGAGTTACTGCCACCCTGCATGTCTTCCAGTGCACATTTATTTGATTTCTCATTAGAAAATAAAGCTTTCCTTCTTTCTGAAACTTCTTTTTACTTCACCATACTTATCACCTCGCTACCAAAGGTGTAAAAATCCCCTAGTATTTAATACAAACCACAAAATTCTGTGCCGGCTTTCAGTCACAAGAATATAATTGTTATAATGGCTGAAGTTGGATGTTATGAAGTTATGATGTCAGCAGTTGGACTCTCCAACCTGAGATACAGCCAAAAGGGACAGATTTTAAAGAATCACAGTCTTAAAATGGCATCAATGTTGAAAATGAGTCTACCCAAAATGATGGGTTGCTTTTGAAGTCTTCGCTTAAATGCTTGAAACTTTTCTGCTGCTAAAGTAGGGAAGGTAAGCACGTATTCTTTCTTCAAATGACACATTTGAGAGAAACTATCAAGTCTTTGGAGACACAGACCCTTCTACAGTTTGGAAAAAAAAGGAAAATCTCAGGATATATATAAGCTGAAAATAGCTATCACCTCCAGAAAGCTATAAGTAACTTCCATGGGTATCTTAAGATAGAAGAAATCTCCATGCAGAGATATATGGTCCTGTCTCTCCACTGATACCGAAAAAATCCTAAATAATTAGACTAAATGCCTACATTTTGAAGAACCAAAGTTAAGGTTAGATGAATCCTTCTTGTAGGTTGACCACCACAGTGGAAAAAAATGGAAGATTTTCCTCTGAAAGTCACTTTACAGCTATTCTCTCTGCTACAGTAAGGATTGGATATATTTGAACCCCAGAGTTTAAATACTTCTAAAAGTGATTCCTCACAGTTTTTCACCCTGGTACATTAGACAGTTTTGACTATTTATTAATGGTATGCTGTAGACTAATCTGACAGATTAATCAGGAACTCATCCCATAATGAAGACAGTAAAAAGGCAATATTTGTCTCTGTTTAAAGTAAGGAGGAAACAATAAAAAGTTACCTTTATTTTGTGTATCAACATTTATTTTTAATGTCAGCTTGTTTAAAGTAAATGAAGAAGTGACAGTACTTGGAACCAATTATGGCAATCACATATAATGTTGATACACTGTATTTTTCTTCAAAATGCTGGAACATTTCAAAACAGAGTTGATTTAGTGCAGATAAATTATTTGAAGATATATGATGAATATATTTTATCATGTAAGTGTGCAGTGAATAACAGTGAGTATAATAGTTGCATATAGTATTTATTGTCTGTATACATATTGTAAGTTATACTTATAGCCTGACTGTGACTAGGATCACATATTTCTTATTTTTCTTACTCTAATACTATTTATCCATTTTCTTATAAATTGAACTGTTCATCAAATTCATGGGTTTTTAGCAGCTAAATTCTCAGAAATACCTGTCCATGCCCTAGCCCAGAGCTAAAAGGCATTTTTCCTGTACCTCCATGTGTGTCTTAGCTAGGTATAGATAACTGAAATGCAAGAAGAGAAACTGTCTCAACTGTATTACCAATGGCAGAAAAACTTAATTCTGACTGTCTAGTAACTGATGAGATGTATTAATGCAGTTTTTCTTTGCAAAACACCTGTACATTCTGTACTTCTTTTTTTTTTAAGGTGTCAGAGATAGCAGATGACCTGGCTACGTTGCCTAAAAGAGCTCAGTTAACAGCTGCATTTATTACGTATCTTTCCGCGGCTCCTGAGGATCGGAGGAAAAACAGCTTGGATGAATGGACCAAATCAGCAGGCCTTGAAAGTAATTTTGTGTGTGTGTCTGTCAGTGTCTACGTGCAAGTAATTAAACTTGATTGAGGAAGTGAAAAATGCCAGTGAGTTCTAATGAACAGTCGCAATTGTCTCGCAAATGAGAAGAGACGTTTTCTTACACAAGAAATATTTCTACATACTGACACACCAGTTCTTAGAATCATTCTATGAAATTATTAAGATTATAAATATTTATAAATAATTCTATCCTTATAGTCCTTGCTTAAAAAGTTTACAAAAATGAATGTGTTCACATTAGCTGTTGTAGATTTGTCAGTGCATTCTGAATGCTTTTTCAGTAATCATTTTTATCTGTGTGTTAGAAAAACTATTAAATATTTCTATGACATCAGCTGCTTATTAATAATAATTTCAATAAAAGCAATAAAATAATAGATTGAAGGGAAATTACAGATGTGCCCTCTGTTAGACAAAGTCTCTGTTCTGTATAGACTGGTAAATGCTTTAAAATTATGCAGACTGTAAATGATGACAGAAATTTACTCTTTCATTTGTCAGAGTTCGATTTGCGGCGGTTCCTGTGTACAGAAAGTGAGGAGTTAGTTTGGAAAAGTGAAGGTTTGCCTTCAGATGACCTTTCAATAGAAAATGCTCTTGTCATCTTGCAGGTAAATTTGCTTTTTTGTGTTGTCTTGGAAGTATTTAAATTTTTACAAATTTCAGTAACATGGCAACTTGAACTATTTCGTGTTCTTTATTGGCATCACAGAGCACACACACACATCGAAACAAATACTTCTGTAACAATGGATATTTTGTAGCAAAGGGAAAAAAAAAACCTGTTAAAGAAAATACATGTTTTCCTTTTTGCTTTTACTGTTTTATTCTATATCAGTCTATTCAGGCTTAAAGTGTAAATAGTCATTAACACCAACACAATCAGTGAAAGATCATGTCCTATATATATTCACTTTGACATATAATTTCTATTACTCTTTTTCTCAGAAAAAGGAAAAAGGAAAAGGTTCTATGCAGATACCATTCAAGACCTATATATGTATATATATATATAGCTAATGATACTTGAGAAAAGGAAAAGATTCAATTTTATCATATAGTTATATATAGATATATAACACATAATATATGACTATGTAATATTCTAGTCATTTCTTATATCTACTAACAAGTAGATATTTACTGGCATGAGGAGAATCTGCATTTACTACGGGTGAATTGCTTAGATGATTTATGATTCAAATCAGTTACTGATTTTTCTCCAATTTGAATTTATCTTGCTTTATCACCCTTTTAGTAGATCTATATATTCTTTTCCCAGTTTGATTAAAAAGCTTTTCAATAAATACTGTCTTGTACCATTAAAGCTACTTATATGCCATAATAAAATCTTATTTTCATCTTTTTAATTAGTTGAATAGATTGATCTCTTAAAAATTTCACAGTGTATAAAGAGGTTTTTGAAGCACTCCCTCAGCTCAAGTAATTTTCTTTATGTACAGTTTTTTTGAGCATCCTTGTAGAGCTCAAATTGGACATGGTATTTTACCAATGTGATCTACAGTACAGTTCTCAGGCTTTTGTGCTCATCATTTTTTGATGCTTGAATACTGATCATGTTCCCCTGTCTTTCAGTTTGAGATCTGTGCAGTTACTCATTTTGGAATACTGGAACTCAATTTAAAAAAAACCCAAACTTGGAAATGCTTTTTTGTCAGACTGAACCAGAGAGTTGTTGAAAATACATGTTTAAACCTTCAGCAAGTTTGCTGACCCAAAACTGGGAGACATGGCTGGTACACCAAGATGATCTGAGGGCTGGAGCACGTCTGCTATGAGGATAGGCTGAGAGAGCTGGGGTTGTGCAGCCTGGAGAAGAGAAGGCTCTGGAAACACCTCACTGCGGCCTTTCAGTACTTAAAGAGGACTTACAAAAAAGAGGGAGAACAAGTCTTTACATGGGCAGATAGTAAGAGGAGAAGGGAGAATGGTTATAAACTAAATGAGGAGAGATTTAGATTGGATGTTAGAAAAAAATTAATTCCTTAGAGTGTAGTGAGGTACTGTCACAGGTTGCCCAGAGAAGCTGTGGATGCTCCATCCCTGCGAGTGCTCAAGGTCAGGTTGGATGAGACCATGGGCAACCTGATCTAGTGAGTGGCATCCCTGCCCATGGCAGGGGAGTTGGAACTAGATGATACTTAAGGGACTTTCCAACCCAAGCCATTCTGTGACTGAGTCTGTGATATACAAGAGGGTAAAGTTGTGGCCCAGAGGGTCCTTGACAGACTGGAGAAATGGGCTGGCAGGAACCTCATGAAGTTCAGGAAGGGGCATTGCACAGTCCTGCACCTGGGTAGTAACAACCCCATGGACCAACATGTGCTGAGGACCAACCAGCTGCAAAGCAGAGTTGCAGAAAAGGACCTGGTGGTCCTGGTGGACACGATGTTGTTCATGAGCCAGTAATGGGTCCTTGCCAAGGAGAAGGCCAAAGATATCCTTGACAGCTTTAGGCAAAGTATTGGCAGCAGGTCAACGGAGGTGATCCTTCCCCTTCACTCGGTAGTGGTGAGGCCACACCTGGAATCCTGGGTCCAGTTGTGTGATTCTCAGCACAAAGGAGACATGGATGTACTGGGCAGAGTCGAATGTAGCTTTGTGCCTGGAAAATACCTGTATTCATGATTCTTTCTAAAATGCGTTGAGCTACAAGTGCAGAAGTATTGTACCTTTGCCCACCAGAGGAAGAGAAAGGAGAAATAATACCTCTCCTAAGTTTGAAAGCAGTTGTAAATAACAAAAGCTGTAGATTATACTCCCTGAATAGAGAGTCCTGTTTTTAAGAGAAGGTGAAGAACTGCCTAACTTCAGCAGGACAAACATCTGAGAATTTTGGATTTGAGTGCTCTTCTTTTCTTTTTAAAGAAGAAATAAAATGAAAGTTAAATTTCCTAGTCTGTTATTGTTTCTCTAAACAGTTTGTTAATTAAAAAATATTAAAAATATGTATTTCATTATTTTGGGGAAATAAAGGATTCCAGCTTTATTCTTAAAATAGATTTAAGTAAACATATTTGTATTTTTTTCCCCCAGAGTAAAGTTTGCCCATTTTTGATAGACCCTTCATTCCGGGCTACTGAATGGTTGAAGACACATTTGAAGGAATCACGTTTGGAAGTTATTAACCAACAGGTGCAGTATTTACCCTTGATGTTACAATTCTTTTCTGTTCGAGCTTTCTCTATTCCAGGTTTTACAGAGTAGTTTTAAAGGTGTGTGATAGCAATCACCAAAAATGGGTTTATATTCTATGAAGCATATAATTTCTCACAGAGTTCTAGGTTATTTAAAATTGGAGGGTCAACATCTGGTATTACTTTTACAAGTTTGCCTCTTTGTGCTGCTCTTTCCAAAAATGTTGTATTTCCTGCTGAGAGGAAGATAGAAGATTTTCAAATAGAGAGGTCTTTTGTATACTTGTTTGCAGTTCACTGGATTTCAGGAGTACATATACACTTAATTCCCTATGATTATTGTGTTGTATTATCTACATTGCAAAGAGTAAGTTTGATTTAAGTTTGAGATTAAGGTACCTGAAATGCATTGTGTACCTGTAACTGTTCACCTGAGTAGCGAGGCATTGCTCAGTTGCACACACATAGGCAGGCAGCTGATGCTATTCCCTTATTGAATCCCATTTGGGCTCAAAATATTGCTTCAACAGTATGCAGATCCCTGCTGGCTCTATATAAGCCTTGTAGATACTCTCTGATGGTAGTAGATAACATATCTTTGGGTAATTAATTGTTTCTCCTGCTAGCTGATTGGCCTGATTACCTTTTAACCTCTCTTGTTTACATTGTCCAGGATCTCTATTGACTAACGGGATATTAAGCACTACATGCAGGTTTAAACACCTGTTTGCAACAGAAGACTGCATGTAAACCTCTTAATGTGAATGATGTCCTTGGTTCAGTTTTGAGACATAGCTACATATTAAAATTTGAGGTAGGAGACCTGGCCAGGACTTCCAGGTGCACTAGACAGACATGATGGTGAACCTGCTCTCTTCTCATGCAGCACTGGAAGATCTAGGCATCTTAAGTAGGTTTTCTGCATGTCAGTAGCTGAGTAAAGTTCATTTAAACGAAACATTTGTGGCTAAACCCTGGAATATCATGTGCCTCTAATAGGATTTTTCATCTATATTACTGATTTTTAGATTTGGAATATTTGGTGTAATGCTTTCCTACTCATTCTGAAGTGTTTACATTTTTCAAAGAAGCATGAATCAAAGGAATGTATTTTTATTTACCCAGGACACCAACTTCCTAACTGCTCTTGAGCTGGCCGTGAGATTTGGGAAGACACTTATTATACAGGAAATGGATGGAGTGGAGCCTGTACTTTACCCACTGCTAAGAAAAGATCTTATTGCTCAAGGTAAATCACCAAGATCTTTTCGAACGCTTGCTCAAAAATTTTGTAGTTTAGATCTATTTATATAAAACTTGATTTTTCTGAAAACATGAATATTGTGTAGTTTTTTCCTCTGTAGTATTAACCTGCTGCTAAGACTTCAGTGCATGAAATATGTTGGAGATACGTTCTTATTTAGAAAGTGGAAAAATATTGAAAAGTATTTTTTTAACTGAAATTAAAATAATGTGTTTTTATCAACTATTCAAAATTTAAAGTTAATTTCTAGTGATAATTTCAAAATCATAGTTCTAATTGGAAACTTGGGCCTTAAATAAACCGAAAGTTACACAACTGTTTGTGCACTTAGAAATCAAAGATTTAGAATACTGGTGTTCCTGCTTCTCTTGCATTTCTCTGAAACTATCAAAGACACACAGGTCTGTTCCTGATGTGCCCTTGGAATGCGGAGGGTCATAGAGATCAGCAAAATGGTGGAATTTGGTGAAAGAAGTCCTTAATTCAAGAAAAGGGAAAACCCACAATATTTAAGTTTTGCAATGTAATATCTCTGTTTTGGATAGATAATGTGCTCTATCTAACTGTCTATATGACTGCTTTGGACTTAGTTGCTTTAAAAAAAATACTATGAAAAATTCTGATGAAAATTTAAAAAGTAATAATGCAAGTATCTCAGCATGAATTTAGTTGACTTATGTTACATATTTTGAAATTATATCAAGAGAACTGGGTGAATTAAAAATACAGCAATGTGTGTTTTAAATACTTTCTAAATTAAAATAGTAGTAATTAAAATAGATTTGTATTATCCTTTGTAATTGTATTTCTGCTTCAAGTGGTAATTCCTCAGCATGTACCACAGCCTATGCATGTAATTTACTGTATGAACTTTGGGTACTGAAAATAGCTCAATATTCTTTTTTCGCTGTCATTTCATCTGCTATTGAGATCTAATAATGTGTGAGGTAGCAGTAATTCTTTAAATGTAAGTACATGCTAAAAATAAATGCAAATACCGTAGGATTCTTATATACATTTATCTCCAATATAAGAAATACCTGTTGAGGGAAAAGAGAGTGTTATTTTAAATCAGTCTTCCATTACAGATGTACTTGCTTGTTTATTCTCATTAAAAGAATACCACCAAAGCAGTGATTCCAGGGATCTGTTGGGAGTTAAGTAGAACACCGTAATTAATTTTTTTTTGCCCCTCTAGCTTCTGCTGAATTTTGGAAAGCTGATGGGATACAGTATGAGAGATGACTATGTCTGCAGAAGTGTTGAGAAAGCAGATTAAACTCAAATATATTAGTTTGTTCAGGAAAATTGCTCATAACACTCAGACATCCTCTTTTGCTTGTTAATGAGCTATATTAATGCCAAGACTGTGCAGGTCCAAGCTAGAGAGCTGTTATTGGAAAAGGGAGAATGGGTCACTATTTGAATCTTTTGCATCACTGTACAAGCAAGCATCCTTCTTTTTGTCAAAATATGGGTGTGGGGGCCTGTCTGCATTATTTTGCTTGTGGTGACTGTACGTCTCTTCATTACTTGGAATCAAATGTTAAGAAAAATGTGAATGTACATACTGCAGTAAATTCGTCTTTGTACATCTTCCATTTTCTGTTTGACATTTTTACAACATAGTCCTAAAATTTATTCCGATCTTTGGCATAGAAGCAAAATTGGTATGTGATTTTCATCTCTATCAGTGCTTTAGCAAGAGATTTATATTTCTCATCTGTACTCAGTGCTGAAAATAGAGAAGCACCTAAGTATGCTGCCTTGGAAAGTTTTCTGGAATGGAAGTTTTCACTTTTCGTCTTATAATTCTGTTCTTATTTCTTCTTCAGTATCAGGAGGCAAAATCTCACTCTAATCATGTGATTGTCTGAGTCTATTCTTTTCTAACCCTGATAGAATGGAAACCTGTTATGGAAGAGGGGTGGTGGGGGACCATACATGTAGTTTTATTCTGTAACAGGCATATTGAGAAATATAAGGAGTATAAAGAGACTGAAACCATGGCGTCATTTATTTAATAAATCACTTGTTTCTTTCATGATATGATTAAATTCAATGTATTTATAATAATATGAATTTATGGGATATTTCTTGATGGAATATTTTTCTTTCATTCTACTGTCGAGAAATTCCAGCATCTTTAGTTTCATAGACTTGCTCGATAACAGTTATCATGGAAAAAAATAATAGAATTATGATTATACAGCAACATCAACCTTCTACAAATAAATATAACAGATCCAGAGATTAAATCTAATGGGTTTGGATGACATTTCAGGAAATATTGAACCATCTCAGTTAGACAGTATATAATCATGTCTAGTGTAGAGTGGCAGAACAATGTTTAAAGGTAAAGGAATATGTTTAAATTGTGACAAGATTCTTACACATAAGGGGGATTCTCGAGGTCATCTTCTGTGTTGTTTTGTCTCCTATTCATGGTCTGAAGATTTCAAGAAGTTGTTAGTATTACTTTTACTCAAGTGTGGTTTTTTTGTCTTTTATACTTTGTGTTTTGGGTAAGGATAATTAAACTATTCAGGAATATTAAATTTTCTTACTATGCAACTTTCTTATATTAGTGCTATGTTATTACTTTTCTGTCTCTAACAATGCAGGTTAGGATGTGTTCCTTAAATTTTTTGAATGTGTATTTCTTTTCAATCAATGTATAAATACGTATTGTAAAATATATTTAGATCCATTGGTCATAAAGTATTACACAAATACCATTGTTTTCAGATAATTTTAGAGTGTTCAGAGTGAGTACAACATCTGTTTATTATTAACAGGACCCCATTACGCTGTACAAATAGGTGAAAAAATGATAGATTATAATGAAGAGTTTCGCCTTTTTCTATCAACAAGGAACCCAAATCCCTTCATTCCACCTGATGCTTCTTCTATCGTTACAGAAGTAAACTTTACCACAACAGCAAGTGGCTTAAGTGGCCAGGTAGGCACTTAGAATAAACCCAGTGTATGTATAGTGAACATGCATAGCTACATGCAGCATCTGGAATAAACCCTATGGTGCAGTTTGTGCTAATGGTTATGGAGGTATTTTCTAGCTCACAAATATAAATAGTAAAATTTTTATGCACTTTGGAATCAAGGAGTGAGTCCAGTAGAGAAAATGAGAAAGTTCTTACTGACTTCAGTTGCAACAGATTAATTGCTAAGCCTTTGCCTTCTGTTCAAGATGCATTTATGGTACCATGGAAACATTCATGTTATAGCTCTCCAGTGTCCTCCTTGGAGAGTAATGCTGGTACCATCAAGATACTTTGTGTACACAAAAAAATGTAGTGAAACCAAAATACTGTGTATTTTACTTCTTTTAAAATGCTAGTAGCTTTTGAGGTTTTCTCTGTAAAGTCTAGGAAGCAAAATGTAGCATACAAATGGAAGAAAGAAATAAGAGAGATAAATTAAGGGAAGGAAATCCTGTCTTTACTTGGTATGAAACAAGTTTTTCTACATTAATAAGAGGCTTAGAATGGGATGTAGAGAAGATGTTGATAAGTAAGATATAATTCAAAATGTGAGGCATAGATGACCATATCGATTTCCTCCTTCCACTGGAGATAGGGAATTGGCATCATACAGTGTAGCCATGAAAACTGACCCCTCTTTAAGTGGAAATGCAGAAAAACACCAACTTTGGTTTTGTTTTCTCTCTTTGTTTTTAGCTTTTGGCCTTAACGATTCAACATGAAAAGCCTGATTTGGAAGAGCAGAAGACAAAGCTGTTGCAACAGGAAGAAGATAAGAAGATACAGTTAGCTAAGCTTGAGGATTCTCTTTTGGAGGTAAAACAAATTTGCTTCTTTAATATCTGTTACACCAATAAGATGATAATCACATTATTGTGTGTTTGAATGAAGGTGCTGGAAGTGTTGGAATAAAGAGCCCTCAGGATTTTTGATTAGAGAAAATAGAGGCATTATTTGCCGAGACCTGTTGGAAGAGTAGATTAGGTAAAAAAGTACATCTGTTTTGAAACTGTAGTACTTCAATACATCAAGCATTTTCACAGTTAAATGTATTAATTTGGTGAGCTAGATTTAGGCTGATTTAGATTGATTAGAAATTTAATTAATTTTAACACACCAAGAAGAGAAAACTTTATTAAAAAGTATACTATTTCATTTTGAAATTATGAGTTTTTAAAAAAGCCACATTTTTAAGCTTGTGACTCATGTCAAATGATTCTTTCAAAAGTTGAGAAGTGATCCTGTGTTGTGAAAAAAAAAATTCTCACTACAAAATGGAAAGAATGCTGAGAGAGACATTTAAAATTTTAAACTTTCACAATTGTTTTCTTCTTAGCAATGAGCTGTAATATTCTTTACAGTTGACATTCCCTGTCTTGCATTTAAAATTAATATTCTCAATTTTCAGTTCACCTTTTTATTTTATTGAAAGTACTTATGCTCAGAAACAGCTGTTCACCTCTATAAAAAAAGGTAGCTTCCAAGGAAGGACTGTTTTATTTTTTGTTTGTGTCTTGCCATGGATTTCACATAAATTGTACTTCATGCTTGTAGGAATGGATCCTCAAATCCTCTGTCCTTCTGAAAGGTCAGAGATGCAGGTAGATTGACCTGGTGCCTCAAAACCCTCAGTCTGTAGCTAAGTCACTGATCTCTGCATTATTGAGTGCAATGGGTAGCATAAACTGGTAGTTTTTACAGATTAGGCTGGCCATTTGTTATACTGACCCACTAGAGAGCTGGAGAGGGAGTTATTACATGTAGTGACAGGACAACAGAGGAATGGCTTTTAAATTGCAAGAGGGTAGGTTTAGATTAGCTATTATGAAGAAATTGTCTGCTGTGAGGGTGGTACGGCACCAGTTCCTCTGGGAACCTCTGGGAACAGGTTCCCCAAAGAACTTGTGGATGTCTCATCCCTGGAAGTGTTCAAGGCCAGTTTGAATGGAGCTTTGAGAAACCTGATGTAGTGAGTGGCATCTCTGCCCATGGCAGGGGCATTGGAACTAGATGGTCCCTTCCTACCCAAACCATTTTATTATTCTGTTCTATGATTAATAGCTCAGTTTTAGAATTTTGCATGTAATTATCTGATGTGATTTGAATTTCCACATTTACTCCCGCTATTGAACTCCCTATTAATTCTCAAATACTAAGCTCAGCCCTTTTCTAAAACTCTCGTGGGGCAGATTTCTCTTACAGGAAGAGGGAGACCTGCTCTCTAATTCTGTATGCAGATTTGACCATTTTAACATCTTTTTGTCTACCAGAAGCTGAGGGTTCAGAGATGCAACAAAACAAATTTCACTTTAGAACACACTTTTTGTGGGTTCTTGAAACTCAAAAATCTTTTTCGTTTGTCTGATCTGAATAATCAAGTACAAAACATAAAGTAGTTGATGCCTAAGATACCTGCAACAAAAAGCGTTCGAGTACTAACAGCAAGGTTGACTTCAATTTTGGAATTCTTGTTAGCACTGGAATCAGGATACTCTTTGACCCTGAAGAAAGAAACCTAAAGCTCAGTAGAAACTGGCAGGTGCTGCATGGACTTCATCAACAAAGAAGTCATTGTTGGATGAGGTCTAGCTAAATTTAAGTTAGTCTGAAACCAACATTACTATTCCATCTGAAGTCCTGTATTGGTTTCCTTCTAAAAGCCTCAGTAAAGACATAGGTTCTGTGGTTGTCACAAAGCTCTCAGTGTGATTCCTCATGGATAAATCGGGCTTTTTGAAAAAGCAGGCAATTTTGTCCTAAACTTGGTTCAGGTAGAGAAGTGCATTTTACAACTCTAACTGGTGAATCTTTGCCTCCAAATATTCTAAAATGCTGTCCTACAGGTGGTTGCACAGAACTGATTTGACTGACAGCCAATCTTCTGTCTGACTAAAATAAATGTATTGGTGTGTATTTACTGAAGGTTAGTAAAAACCCTTAAATGTAAGTGAACTATTCAAGCGTTTCCCACTTCTTAGAAGTGAAATTAATTGCTTAATTGCTTAATTTAATGAGGAGAACTCAGGAAAAATGTGGGGTAATCTCAAGGATTTTGAAGTGACCTCTGATTACAAAACTGAAATTGTTGTAATGTGAATATTCACCTCAGTTGGAAATGAGAACTAGATTGTATGGGACATACTGGCATGCTTTTGAAGGAAAATGAATTTATGAGTGATGAGGTACAGGATATTGCTACAAGTAGCCAACTTCAGGTTAAATGGAAAGTTAAACACAAGGGAAAAAAACCCTAGTCTGTATTTACCATGGGGATTTTAATGCCTAAGACTCTGATCATAGAAATCATTCTCAAAAGCCTGCTGATAACCTATGTTTCAGAATCTGGATTTTTGGAGTACATTCTTGAGCTTTATTTTCCATGGTTCTTTAAAAAACATCTCAGCTTTTGGAGTAACCACCTGTTTTCTAATACTCTTGAGATGCAGTCAATGATTCAGAAATATGTACAGGTCAGAAAACTAGAGAACTTCTAAAATGGCTGCTTTACAGGTTTTTTAATGTAACATAGATGACTTTCTTTTTTTCCAGACACTTGCCACGTCACAAGGCAATATACTAGAAAATAAGGATCTGATTGAATCTTTGAATCAAACTAAAGCAAGCAGTGCACTCATCCAAGAATCACTGGCTGAATCTTTCAGACTTCAGAGTTTCCTTGATAAGGTAGAAAAATATTTCAGTCTTTAGGTAGTGTTTTTCACCTGCTAAAAATAGTAATCTTTTATCTAGAGAAGATACATCCACAGGGTTATAAAATGAGTAACATTAAATTAGATGTTTTTATAGTAAATAATATTTGGGATATGCAAGTACATGCAGTATTTTCAGTAATTAAAATGCTTTGTTTTGTGTATGTTGAATAGTTACACAATTTAAAGTCTGCCAGTTTGAATTGAAGGAATTTTAGCAAGTAATGGGTTTTGACTTTATTTTTGCCATCTGCTATTGCAAACATCATAGTTCATATATATGTTTTTGCTTAATATGCCCCTTGCTATTGGAAAAGTTCAGATCATTGGTGATGTTATTCATCTGACATCCTCTTTTTGTGACAGATTGCAGAGTTTTCTTCTGTGTTCTATTTGTTTAGTTTAAAATTTCCGATTGAATTTTGGGATGTGTTCTGTGGTGCGAAAAGACCTTAGTGCCCTAGGGATTCATTTCCAACATGTTCTTCATCATTTAAAGATTTTTTTCCTAAAAATGTTTTCTTCTAGTTTTGAAATCTAAAGACACTGTTGGAGTCTGGAGTGCTGATCCCTCAGTTTGAAGGCTTGGAGACAATTCTGTTTTCTAAACTAGTGGGAGTCATAGGAATGCTTTGTCGGTGGGATGAGTGAATGTTTGTGCAATAATCAGTAGGTGGCAGTCATGCACCTGGTTTTTTTGCATGTGTGTTGTTTTTCTCCACAGGAAAGGGACGCCTATCTCCCTTTGGCTGAGAGTGCCAGCAAAATGTACTTCATTATCTCTGACTTGTCCAAAATTAATAATATGTACCGCTTTAGCTTGGCGGCGTTCCTGCGGCTTTTCCAAAGAGCTCTGCAAAGCAAGCAGGTATTTTCTCTTCTCCTGAAGCTGCTAATGCTACAGAAGAATCCATCTGCTTTGATCCTTAGAATTTATTAGTTACTCTGGACATTTTTTTAAAAAAAGCTTATAATAACTGATGATGAAGTGTATAATAAGTGGCAATGCTGACCTGTTGTGCTTCAGATGTTCAGAATACAGGCACATGAACTTTTAAATTATCTTATGTTGTATATAAGTCACAGAATTTCTGTACCATCTGAAAGCAAAGTAACTCTTTATGATTTCAGGCTTTCTCTTTGTCTAAGGCAAATTAGGAAAATGAATGTTGATTATAACTTTACTGAAGGCTTTATTTAAATAAATTAATGATCTAATATGCTAATAATGCTAATGTTATCAACAAGGGGTAGAATAAGTAAAGAACCGTATTTCTTACCCAAAGGAAGATCGAAATTTCATCTGCTTTTATGCAGTTTGTAAGCATGTCTGCAGCCTGTCCTGTTTAAAATGTAATTTTTATTCTTTTGTATTCTTAGGCCAGTATATTCTTATTGAAGCACAGAATGGATTTATCCCTTGTTACCACACTCTTTGGATCTAAATACCCACACTGAGTAGTAGTGCATTTTCTTTTTATTCAGCATCTCCAAAATTCTTCATATTTCTCTTTGTTTCTACTTCAAAAAGTCATTCACCAACTTTTCATCATGTTTCCTTTGGATTCCCTTTTATTTTGGCATCTGTGATGACAACTTTCCTTCAGCTCCAGTCATTACCAGGAACACAGTTCTGACTGCGTGAACTTGCCTTTAAAGTTTCTATTACTTCTTTTCCACAAGATGAGGTTTTAACTTCTTGTTCTTACTCTCACACTCCTTCATAATTTTTTTCCCTGCCAATAATGTTATCTATTTAAAGCTCAGCTTCTGGTTTTGCCCTCATTGCTTGCTTTCTTTTTTCCTTCTCCTCTAGCCAATTCTTCATTTTTGCCAAGTGATCTCTTAGACATGGGAAAGGTATTAGGCAAATCAATTAGCCCAATTACCCTCCTTAAACTCATCTCTTCAAATTCCAGCATGGTAGGAAGGAACTCATACTACCTATAACACACCCCCTATCCCGCAGTCCCTGTCTTCTTTTGTCCTGTCTTTCAATTTTGTTCCTGTTGGAATTAGTCTTTCAATCTATGAGCTTTGAGGGACAGTGTACACTTACTATTTTCTAGAATGTTGATTTCAATTGGGCCAAATTTGACCGGGAGTTTAATAACTACACTTAAGATCAACATACTTGTTTAGTAGTATTAAATATAGTGCATAAGCAATTTTTTATCAAGTGAAAACCATGAGATTTCAATGATATTAATGTTAGGAGAAGAAACTATACTCTTATTCTTGGTGTATTTCACCTTATACTCAAAATTGTATCATGTTCATAGCCAAAATCTTCAATGCCAAAATATTTATTTTTTAATACTTCATCACGAACTTCCCATTTAATCATCTGCTCATTGATAGCTGCAGATGAATTCAATATGTTTTTAGAACTAGAGTCATGTAGAGTTCAGATTATTTGTGTCGTTTTGCTGATATTTACAAAGTATATGAAAAATTTTTTACTTCCACAGGAATTTTTGAAATTTGAAATTTCTTTTTTAGGATTCAAGTGATACTGAGGAAAGAATGAAGTTGCTTATTGGCTCATTGAAACACACAGTGTATGAATATGTTTGTCGTTGTTTGTTTAAGGTAAGATTGTATTTTTTCTGGTTTTTATGGAGTGCACTGGGTTTGAAAGTATTCTTTCAGCAGCCAACACTTGATCTACTTCAAATAAGCAGTACTGTGTAATAGATGCAAAAAATTATGCTATCAATAATTAACATGCTAAGTGAAGAGGACTAAAAATCCTGGTTTGATATGACCAAATTAATATTGCTGATGCACATTTCTCCACAGAGCTCTACCTCTCTGCCTCATTCTGGATTCAGAATCAGTCCTGGGCTTTGCAGTCTTCTGAGCACTCCTTTTGTGTTCGTTCTTATTTCTTGCATTCCTAAATATAAGGTTTTGTGTGATTATTTGGCGGCTTTTTGTATTTTGGTTTGTTGGTTTTGGTTTTTTTTTAAAGGGAACAAAAGTGGTTTTGGTAGATTCATGGTTGGACGTGGTTATCTTAAAGTTCTCTTCCAACCTAGATGATTCCGTTCCTAAAAGTTCTACACTGTGATATTCTGCTTTTTCTTTTTACAGCCTGTCCCAAATATCTATCTGCTACCTTGTTTGTTTCTGTCTGTTCCTTCTTCTTCCTCCATATAATGTTCTTAGTTTATTTCTTCTTTATTTCAATCAGGTGTCTTTTCTCTTCTTGCTTTCTTACTGAAAACCTGGGGAAGATATGCCTTTCATTTTCCATTTTAATTTTTACTTTCACATGGAACTGTCATAACAAGAGGGGTTTGTCTCATAGTACCAGGCTGAAGAATGCATAGTGGGTCTGCATATATGGTTTGAGCCATACAAAGCACCAAGTCTGTAGTTTGATCTGCGAGAATGGAGAGATCTTGAAAATTTTGCACCACCTCCTCCCCCTGTCCCCTAACCTATCAATGCTATACTGAGGATACAGAGATAGTAGTTATTTCTAAGGGGTTTTGTTTATCAAAGTCCAAGTGGATTCTTATGAACTTGACTCATAGTACTTAATGTTTGTCTTTGAAGTCATGAGTATGTGAAATCTTCCACCAAGTCATTACGTCTTATGAATATGGAAGGCAGTTGTTTTTATATGTAAGGAAAGAGTAGGGAATTCAAATGCAAGGCAGAGAAGAGATTTCTAGTAGGAGAGATTTTAACTGTGATCAGATTGGAGTTTAGAAAATACTGGAAGTGTGTTACTGTGCTGCTTCAAACTAATGGTCCATCCAGCTTGCTATTGTGTTCTAATAATGGAAAGAACAAATAAACTCTTCACACCATCAACAATTCACTGCTAATTCTTCCTTTTATCCATGAAAATTTTTAAAGACTGCTGTGACACTGAGGCTTTACTAGTGTCTTCCTAAAAGGTATAGCTGATATAAGGTTATATCTTTTGAAGCATGTTAGAATTGGGAAGAATGATTTTGTCTATCTGTGGTTATTATTTATGTGTACATAGACTTCATGTATGCTACTAAATGAAGTGGTGCCAAGAAATTTACCTGAGCACTGGAACTGGCCCACCTTTCCTGTTAATTTGTCAAAACAGGTTTGGTCTGGTCCAGGTAGCGTTCTTCCAAATGATTTTCATTCAAATTTTGGATACTAATCATCCAGGGAGCATCCTAATATGCAGTTTTGATATGGATTTGCTTACAGACATTGTCTGAGAAGATGAAGAGTTAAATGGTGTGGTTTGTTCTCAGTGTTATATGATGTTCATGTTTATCAGTAAAATGAGAACTTCAGTGCCCCGTGCAGTTTGATGCTAATTTCTAGTAGGGGCCTCTTTGCCCTCCACTCCACAGCCCACTTTGAGTTAGTTTTTGTCTCGAAGTTGCAAAGGTATGTATCAATTCTGTGTTAGGATATATGTCATGAAGTCATTACTATGGAATTAGAGGTGGTTTTTAAAAGAAATGTTACTTATTAAAAAGAACCAGAAATGTGACTTTTTCTGAATATATAGATACATTTTTACTCCTTTTATTTCAGGCTGATCAGCTAATGTTTGCTCTACATTTTGTACGAGGAATGCACCCTGAACTTTTTCAAGAGAATGTAAGTGCTAGATAAGAAAATCCCCAAGTATTTTACTCAAACTTAATAGGAAGAGTAAATAAGCAGATAAAAAGTTCTTGTCAATAAATGTAGGACTTAGTTGTAGTTGTCTGTAGTGCAGTCAGATTAATCCTATAAAGTCTGCCTGCAGTGAAACAGTATGCATAATTAACTTAATACAATTGCTTAACATGGCTGATTATCCTGAGTCAAGACACATTTAATTATCTAATGTACCTCCATGGAATGGAGAGACAAAACTATGGCTTTCTGTACTAGAAGCTGGAGAAGGGACCATCAAATGATGGAAGATGTCAGTTCG
This sequence comes from Orthonyx spaldingii, assembly GCA_013397795.1. Classification (NCBI taxonomy): domain Eukaryota; kingdom Metazoa; phylum Chordata; class Aves; order Passeriformes; family Orthonychidae; genus Orthonyx; species Orthonyx spaldingii. Next base: position 87,019 of record VZTJ01006268.1, on the reverse strand, counting down.
ATAGAGGACAGTCCATTATTGAGGTAATGGTAAAAATCAGATAATACATTTGAAAGAAGCAATGGAACTTGATTATATGAAGGATTTGAGCTCAAGGTACAAGGTTCAAAAAAAGTTGGTTGTAGCCTTCTGACATTACGAATGCGGAGTAGTTTCATTTTAGACATATGAACTGACAAAGTGAAATCCCAGTCTTCCAGCAATGATGTGGCCTCATAAAAATGGCTCATCTTGATAGTAGAAGTATATTCTGGCTGCTTCGTTATCCAAAGCTCCCTATTTCATATTTATTATTTTGTTTGCACTTCTGGAAATATATTGCTTTATCTTTCTTGAGTTTCTAAAGTCATGAAGGCAACAACCTGCAAACAGTTTTCTGACTAAATAAAATCCTGGCTTCTTAAGTGTTTGTAAGTACAGCCCTATGTGCTGGTTTCTATTGTTTAGCATTCATTTCCATCAGCTATTAAAGCTCTTAGCTTAATCTAGGTTATATATAATGCATATTTCTGCAGTATCTGAATACTCAAGAGAGAAAACAGGCAAATAATATCAATAATTTTTTTACTTCTATGAAAGGTAGAAGTTATTTTAATTAAATTGTTATGAGAACAGTGCTTGTGCAAAATACTTTGTGAGGAAAATGAAGCTGAAGTGGTTATTATTTTAAAATTATTTCTTCTAAAGCTTTTAATGTGATGAGACTAGGAGTTGCGTATTATGCTGCTAGAAAATTTAGTATTCTAAGTCCCTGTCCCAAAAGATTTCAACCTTCTGCACTTAAATATTTTTTTGCATAGTGATACGAAATTTATAGTGCAACTTCAACAATTCATTATAGAATGCCTGGGTTCTTAGTAAGGACATTCTCTTTCTGAATCAATACGTATAGATTTTTCTGAAGTAGTTTTATGTCTCTATATATTATACTTCTGCTTTTCTTCATAACAATATTGCACAAACAAAAAATACCCCATACATTTTTGTGTGCACAAGCATTTTCTTTGTAACTGAGAAATGGGCATCAGTTTGTAACTGAAAGAGGGAGTTGTTTCAAGACTCAGTGAGACTGATGGGTGCAAAAACCTATACTGGGGTATGTATCAGCAGTACTACTCTTAGTCAATTGACTTTTAAATTTCTAATGTTACTATTGTGTTTAATAAAAAAATCTTTATCATAGAATATAGAGATTAATTATGTAGGATATCAGTACTTACGAAGAATTTTTAGTCTGTTTCTTGCCACCTCCAAATATAGGATTATGTAATTTCTATTGGTTTTGAATACTTGTCTAATCTGCCTCAAAACGATTAAAAACTGTCTTCCTGCATACAGATACCAAGTCTAAAAGTTTTAACCATACATAAATTCAGTAATGCTTTCTGTAGTTATCTGTTCTGTGTGGGCTGCTGATGCCCCACCAGGCAGAATGTGTGTCCTTGCCAGCCACATTTGTTGCTTCCTGATAGTCTATAGATGGGCAGTCTGGGTAGGAGCTGTGTGTGCTGAGAAAAGATACAACTTCCCCTTTGCTTCTTTTCCTTATAAAACACTGCAGTCACTTAGCTTGGATTCTGCAAAAGGAATTACATTCTGGTAGCATCACCTAGCATTTAAAAAATGTCTTGAACTCTTTCAGAATCTAGGATTTAATCTGTTTACCTTTCTGCTCTGCCTACATGCTTCTACTTATTAATCTTTATTCTTAAAAATGTCGTGTGGCTTATCTGAGTTGTTCATTTATTCGTTCCAGGAATGGGAGACTTTTACAGGTGTGATCATTGGAGACACCATCAGAAAATCAGTAAGCTACATTTATTTTCATGTTTTGAAATAAGGAACGTTTACTTTAATCCTGAAAATTTAAAGTTGTATTCTTATTACGTTGTTTAATTAATTGTATTCATACATTAAAGATACAAACAACTTTTGACATAATAATATAAAAATATAAATTTATTAAAAATTTTTTGAACATCTCAAAAATTTTCTAATTTGAATAACTTCTTGCCTTTATTGCATATTTTCTTTCATTGTTCTGCTACTGGGATGATAACTTGTAGTTGCATGTTTGAGGAGGTTTTCAGCCCTCTTCTGTAACTAAAATCAGTGTTTCTGAATCCCTCTTTTTCCCACAGTCATGTAGTTGTACTTTTTGTATGGATTAATGAAATTGTCGACACACTTTGCTAGCTTTGAGTTACTTTTTTCTTCAATGTCAAGGGTTCTACATCTGGAGATGTATTTATGTGTTTTCCTAGGTAACTGAGCAAGCTTGTGAAGCTTTCTTTGCATGCCCAACCAAGCATGCTGTAGTTTACTAAGTGTCTTTCAGTTCTGTTGAATCTGTATACTATTAACATAACATTCCAGTAGAAAAGAGTAGAGAAAAAAGCTAAGCTTTCCATAATCTTGTCCATTATAGCCTTTCTTTGAGCCAAATATTTCGGCAAAGGTTTTGAAAGGTGTTTTTAGGAAGCTTGAGCACAATCAGGAATCATGAACACAGTCTTTGCCTTCTGTTTTGCTGTTCTGCTCTTTTCCTCCTTTAGGCTCAGCTGAAGTTTTCATCATTCATGATTACTTTTAATCTATAGCCTTGTTTAAATATCTGTCAGGGTATCTTGTACATGGAGTGGTACAAGACAATGACCACTGTAGCAGTGGGCAGACCACCGAGAATCCAAGGGTGGGCTGACTATTCATAGTGCTGCTTTGTACCTGTCCCTCCCCTGTTTACCCAGGACTGGCCAGGTGTCACTGGTCAATCATTTGCCCATTGGCTCGTCACTCGCCTTGCCCTCCCCTGACCGAAGACATAAGAGACTCAGGCGAGCGATGATCTTGGCCATTTTGCCAGGTTTACCATCTCACAGTTGTTCTTTGCACCTGCCTTTTCCCTCTGTGAGGGAAATAAAGAACGCTGATAAATAGGCAAGTGGTCCGTCTGTTTTTACTGGCAAACAGCTGCCACCGTCCGCCCAGGACTGGAGCTCCCGGGATAAAGGAGTTACTGAGGGCGGGCACAGTGGTCCTAGAGGAGTCCAGCGATGAAACAGCAAAGATACAGACCACTGCAAGTACCAGTGCATTTCAGTGGGACTGCAGAAGTCCTCCTTCATCTCTCTGGAGTTTTTGTAACTGAATTAAATGTTAGTGAACTAGGTGATTGTCAAGTATGTTCTTGCCGTAGGCCATTTTCAGACAATGTGAGATCTGTTTGTATAATGGAATTTAATACCAGTCTTACCTCTACCCTACCTAACATACAACCAATAGATTTTGGAAAGGCTGTGCATGTGTGTCATTCAGCCCAATTCTAAATGGAAGGTATATTGCAGACCCATGTCAAATTTATTCCTACAATTGCTTCCAAGTTTCCTAATTTGGTTCTCTCTCAGACTTTGTAACTCATGGCTGAGATACCCTTTCACAAGAAAGCTTCTGGTCTTTCTGCTGAGCATTTAAGATTACTCTTTAAATTGCTCCCTGGTTGAGACATCCAAATACATTTCCATGCAGAGACTTGTCAGACTGGTTAATGTGTACTGTAAGAACTTTTAATAACAATGATACAGTGAATACAGAAATTCCACTGGAGCTCAAGCAGTGTTGGTCATCCTTAGAATATCCTTCATTCCAAACATCTAAAGAGCAGAAAAACAGAGCTGTGGCCGTATTTTACCAGTGCAGAGATGTTAAGAAGTGGTGTTTTGCCCTTTCTGTGAAGAAGTTTTGATGAATATTTGCATCTTCATGATTGCAAATATATGCAATGGAGATGTTTTTTGAAGTGAGTTGCTCAGAGTGCCTATGTAGATAGCCAATCATTCATGTCACTTGTTTTTAATGAAAAACTACTTAGAATTGAGTGTGTCATAAGGATGCTCTACATGGTTAAGTATTTTGAGGCTCAAGTAGCTATGCGAGTGTTAATGTGAACAGTATGTCTCATATTTAAATATTTTGGTAGCTTTTTTGTTATTCCATTTATGAACTTAGCAAAAGACCACAGAAAGATTGCTGTTGTGAATGCTATTTTTATTAAAACAAGGGTTTCATGATCTTATTACTCCATATAGTGTTTCACTAAAATCTGTGTAACTTACATGTGTAACATAACTTGATTCCATAAGGATTCACAAAGAAGCGCTCGTGACCAGATTCCCTCTTGGATAGAACAGGACCGAGTCTGGGCAGTAGCATCTTTGAAGGTACACATCATGTAGTCTCTTGAATTTAAATGTAAAGAACTTTGTTTTTGGCAGATAGCAGTTTGGACTTGAATACTCGGATATGTATTTGTCAGATCAAATGATTTTGTTACTCTAAGATGTTTATGCTGTCTTCCAGAAACCATAGTTTAATATATGCTCACTTGAAAAAAAAACCAAAGGTGTTTCTTCGTTTTTATTTTAATTTCACTTTTCTGAGCCTTTTTCATGTACATTTGTACCCCATTTAACAATGAATGTCAATGCATGTGAGTGAAGCTATCATCTTACTGAGATTAGAAAATACTGTGAGTCTACCAAGGCACTATAATTTTTATAGATAAGAAGATAGAGGAAAAATTGGAAACAATATTTAGTTGTAGATTTCACTTATGTAATGACTTTCATAGCTCGCTTCATATTGTATTAAAAGTCATAAACCGTTAATTCAGAAATTAGTATTCTCCTCATCAGATTTCTTTGTATGTCTTTATAGGTGTTTCATGGTTTGTGATTGCTCAGACTGAACTAAAACAAAAACACTTTCTTGCATTGGTTCCTCCTACCACAGTCAATGTTGAAGTCCTCTGATCCTGAAGGGAACTAAAGGAAAAGACTAGTCCTTGAAATTCTGTCTTAGGCTCTTCTCCTCCTGCATGTAGCTCAGCAGCACGAAGAAAAACCTTGACTGGTCTTTGGCAAGGACTTTTTTTGCTAAACCCAGAGTTCACTATTTAATTTCTCTTCAACCAAGGATCAGAAATAATCACAATAATGGTGTGGCAAACATGATAATTAAAGGTTTAAACAAACAAACAAACAAACAGAAAATGAGTAACTGAGTGAATCAGTAGCATGTACTGATAGCAAATCATTACAGATAGCAGATTAGCATTAGAGGAAAGGACTTAAAGGTAGAGCCCAAAGTTTAAAATCAAAGAACCTTAGGGTTTAAAACCAAAACTATAGTGCAGATACAGATTTAACCTTTCCAGGGAATAGGTAAACAAGTGGTTAATTTTAAAATGTACCCTTTTCTTCTTTAACTCCAAGGATAGAATTGAATTTTGTGATATGCACAAGTAGTGGTCATAGTGATATTTGGAAATAAATTAAAATATACAATGTCAAATGGCTATTCTTCTTTCTAGTTAAATCTACACTATTTGTTTTGTAGATTTCTCTCCCAGATCTCTATCAGACACTTTGCTTTGAAGATGAAAGTCTGTGGCATACTTTTTCTCAAAGCTCTATATGTGAACAAGACTTTCCATCTACTGTTGTAAAAAGAATTTCCTTGTTTCAGCAGGTAATCTTTTCATTCATAATATTAATTATGAATTCAGCATTGAAAGTAAATTTTGCATCCAGGCCTGGTTGAATTATAAGCAGTGACAGTATCTACACTGTCTACAGTTTAACTAGTTCTTTTAGTCTAACGATTATGTTTTTATTTTACTATAGCACATTTCTCTATTATCTGAGTCTTTTTAGTGTTAGTATATTAGCTGCAACGGAGTATACCCTGTAAGGTAATTTCTAAATTCTTTAGAAATATACACGGAATTAATTTTATGAATAGGTATTGAAATTCTTTCATGGTTGCTTTTTACTGCTGAATGTGTCAGCTTGTGCAAACTCACACATCTGACTGAAAACAACAAAATGTGGTAGCAACCTCTGCTTCTTTAGAATAGAAGTCATGAAAAACAAGTTCCTGAAAGCCCGGTGAGAAAGAACTGACCAAGAATATTGGGAAGGCAAGTTCCTTCCTCCAACCAAGGGTCCTTTTCCACTGGAAGAGAAAAATATAATCACTTTTGTGATTATTTCTGTTTGTGCTGTGGTTTTTCTTTTGAAGTTACTTTATATAAAAAAAATCCAGAGAAAGGAAGGGGTATTAGGCAATGTAGTTTCATGCTGATTGGTTCTTAGCTAGTCTATTTGGAGTTTTTGTGGAGGAGGAAGATTTCTGAAATAGCATGCATGGAATTTAGGAATAAACCATTTTGGAAGGGAGTTTGAGTCATATTTGATTCAATGAAACGCTGAAGAGCACTTCTTATGTGTGCAGTGTGTTGTCAGAAAATGTCTCCGTTTATAGTAAAGTAAATCTGGAATGATCAGTGTATCTTGATTATTTTACAGTAAGTATTAAGAATGTTTTTGTTGATGAAATACACTGAAATTATGTGATTAGATTGATGTGCCACTCATAAATTAGTTTGAAGTGAAACCAGAAATATTACTATTCCAAGTAGGACATTGCTGCCTATATTTGTGCATAGAATTTAGATTGCTAGTATAAAGCTAAGTTTGCTTTCTGTCATTCTAGCTACCCACATAGCTGCTTTTTTTCTAAAACATTGTAGAAAAGTTTGTAGCTTACAAAAAGGTAAGCTCTATCTTCTAGGTATAGCTCTATCTTCTGATTCTATTGATAGAACAAGCTACTTACAAAAGAACAATTACAGTAGATTTATCTTGGAAAGGAATGATCAGATAGCTCTGTATATTCAGAGAAAATAACTTTGTTCTTAAGATAAATTCAAAGAATGTATCTTTCTTAGTAGAGTCTTCCATTTTAAATTGTCACTATATATTTGTATAGACTCATCTCCTCTGAATATATTTTATTTTAAGGTACTTGTGGTCCAGGCTGTCAGACCAGACAGACTACAGAGTGCCATGGCTCTTTTTGCATGTAAAACCCTAGGTAAGCTGATTTTTCACCAGGGAATTTCTGCACAAAAATTAGATATCTTTTTCTGTCCTGTGTTTCTCTTTTTTTTAATAATTCTTATGGAATCCCAAAATTTCAGCATTTGAAAATTCGCTGTAAATGGATTTGCTGATTTTGTTCTTGTAAAATATTGTTAAAAATGCTTTTAAATTGTTTGTTTTATGCTGTGCAGTGATTGAAAATATAATTAAAAGATCTGTCAGATTATTTTTATTAATTCTTGAACCCTGGAGTAATTAATAAAGGAAGATAACTGTTTTTCTACAAGTTTTACACTGCAGCACTCTCTTTAAGACTCAGATTTTCCAAAAATATTTTGTTTAATGTCATTTACCATTTAAAAACCATTAGGTTTGAGATTTTATAAATTGGGTCCCAAAGATTATTTAATTAATTTTAGTCCTTTTTGTCTATTTCTTGGTCAGTGATACTTTCTGTTGTCTGTTTAAAAATGCACATGATTTAGAGTGATTCAATGCTATTTGTTCTAATCAGTCTGTGTCCTCTGTCAAGTCTATTATATCCAAAGTTTGAAACCTATATGCCAAATAATCTCAATATTGCAGTACAGCACATGAAAGCCTTCCTTGAGTTTTTAGTGGTTATGAGTGTCTCATAGGGGTGGACACTGTAAATTTTAAAAGTCACTTTATCTTACTCCCTTATGTTGTCTGTGGACATTATTTGTTGGTCAAAATTGGCCTCGTATCTACCACCCAGACTGGGATTTTCAGCATTAAGGTATAGCTTCTCTGTCAAACATTTTTAGTAGATAGAGAAGGTACTTTGATCACGGTGACAGGGACCATGCTGACAATGTCCCTGTCTGTTGAAATCAAATGACAAGAGTGATCTGCAGTGTGTGTGGCTCAAAGACCAGCAGAGACCTGAATGCAGAGTAAGCTGATTCGCTTGCTTACTGTCTTTCAAATCTTAATGTATCACATAAATTGCTTGTTTTGGGACCAGTTCCTTGGAGGAATGCTGCAAAAGGGAATGGTTTTGGTGAATGAAGCTACAGCCTCACCAAGGAAGGCAGAATACCATTGACTCCATTTGGATTTTCAAAACCAGCAAATCATCCACAAATCATCCACAGATTTTTCATGCATACCAGTGAGATTGATGAAATCATGACTAGCCCTTTCTAACCAGTAAAAGATGTCACGCTTGTATGAATATTTTTTCATATTTTTTCTACCATGTCTTTTTCAGTGTCCTTGCCCTGAAACAACTTAAACAGTTTTACATAGTTCTAACGGGAGCCATTATGTTTCCAATCTTGTTTGGCTGATTTCCTGTGAGAAAAATGAATTCCAAAAGAGCTGTAATATCCTACAAGAAAGTCTTTCATTTCTGTTTTATCCAGACATTTCTTTTTTTTCTTTTCTCACCTTTTACCTATATTTTTAAATTTATGGACGAAGAGGGATTAAAATAATTTCTTTTGAAGATAAGGTTCGTAAGAATTTTCTATGAATGTGTTTTATAACACCTGAAGCATCCTTATTTCTTTATTTTACATGCTATACAGAAATGCATCATGTTAACAACCTTTCTGTACCTAAAGGGGCCCACAAGAAAACTGGAGGTGGACTTTTTACAAGGGCACATAGTAACAGCACAGTGGGGAATGACTTCAAACTGAAAGAGAGTGGATTTAGGTTAGATATTAGGATAAAGTCTTTCCTGTAAGGGTAGAGAGGCACTGGAACAGATTACCCAGAGAAACTGTGGATATCCCATCCCTGGAAGTGTTTAAAGCCAGGCTAGGTAGGGCTCTGAGCAACTTGGTCTAGTAGAAAGTGTCCCTGACCGTGGCAGGAGTGTTGGAACAAGATGATCTTTGAGGTCCCAATACAAACCATTCTATGATTCTATGGTACAAATTATATAGTATTCTTCTATGTGGAACATAAAATAGCTCAAGTCTGAAAACAGACTGTGCACTCAAGGAAGTGTGTATTGCATCTTTTAGTAGTTGTGGCATAGATGTCACTGATTTGGGCCCTTCTGTCTTACTGTATGTTGTGATTTCCTATTGAACCCAACATTCACTAAACACTATTTAATTTATGATACACTTATACACATATCTTTAGGCTCATGTATAAATGCCCTGCCTATACTAGGTCAACATTCTAGACACTTAAGAAATATATTAAAACAAATACTAGACATAAATAATCATAGTACCAAGAACCATGTAAGTCCAATAATTAAGGCTCTCAGGATAGTAAGGAGAGAAGTTCTGCATGTGGCCATATACACTGCAGGTTAGTTTTAGCAAATAGCATAGCTTCTTATTTCACTCTTCTCTTTTTGTATGTTTTCCTCAAGACTGCACTCTAAATAAAGACTGCAGTTTATATTTGTCAAGCTGGAAATCCAAGCACTGTGCTTGTATATTTTTCTTATTGATATAGGGTGCCATATACCTGCATGTTTTTTCTTCATTTTAAAACCAGTTTTATGGTGTCTGCTGAACAGGACTCTTGACAGCCAGATGAACTCTAAAGTGGTTAATGAAGCACTCCATCATGTGTAGTCACTTTATTTCCATAATAATTCTAATTCTAGGAATAAAAGAATTATCTCCATCACCTCTGAATATGAAACGTCTGTATAAAGAGACACTGGAAATTGAGCCCATCTTGATAATAATTTCTCCTGGTGCTGATCCTTCTCAAGAGTTGCAGGAACTTGCCAGTGTTGAAAGAAATACTGAGTGCTACCATCAGGTCAGTCTTAGCGTAATGATTAAAAACCACAATGTGTAAAATTTTACTGTAGTGATATCTATTTCACTTTGTTTTTCAAAAAAGTTAGTATGTAAAATCACAGTTTAGTGTCTGTGTTGTTTTGTTGTTCCCATTTGTCTCGATACTAACTTCCCATTCCATTGGCAAAATGGGCTAGAGAAGACAGATACCATTAGTCATGCTCACAGAAGCAGAATCCAAACAAGAGACATTCCTCCAAAGTGGAGAAGGAAAAAATGAGAAGATAGATGGAAAAGCACAAAAGAAGCTGGGAATTGTTATACATGCTGCAGCATTATCTTTTTTAGTGCAGAGTAATTGAACCAAATAAAACCCACTAAAAACTAGACTTCATCATTTCCTCTGCTTATATGATTTGCATATTTCTTTCTTCAACAGAAAACATAAATTGAGTGTTCAGTGTTTGTGAACACTTAGGTATTTTGTGAAATTCTGCAAAATATTTTGAGAAATTTTACATCCTTGAAAGTTCCCAAGAATCCACTGGAAAAACTTCGTAGCTCCTGGTCTGATCTTTCATACCTGGCCCTACTTTGAGCAGGAGATTGGACTAGACACCTTCCTGGATCCATTCCAATTCAAATTATTCTATGAATCGGGTGGTTTCCTAGTATTTCCAATGCATAGTACCAATATGCTTTATAACTTTCTGTAAAATATTATTTTCTTCTGTCATTTGACATATTAAGGGGAGGGAAGTTGTTATCTAGCTCATCACTGGTTAGGATAGAAATGGAAAATGTCAAGTTTAATGTTGCTTTTAAATAGTCCTTGAAATTGTTCCTTTCCTGGAATATACAGTGATGTATTTTTCCCATCAAACTGTAAATATTTAGATCCTACTGCCATCTTATCTAGCTGTGAACATGTAGAATGGGTATTTCTTACTCTGCCACATGGATTTTAATGTTTATCTCTAAATATCCTTTACATGTTGGACTTTAAAAATGTAGCATAGTATGGTATTCAGTTAAGGATCAGGACCCAAATCTAAGTTATCTGAAAGTTGTCCTACTAACGAGAATATTTTGTTATTATTTTTTCCTACACTTTCTCATGTAAATTGAATAGAACATAAAAGAGAATTTTCTTCTCTGATGATATTTCTCATATGGGATAAAGAACAGAGTGCTAAACTTATGCCATCTGCTACCATATTGCTGGTGACTATCAGTTGTCTTCTTTTGACTATTTTCAATTATTTCAAGACATTATACTCATATTTACTTAGGCAGAGAATCATAATGCCAAGACAAGACTTTTCAGATTGGCCAAGACCTTTTTATTTTCAACTTGTTTGGTTCAGGGTTTTTTGTTATGTATAGCTTCCAAATAGATTCTGTGGTAGAATAATATGGGACTGTAAAAAGTGAAGAAAGGAATATATGTTAAACTATTCATATATCCCAGCTGGAAAGAGATCAGCCTTAGTTTTTCACTCATCTTAATATAAAATTGAGTATTTATCTTCAAAGGAAGTACTCCTAACTTCCAGTCAAAAGAAACTTTGTTCTCATTTATCTCTTATTTTTGCAGTTCTGCAGTAAAGCAGTTTAGTCATTGATATTTAAACTACTTTTTGACTTCCCAGGGAATATCATCACTGTCACTAAGTGATGTATGGGGTTTTTTTTAAAGACTAGGTAATGTTGTTTGTTCAGAAACTCTGGCTAGATAAGTTGCAAAGAAAAACTTGTTTCCCTTAATCTTTTCCCTACTTTAATAACCTATCACATTAGAGAAAATTCTAGTTATCTTTAGTGCTCTTTTTTTTTATGTATGTATCCTAACTTGAAAACACGACTTTGTATTTAACTGTCACATGAGGTATGAGACATTCTTGATAGAATTGTGTCTGCCATTTCAGATTGCCATGGGCCAGGGCCAAGCTGACCTGGCTATTCAAACTTTAAGAGAATGTGCACAAAATGGAGAATGGTTGTGTTTGAAGAACTTGCATCTCGTTACATCTTGGCTTCCTGTATTGGAAAAGGTGAGGGTAAATAGAGAAAAAGATACTGGAAACCAGAAAAAAATGGTATACAACATTTCTGAAGCATTTCAGGCATTTCCATGGTGATGTTTAAAATTACAGTTTAAAAATACACTTTTGCGGTTTTCTCAGTCATGAATGAGGTGAACTGCTTCAGATCTAAGCAGCTCTGTTCTTTGTGTGAGTGCTTTAATTTTCATACAAGGTAGAGTATTTCTACCACAATGAGTGGACAGATGGTCCAGTTAGGACTTCTGGTATTTTATGGGATACTGCCCTTGTTTCTTCATGAATTATGAATCTGTGTGTGCTTGAATTTAGGGTTTTTTGCCCCTTAGTTCTAGGACTTTCTTTTTAGTAGTTCTTTTTTTGTGAAGTACAGCCTGAGTCTGAGTCACTAAGAAGTTTTTGCTAATTTGAAATTAAAACGTCTCATATTTTATAGAAACACACACTTATGGCATATAGAATCATTAACTTGCTAACTAAAATTGGTTTTATATGATATACTTTTCATGTATATCACTGTGAAATTCTCAAAACAAATTGAGTGAGAAGAAAATCGTGGCATTCCTATAACAGTTACTACAGTCTTAATTTTCCAGTTTTCAATGATTTTTGTAAAGCATAGCCCATGGACGTGAGCTTGGAGTCTGTCATCTATCTAGCAGTATTCGTGTGGCAGGTACCTTTAGCATTCCTATAATCCATTCTGAAAAAATGGAAAGGCGAAGCAAGATAACACTGATGTGTGTCATGTAGTCTGAACAAGACAGTCAACCTTAAGGAAATGTTTGTAAGCTCCTTGCTGAATACAAGATTTCAGATCTTGTAAGTATTAAAATATGGATGTGTGTCAGGAGGTTCTTATTCTTTCCACACGAACATAATACTGAATGTGTTAAACTTCCTGCTGAGCTTAATATAGACTAGAATTTGATGATGTTTGACTCTGCACATCCCCTTGTCTGTTTTGCATACCATTAGCAGGTGTAAGGCTATGTCATTCTTACGTTTGAACATCCTCTTAGGAGATTGTTGCATATTTATAGTTCAGTTCCATCCAGGTACAAAAATTTAGTTCTCGCAGTCTTTAAATATGGACCTGAGTGTACCACAGTGAGGTAGATTGAAAACTGGCCTACTTGCATTACTTTCAGCATAAAAAAATCCAGTTGGAGGCCAGTCATCAGTGTTGTGCTGTAGGCATTGAAACTGTGGCCAACATTGTTTAACATCCTAATTAATGAGGTGAATAATGGCACAAAGTGCATCCTCAGCAAGTAGAGATGATAAAAAAACTGAGGGAAATGATTGATGTAACAGATGAGTGTACTTTCATTCAAAAGGACCTTGATAGACTGGAGAAGTAGGCTGACAAGAACCTGGTGAAGTTCAGCAAAGGGAGATGGCAAGTGCTTCCCATGAGAAGGAGTAACTCCAGCCACCCAGACAGTCTGGGGACAAACTGGCTGAAAAGCAGCTTGGCAGGAAAGATCTGGGAGCCCTGGTGGTTAAGAAGGGGACCATAAGCCAGCAAAGTGACCTTGCAGCAAAGACCACTGGCATCCTGGGCTGTTTTAGGCAGAGCATTGCGAGCAGGTGCGGGGAGGTTGTCCTTCCCTTCTACTCAGCACTGGTGAGACACGCCTGGAGTTCTGTGTCCTGTGCTTGCCTACCCTGAGCAAGACAGACATGGGCATACTGGAACCAGTTCAGTAAAGGGCTGAAAAGGTGATGAAGGAACTGAAACATGTATCATACAAAGAGAAATTCTGAGAACTGGGACTGTTCAGCCTGGGAAAGAGAAGCCTCCAGGGGAGTCTTAGTATTTTGTGTATTGGCTGATGGGAAAGAGTAGAGGAGACCAATTCAAACTCTTTTCAGTGGTGTCCCATGACAGGACAAGAGGCTACGGGCACAAATGAAAAAGCAACAAATGCTATTTAAATATATGATAAAATTTATTTTAATCTGAGTGTGGTCAAACACTGGAACAGGTTGCCCAGAGAGGCTACAGTCTCCATGCTTGGATATACTGAACACCTGACTGGCTACAGGTTGGGGCAACTTTTGAGCACAGAGTTGGACTAGGCAGTCTCTGGTAGTTCCTTCCAAGCTCCACAATTTCATAATTCTATGCACCAGTTATAGTTCTCATTTTGCTTAAATAGCTGAACAAGTAATGGTTTATCAGATTTTTTTCTTTACTTAAAAACACTGAAAGCAAAATGATAATAATTCTGCTCTAGAGATTATCAGAATGAATGGATTGTGAGAAAATATTTTAAGAGTTTTTTGAGCTATGTTTCTTCCAACACACATACACAAAACTGTTGACATTGTTCTGAAACCACTTGTCAGGCAACTTTGGTGTCTTTGATGGCAAATATGTGGGTTTCAACTGAGCGTAAAGCATCAACAGTTTGTTTCCTTATATTCAATAATTACATATTTTTGTGAAGCCATTATATTTGAAATAACTCTTGACAGTATTCTCTTAGAACTCAGTTTTCCAATCTTCAGTTTTCTTTGAATCATGATACGTGAAGGGTTCATACAACAAACACTTGAAGAAAAAGAAATCAATATAACTATACTGGTGTTGAAAGTCACTGAGATCTGTTGTTGATATGCAGCCCACATTGCAAGTCTTCATCATTTTTGATGTAGCCTTCTGGTGGTTTTGTACTTAAAAGAGATAAAGAACTGCTTTATATTTTTATGTCTTGAATTTAGTATCTAAGGGAACAGTGCAAATATTTTGATGCAGCTAGGATTAACTTCCAGTCTGAGCACAGCATTGATACAGAATGTGGAGAGGCAACACATCTTGAACTATAACCTTATGTGTATAAGCAACTGTTGATTTTTTAGATAAACCTAACTTTCTAATCCAGCATATTATAATTTTGTAAATACTGTTTTACATATAAAAAAGCCCAACCACCTCAAAGCCTATTTCAGTATATAACATCTCTTTAACAGGAACTGAATACATTACATCCTCAACCAAACTTTCGTCTTTGGCTTACTACTGAAGTTCATCCAAAATTTACTCCGATTTTGCTTCAATCAAGTCTGAAAATAACTTATGAAGTAAGATCTGTTTGGAAAGCTTTTATTAGATTTTTACATCAAATGAACCTTGATGTATAGCAAACTATATGTTTAGATAGAATAACTTGTTTTACCTTGTATTTCAATTACATGTAATACAAAAAATACAATGAATTTACCTTGAAAGATGATTTTTTTCCTAGATGCTTTTTCCAGTTGAAAGTATGAACTGAAAATAAGTTTACATAGGAGAAGTAGTTGTTCTGCTTTGTGCTTCAAATTCTTTTGTGCATTTAATCACTTTTTGTTTAAAACAGAAGTCTACACAGAACAACAAGGAATTTCTTCTTCTTGATGAATATCCTTATCTGAAGGTCACAGGATCCCACTTTGTCTTCCTTATTTTCCTTTTTGGCCCCATACCTTTATATTCACTGGATCCTTTCAACAAAAATGGCTCTCTTCCCATACAACAGAACAGATAGTTAAAAGCCTTTACTCAAAATTGAGAGATTTGCATTTGAAATGGTTCAGCTTAAGGAATAACTGGGGCCATGTTCCTCCGACTGATTGGAAAGTAGTCTAATCGTGAATGCACTTAAGCAGTAACGTCCAATATGGAAATCATTAACAGAAGTGCTCCTAACTCTTCCATTCATACTGGAGTGTGGAGATTTTGCCTGCAGCTAATCCAAGAAACTCTGACCTTTTAAGTCCAATGTTGCTGACTTTCAAGGAGCCAAAATGGTTACTCTTTTATATTGACTGCAGGTATTTTTAAGCTTTTGGAGTACCTGCTTGCTTATATTGAGGACTTCAATGGTACAGAAACTGCAGGACTGTGTTACTCATCCCACTGTCTTTGGAATAATTGAAACTTTGCACAAATGCAACATTCTGAATAATTTTATTTTCTTTCCTTTTCTTTTTCTCTTTTGTGTTAAGTATTTTGTTACCATGAAAGAACAATGATAGGCAATGACTTGGCAAATAGTATTTGATTATAATATGATTGTAGTACGTCCCAATGTATGTTGAATGTAACCAATGAAGATATAGATATTAAAAAAAAGTCAATTTACTACAATAATTTGCAATTATTTGTCAGAAGCAACTATGGTAATCTTATAGGAACACTTAACAGACATTTTTCAAAAGAATGAAAGAACAAAGAATATTTTTAGAAACACAAAATTATGATTTATATATCTTTAAAATTTATGTTTACCTTCAGACTTGCAAATAATTTGAGAATGGCTGAGTATCCAATTGTTTTTACTTTTAAGTGCCAGAATTTGGTTACTGCATGCACCTCAAATGCAGTTATTTTTAGTGGTTGTGAACATTACCTACCACTAAATCAGAGAACTGGCATTTTATCATACCATATCTATGTGCTAGCTAACAGTGTAGTGATGGCTTAAGGTATTTTGACATTCATCACATCACAGAAGTAATTGGTATTTGAGCTTGTAAAATCAGAAAAAAAGTTCTTTTGTTTGAAAACAATTGATCTTGCTTCATGCTGATGTATTTTGATAGAGTACTATTCTTTTACAAAGTTCTTTTAGTATAATACAGTCCTATCAGTTGGCCCTGGTTACCATTTTCTTCGGTATGTTGAAGTTATTTTCAGTATAACATCATTCTGGTGTTAGGCCATTTATTACAAACATTTTTTTTTTCTTGTTAAATTTTATTCTATTAGGTACTATTTGTCATTTCATTAAGTTACAGATTTAGCACATAAAAGTATCAGTTTTTCTATGTAGAACAGTGTTTTTCCTTCCAATGCAGGCACCTCCAGGCCTCAAAAAAAATCTCTTGCGAACTTATGAATCTTGGACACCAGACCAAATCAACAAAAAGGGAAATTTATCTAGGGCACATTCTCTCTTTTGTTTAGCATGGTTTCATGCTGTGTGCCAAGAAAGAAGAAATTATATTCCTCAGGTAATATTTTATTTGCTATCCTTAAAAAAAAATACCCCACTCATTAGATTTTATACTTGGAAGTATTTTTAATCACATATATGTTGGGTCATATTCAGAAATGAAAAAACTCTGATATTTCTGATGCCTATCTTTATTGTCTCTGAATTCATTGCAAAACAAGATCTTGGTAACCTCAGTTCCTGTCTCTCTAAAAATTGCTTCTGCCTGCATGGGGTTATTTTGTGACTCATGTACTAAGTGATACTGATGCAGAAGTGCAGTCCCATGGAAGAGATTTTGTGAATGCTGTTTGCTTGGGACAGGCAAAAATATTATGGAAATACAATTGAATGGAAGGCATGAGAACAGAAACACTGTTGGGAAGGAGGAGATGACATTGTCTGCTCTTTCTTCGTACAAATTCCTTCAAGGAGCAGGAAGAACAAGGGAAATTGTTAATTTCTTGCAAGGATTATAGTGATTTTCAGAGATGTGTTTTTTTCTTAGCTAAATTTTTGGTTAAAGTAAACATTTTTTTCTGGCTGTAGATGCTTAAATTAAACAGACCAAAAAGAACCCCAAACAACAAACTGCTATATGTCTTCTTTATTTTATTCTATTTAGACTAGATATGAAATTCCTCTGTCATCTGAAAGATTTGATCTGGCATAGCCTGGAATGTTTGAGAGTTTTTTTGCTAGTTTTGACTTGGTGATTTTTTTTAAGGTTGTTTGCCTTTTGCAGTAACAGGCTTTTGAATATTGTCTTCAAGAAGGTGAAAATATTTTAAGTATTAAACTGATTAAATGAATTCTCCTTTGTTCTTGTTCAAATTCTCATCCATTTGGCACCATTTTTTTCAAGTAATACAAGACAGGATGAGTGCTTTCTTTAATTCTACTGCACAATTGTGCAAACAGTCATGGGTTTATATTTCACAATTACCAGTTTCTAACATTGATGGACTATAGTTAATCTCAAGTAGAAACTCTTGTATTTTGTAATGAATTTTGAGTTGTTTTGGGTTCATGTACATATCTGTTAAAAAACCCCAACATGGATACTGTTAGGAGCATCTTTCCAGTATATGACCTTCAGGGTGGCTGGCTGATAGTTTACTGTGATCTGTGGGGCACCTGCAGTCTTGACCTCAGACTGTATCCATCTCACTGGACATGTGCGTGTAACTGAGACATTTGCATTTCTCATCATGAATCATATGAACAGTTGCTATGATATGATCCATATGCAAAGGTACACCTGTAAGAAGATAGAGCAACAAGACACACCTTTGAGATCTAGATTTCCTAAATGCTTTGTCACATATCAATATTTATTTATATTTATCCATTTACACTGAAAGCTTTCTGTGAGAATTACATACACAGTACATATTTCTGTGATGTATTTTCATACATAAAGAGTAATGCCCCAAGAACATAAAGGAGGTATAAACTGCAAATGATTAAATAATGCATATGGTGGTCAGCATTGTTATGGTAATAGTAGCAGTAATTGATTTTTTTTTTTTTATCAGAAGACAAGTGACATGAATTAAGGAGTAAGATGGTGAGAGTATATTAAAGACTATGTTTGAATAATCAGTTCTATTTATGAAAATACTGTCTGTATACTGAAATACAAAAAGGCCCTGAGAAATAAAATTCTAATTCAATGCATGATCTAGTCACAGATGTCAGCGAGTTTTAGTTGAAGTAAATATTGATAGGAAATAAAATAACTTTAATTTTGCATTTTTCATATTCAGAGGATTCTGGTTTGTGTACGTATATAAAATTAAATGCACTGTTACAACTGAATTTTTATACTACCTCTATTGAATGTTTCAAAAAATGCACTTTAGAGGGCACAGGTTGTTTCTTTTTTCATTAAATAACATTCAGTAACTACATGATACTGGTATTTTGCTTCATAATCATCATTGTGTGACTAATTAAATTCTTTGGATTTCTTTTCATGGTAGGGTTGGACCAAGTTTTATGAATTTTCTTTGTCTGATCTCCGTGCCGGTTTTGACATTATTGATAGACTCTTTGAGGGTAAGTCACTTCTTAAGAAAGTCCCATTAGTAGGGATGTTGCATGAAGCACTTTATCTGTCCACAACACTCATATAAGATTGGAGAGGCTGTAGAGCTGATCACCAGTAAGCCAAACCAGAAAAACACGGTGAATCATAAATCCTTTTTGCATGATTAGGCAAACCAATAGTTCTTGGTGCCCAAGGAATATTCTGCTCAGCTTCTTGAGTGCAGAGGAACAAATAGGAAATACAGGACTGCCTGTAAGATGAATTCTTGTGTCTCCATTCCCTCCCAGTGTGAGCTCCTCTAAATATTTAATAAATTAATTGAATATGAAAGAATTCTTCATAGTGAAACACAGTATTAGATAGACCCTACTTCATTGTTCTGTTAACCAGTGTAGGAATTCCTAATATTAGTTAATTTGTTAAAGGTCATTTGTTTTAACTCTTTGCATTTTACATAATTTGAAGGTAAAGTGAGGAAGTGATATGTAGAGATGATTTACAATCGTTGACTTAAATGTGATTTGTGGTTGATGAGTACTTCTGAAATTAGACCTTGGTTTTATGGACTTGAACCACACAGCGATGTAAAGACATTGAACCGTTAACTGTCAATGATAATCATTAATTATTACTGTGAAAATATCTTTTCTCACAAAGGAGTGATTAAAGCATTAGGAAACAACAGTTAACACCAGTAAACCCCTCTTACAGTAATTGCCACTTCCCTCTTTCAAGGGACTTTAGGGAGTAGCTTTCCAATCAAGCTTTTACCTGCACATGAAAACTTTAAGTAGGTCATGGTCCTGTGTAGTTATTTTGGGCAACAGTGATAGAATGGAGAAAAAATAAGATATTTTGAACTTGTGGGATATAGCTAGGTCAGAATAATCTAATGCAGTATGAATCTGACCAAGAAATTATTACTAACATGCTTAAATTTATGTGCTATATTGTGTGATTTATAATGATTTGCAAAGTGTCTATCCTGGACCTCTTTGTGTTTGAAAGATGATATTTCCAGTAATCTTACCTATTTGAAGCATCATCTGCTTTTGGTTTAATCAGTCAGTTTATGTTATGAGATCAGATGGTACCATGGTAGAAAATAGTGCATAAAATTTTATTTGTGACAAAGGAGCACAAAATTAAGCTTTTAATAGCATAATTTCTGAAATGCATATAACTAATGCATATAACTAATTGGTTCAAAAAGCACTTCAAGGCTAAAGTAAAATTTCTAATAATTCATTGGCAACACAGTTCATTTTATCAATGACAAATATTTACAAACTCTTTCAAGTTTCTGCAGCTTTTACTATTTGGTCAGATAGAAGAACAATTAAAAATTAATTATTTGATGTATTCATCTCTTTTTATTTCCCTGAAGAATTGCAGTGACAAGAAGAAATGCTTATAATGCAATGCTATCCTGTAATACAAAACTAATATTAATTAATTAATTAATAGGTTCCAAAGATTTTCAGTGGGAATTTGTTCATGGCTTGTTTGAAAATGCAATTTATGGAGGCCGTGTAGATAACTACTTCGATATGAGGGTTCTTCGGTCCTACTTGGAGCAGCTTTTCAATTCACGAATCATTGGCAGTTTAAATGCCAGAGGCAAGAAAATGAGTAGTTTCCCATGTTCGATCTCTTTACCGAATTCCTGCAGTATTTTGGTAGGTATACATCTTCTGTCACCTAATAAATAATTTATTTTCAAGAACTGTTCTTGATTTCCACAAAGAAAACCAAAATTCCAATCCAAAGGATTCCTCTATTTCTTCAGAAAATTAGCTCCTTTGCTGAGGAGCATTAACTCTTGTCAGTTCACTCACTGTTCTTTTTTATGATATCTGATTGGACTGTGGTGCAGAGCAACATAGCTATGAATAATTGAGTAAAAGAAATTTGGTTAACTTATGACAAAAATATAATTATGTTTTTATATCATTAGTATTAACATAACAGTAGTTTTTAAAAGACGGATAAATATTCCTACAACTTCTGGATGAAATAGGAAAATCTAAATACACCTCCTTGTTTCCAAAATATGTCAACATTCTGACAATCTGCTGACAGGCCATGGAGGGTATATAGCATTTTATTTGGTGGTAAATATGGATTCTGATTCTCCTTCAATATTTCAATAGTGTAAATGACAGGGAATTCAACAGAGTCTAAACAACAGATCTCTCCCTATCCTGTCACAATATAATTATCGTTGTTACTATACTTTAGATTTACTTGCATTTTAATGGAGGACACCATAGTAGACCTCTAATAGGAACTGATGTAAATAGTATTATCCCAGTTAAAGTAAATTTGCTGTTATTGGACATTCTTTACCTGGATTCTGACTCCTTAGGTTTGATTTGGTTTGGGGTTTTTGATTACTTTAATATGAATGTTCATTTTATTTACTATAGGTGTGCTGAGTTAATATCATAAAGACAGAAGGGATAAACAAACCAGACTGGTTTTGGTTCTTGTAGATAATATGGTCAAGTAGATGAATCTTTTTTTCTAGCCTGCACTGCATTTAATATCTCTCGCTATCTTATACGATTATTTATGTAAGAATTTATAGTTCTGTGTCTTCAATTAGTGTTTCCTCAGTGTTTGGTGTAGAGTTCTGCTACTGTTGTTACCTCTGAAGTGAGATTCCATGTTAAAGTGAGTTGTGCATATCCAGCACATGGTCCTGCAAGCAGAGACAAAATGCACGTGAAACATACGCAACAGGGTGCAGCCAGACTTTCAAACAGTAAATATATTTGCCTCTAAATCACAATAAAAGAGATGTCCAACTCCATTAGTCTACCTTAGTCTGCAAGGCCTCTTTCTGTTTTGTGCAAGAGAGCATCACTAGTGACTATTACAGTGTAACTACTGTTGATGCTATTCGGCATCTCCAATGATAATGTAAACCTATTTTTACATAAAGTATTTCACTTTCTTTGAGTGATTATCTTTGTAGATTTAAACAGAAGTAAGTGTTCTTAATTTTATAAGTATGTATTATACTCCTATTACAATTGCAAATGCCAAAGTATTTTTTATTTTTTTGTATTGTCATTAATCTTAATTTTAAGTTCTCAACAGAAGTATTGTACCTACATCTCAGGGACAGTCATGGCATATTTTTGTTTTCAGTTGATAGCATCACTGTAATCAGAATTGCTTTTTGCTTTTTTAGAGTGGAAAGGTTATATAAAAGAAGAGAGTTTCTGATAAATAAAATGAAGATATCTATAAATCATAATATGTCATGTCTTACATACTTATTTTAATCTTTGTGTTATGCTGTGCACTTAATGAAATTCTTTTCAGCATATGCTATTAATTTTCATGAGCAGAATAAAAAGTTCCCTCTGTTATGTATATTCTTTTCTTCTTATGCAGGATTATCGTAATATTATTGAAAGCCTTCCAGAAGATGATAAACCTGACTTTTTTGGCCTGCCAGCTAATATTGCTCGTTCATCACAGCGTATGATCAGTTCCCAGGTAAAGTTAGCATTTTTCATTCACCTCTGAATCTTTTCTGCACTCTAAGCTGAAGAACACAACCACGTGTTCATAAATGTAATTACCATAAGAAAGAGTAAATGGATGTAATTTTTAAATATATTGACTTTTATCTGTAGAATATTTTAATATAATATTTAATCTTTAGTTACAAGAGTATTCATTTAGAACTTTAATAAATAATTATTGAGAAAGTTTCCGATAGTATAATTCCGTCCACCTTGAAGAGTGGTATGGTAGTTTTACACACAGAATGTGGGTAGGTTTTTTTTGCTTTTGCTGAAAGAGAAATTCTGAAGAATTCTTCCAGAAATTCGAGAATTCTTCCAGTTAGTCAGAAAATTCCATCATTCCAATTAGAAATGTGATTTATAAAAGAAAAAGTTATTCTCACTGAAGAGTATAACTCTGTATATAATACATATACGTATATAACATATTATATATATAATAGATGTATATATTATATATAGAATATATGTTATATATAGAATATATGTTTTTATATATATTATATATATGTATATATGTAACATATAATATGTATATAATATAACTTTGTAGCATATAACTACTTAGCATGCCTTACTGAAATTCTCATCATAATGAAAAGTAAGTTCCAGGGCATTTGTAGGTCTTAATTTAAAAATTCACTGATTTTATATATTTCTGTTATTGATTTAACTGTAAGATATGGCCAAGGCTATATAATAGTCAAGAGTTCTCAGCTATCATTTAATTGCAATCTAGTCCAGATTTGAATACGTGTTTAGTATGTGAGAGTGCATTAATCTTAGTGCTGGAATAATAGCCAATGATTCAACACTTTTTACCTATTTGTTTTAGAGTTGTATGTAGAAGTTGCAGCTTGTATGAGTGACATGGTTCATGCATTATCCTGGGTATTACTAAGGACACAGCTGGGGCAGCTTTTCTTCTCACCTTTGGGAGAGCCCAAAAGTTCTGAGTGTCTCTTGTTCTCCTCATTACTTCTTTTTTGTCAGTCTGTGAAGGGAAAAGATGGAGTGATTTGAATTCCATATGTCTTCAATATGTTTGGTTCTTTGGATGAAGCTTTTCATTGCTAGTGTTGTGTCACTTAGGCGTCAATTCTGTTGCTTAAAAGTTGGTATCTTTCATAGTCTGGAGATATCCTGGTGTATTTAACACATGTATTAGAAACTGTCAAGTACAATGCAGGACTCAAGTGAATACATCTTCTACTAGGCCAGCAACTGGAAATCAGGGCAAAATGGCACTAGAAGCCAGTGTTTAAGAAACTGATTCCCACTCCTTGTGCACTGTGATCCAGCAGAGTATGGATCTGCAAGTCGTGTGTCATATTTGTCAATCTGTAACATTTTCATGGCACTCTGAATTGAGCTCCTAAAGCCTATAGTCAAGGGAGTAGTTTGACTGAAAAATAGCTGTACCTCAGCCTGAGTTGAGATTCAGTAATACTCAGGGGCAGGTGAAAGTCCCTATTTTGTTTTTTCCGGTCTGCTGGTCATTGTAATACCTTTTAGGTCAAATGTGGAGCAAGTTTAGGACTTTGAAGCAAAGCTTAAATTCTCTGTTGTATATTTTTCTTTCATTGCTGTTCAGTGAAGTCTGGACGAGAGCACACAATTACTGTATAAATGCAGTTAAATAGTACAAATCTTTTAAATAATCATTAGCATGGTTTATTTGACTGGTAAATTAGTTGTGCCAGATAATGTGGAAGTTGATGGATATGAGAATCTTACTTCAGAGCTGTGAAGTGAATTGATTTGTATATCGAGGCTCTCTTGAATTTTCTGCCCAGCCCTAGCGTGCTGTCTTATGTACAGACAAGTTACGGAGGGGAAAAAATTAAATCATAGAATCATAGGTTGGATGAAACCTGATCGTCTGGACCAACCTTTCTTGGCAAAATCAATTGGAAGTTCCCTACAACTGGAATTTCCTATAGTTTCAAGACTAAGAATTACAGTTTTTCAAGAAAGGATCTGATTGTTTGCTCACAGTCAGTTAAAAAGGGCTCTAAGCAGTAATTTCCTATTGGTATATGACCTCTGATCTACTGCATATAGAAAAAAAAAGCCCTTGGGTATTGCATTTGTTGACTCTCAAATATAGTACTGGTAGATTTGTTTAAATGTATCTGTTCCCTTAAATCTATAGCTCGTTTGTCAAACTATTTGTGGTTTCTTTAGAACATGAAAATAAAAAGATATGTAAAACAAATCAGTAGGATGAAGGTATGTAAGGTAATAGTATGAACTCAAGAACTTGTCTATTACAAAACTAATAAATGCTCCAAGATACAACGTAGCTCTCTTTGGTTTTGTCTTAAAATTGTTTACATAAGCATCCATTTAGATGCTTTTGTTTCTCTCAGATTCAGTGTAGACTGCTGATTATTTTTTATATTTCAGCTGTGCTTGCATAACTTGTTAAAAGCTGTAGTTGTTAAAAATGCTAAAATTTCAAAATCAGAATAGACTCAGAGTTTCTGTGTGAAGGGAAATAGATAGTGAGTGCATTTACGTGTAAACTCACACTCTCCTGAACTGGTCTGCCATAGCATTGATTATAAACTATAAACTATGGATTATAATCTTGAAAATGTGAGAGACTGCTGCAGTTACAATTCTGTGAGATGATTTTTTTTGTCATATGAGATATTTTCTCATCCTTCCAATAGTTTTTTTATGGTATTTCTTTAAGTCAGGCAATTTAAGTAACAGAAATATGAGATTTTCATTATACTGTGCTTCTCCCTAACTGTGAATCTTACTCCCTTTCCATTTCTGACAGTTTGGCAGCTGGTTTAGATCCATAGGTGATCCCGTGGTTCACAATTGGAACTTGAATGATTGTTTTCTAACAGGAGTGGTTCTCAGAAATCCATTATCAAGCTAAAGCAGAGAAAAGGTGAATGAACAAGGGTAGTCATAAATCAGTTGCTACGAGCTCAGCTGCCATGTCTCTAGCACCAGAAAGGCGACATGTAATACCATGTCCACTACTTCACTGATTCTGCAGACTTTCTATGAATATTATTAATTTTTCATGCTAGGAGTGATAGTTTGTGTTGCTGCAGCAACACACTTTACTGTAGTAAAAATAGGCTGCAGCACAGTGCAGCATTTCGCGTTCATGCAGATATCTCTTCTGTAACGTAGGTATTGCTAGTGTTTGCATAAATCCAAAATAGCAATAAA
The DNA here is from genome assembly GCA_013397795.1 of Orthonyx spaldingii. Classification (NCBI taxonomy): domain Eukaryota; kingdom Metazoa; phylum Chordata; class Aves; order Passeriformes; family Orthonychidae; genus Orthonyx; species Orthonyx spaldingii. The sequence continues at coordinate 61,496 of VZTJ01006268.1, read as the reverse complement.
AAGAAAAGGAATTTTTATTCAGAAATTTTACAAGTGTTGATTTTATTCACAGTTTCTTACTGGCAGAGAACTTTTCTAATTTAAAAGCTGAATATTGCCAGCAGTATTATTTTTACACTGGCACTTACTAATAGAATTATTGGAAATTATGTCTTGCAATGTTATTGTAGTGTAATGGAGAGAGTATTAATATTGAATGCACACTGGCAAAAGCCATTTTGTTTTTAAGAAAACATTTTGCTTAGAAAGACATGATCTTTTTAGAAAAATGACTTAGATTTTTTTTTCTGAATTTTGTTCTTAATTGCTCCAAGTAGGTAAAGATAGGTAAATTTTTAGAGCCTGGATTTCTAGAGTTCACTGTGTCTCTTTGGTTCTGCCTCACCTCATGTTAGAACAAGCCTTTGACACATCTGTTATGTTGGATATGGCCATGAATAATCTCACATCTCTTGCTATGTTCTCTTTGCAGAACACTGTATTAAAATAGAAAAAACCTGCACTGACAGTGCAGCTGTAGGAGTCAGTATACCTCATCCTACCTGTTTTACACCAGTAGAGATTTTCTGTATATCTTCAACTCCAGTTTCCTCACACTCAACAAGAGCCCTCACCACTTAGTTACAGTCATGCTACTTTCTCCTGATCTGATAAACACTGTATTTTGCCTGCATGTTGGCCTGTATTCAGGTGGTCCAGTCTCCCAGTCTAAGTTAGAACCAATGATTAGAGCAATGAGAATATGTGGAGGTTTGCTTTAGGCTTCCTGTTCAATGAGAAGAGTCTGTAATTTTAGATATTTCTCCAGTGACCTTCTTGCAAAGTGGACTTTTGGTGCCAGTGTACTCATCTCTTATTCTTAGTTCTATGCTTAGTATGAATTCTTACGAAGAAATTTCATCCTTCACTATAATTTTAATAGAACTATAAATAAATGTCATCATCAAAATAAAATTTATTATAGGTGATAAATGGAGTTTTTACAGACTGAAGCAGACAGGCCTGCATATGTATTTTTACACCTTGGAAAAGCAGTAAGAACAATCCTGTTCCATGCAGGATTTACCATACGTGCAACTAATCTGACTTATTGCCAGTAACCACCCTAGGAAGATGAAATGAAAATGCAGAGGCATTTTTGTATCCCTTCTTTGCACAGCAGACATAGTCATTGCAGGCACTCTAGAGAGCGTAGCACGTAAAGCTGCCTGTGTTGAGTGACCCCAGCAAATCCTGCCCAATGCAAATGACTACAGCCTGTAAGCAGTAGCTATGTATGATGAGTTGACTGGGTAATCTAAACATTCTTCAATAATACAGTAGACTATTTTGAGAAAAAAGCCAATCAATAACTGGCAAGTTGTGCAACACTCTTCGAATATGACTGCCAGTGATAATGAATATGGCTAGCACGTGGCTAGCTCATTGCTAGTTTCTGTATACAATACTATGCTTAATAATTCTAATAATATCTTGCCTCAGAAATTCAGTATTCTTTTACGTATTATAATGCTTCACAGAATATCATACAAGACAGGTTAAGTCTCAGTGAGGTGGAAGAATACATTGTTTTTGATATTTTCATAAATGAATGAGTACACTCTCTCCCATTATCATGCAAAGATAAAGGATAGTTACAGTCTCTCTGTACTAGGACAGCATCTTGATTATTAGTGTCTACCATCCCAGTGATGGCACAAGTGGAAGGCAAGTCTGTGCATTTGCAGTAACTTTTTAGGACCTCCTGAGGTTGATTGTGCATGCATAATTGAAACTTGCTTTTTAAAGTTCGTGGAGTAATGTCTCAAGTAAGACCCCATGCTGGAGCAAGGAAACAGAGTGAGGAGACAATGTGTGGCAAACTGACCACAGTCCCCATTCTCTGTTGCGCTGCACTACTCAGATTGGAGGAGGTAGAGAATTCAGGAATGAAGTTGAGCCCAGGAAGAAATGAGGGATGGTGAGAAGGTGTTGGAAGATTTATTCTCATTATCCTACTCTGATGTAATTAGCAATAAATTAAATTAATTTCTGCAATTCAAGCCCATCATGGTAACTGATGAGTGATCTCTCCCTGTCCTTAGCTTGACTCATGAACTTTTCCTTACATTTTCTTTTCCCTGTCCAGCTGGGAAGGGGAGTGATAGAACAGCTTTAGTAGGCACCCAACCTCGTACATCTTCAAAATACTTAAGGACATCAGAAATGTAAAATAATCCTTTGGCACTCATTGCTGGAGAGTCCACAGACTGTAGCTTCTTACTAAAGTTTCAAAGAAATACTATAAAATTATTCAATTGTAGATTTTTATATACAAATTAAAAACATTGAGTTCTGAATACTTATAACCTAAATACTAACTGGGTTCCAGTTCACTTCAACTGAACTTGCTGGAAGTATTTCTTCTTCTGTATTTTGTCCTTTTTAATTTTATTTGCTTTTCAACCAGGCCAGTGATACTCTGCTCTTTAGGTGATTCAGATTTTGCAACAAAATTACTTGCTTTAATAACCTTTTTCATACTAATTTTGTAGTCTCAAATAGAATCCAAATCTATCTAGCATTTTCTGTGATAGGGCAGAGGATATAAGGTAATTTAATTTTCCCAGATACATTTCCCTCAAACCCAGCTACATGCTTGTCTTTGCCTGTTTTGTCTCAGAGTGAGTGACAGGAATGACTCTCAGTTCTCCTAGTTAGCAACACCATTATTTTTACTATCTGAAAGCAATAGCAGATAAATGGTTTCTTGAGGTGCTCTTTTTTCTTTTCACCGTAGATATTTATCTCAGCTCTTTTGATAATAATTGATTCTGCTTTTCTGCCCCATCTAACTAATTTCTTTGTGGATTCCATCTGGTATTCATGGAAGCACCATGAAGAGTAGAACAATTCCTGTAACTTAAATGTGCTGCTTTGTATTGCTAGTAAGAGGGCTGACTTGCTGCTTGACATATTTGAAGGGATACCTTTCCCATCATGTTATACTCTAGGTGCTTTTTCCTGACTATTTGCCCTTCACCTTCTCTTTGGACTTTGCTCATTGCTGCCTCATAAGCCTGGTTTAAAGCTCTGCTTGCTAGCACCAGTCCTGCTGGCGGATACCCCATGTTTGTCACATGGGTGACACAGACTTTGCAGCCAAGTTAACATTCCTTTAATGTTTTCCCTTGACTAGCAGAATTGGCAAGAACAGCACCTGGGCCCACATGTCCATGGACACCTGCCACTTTCTGTTGAAGGCACTGTTCTGATCCATAAGTCAGGCCCCAGTAGCCCACATGCTGATGGAACTTTCCCCTCCTCACCTGTTTCTACTCATTCTGCAACTGCACATCTGCAAGTGGAAAAGGAGCCTTTTCCTTGCTGGAAGTCACAAACTTCTCCTTTTATTTACCAGTACAAGCAAATTTTTTGGATAGTCAGTACATGTTAGCAGGTAAACTAATATAACAGAAAAAGTATTTTCTAAGAGTGATAGTCATCTAAAAAAGCTCTTTTTTTCTCGGAGTTAGATGCCTAATCTAATGGTTATCTAGGCTCTCTGTGTATTACAGTCCAGCTCCAAAATACCATATTCATACCTGCCATGGAGTGAATTATGTAGATGTGTGAGATCCTGTTTCCTTCACTGATATGATCTGCAGTTAGTGTTTTCATATTTCTTAAAATACCTCCTGTGTTAATACCAAATATTTTATTTAGTTGTTATTCTAGCATTTCCCACAAGTCAATGGTATTTTAAAAACAGATATTATGGAATTAGAGTTTATCTTTGAAATACACAGAGAAGTTCTGCCAGATTTTTAGCTCAACTCTTAGAGGATATTTTGTTTAAATCCTACTAGAAAAGACTTGTGATGTTTTTATTGATTCAAGCCACTTCAAATTCCCCTGACTGATATGGGAATAATTTCTTATGAATTTGTTTTTCTTTTAAATATTTACATACTGTGATAGAAAAATATGATAAGCCAAATTCAGAGCCAAATGAAATTAAACAAAAGAAAACCCAGTGTAATACTTCTCAACTAGCTTCAATCATGTGAATATTATCCACCTCTTCTTAGCTAGTCATCCATTCTTTTTTTGTTACTAAGGAAAGACAAGCAGTTACAGGGAATAATTTGTGCCAGTCTTAGATAGGCATCTAAAATAAAGGAGTGAATCACCTTTTGGAATTACCTATTTCTTTCCATTGAACTTTGGATCAAGCTTTGTAATAATGTCAACAGCATTTCTGAAACTTGTATAATGGACATTTTAATGAGCATTTAAGAGATTAAAGAAAACAGCCGTAACTATGAGGTTGTTGCTTAGGCAGAATACAGGAGGGTTTCTTTTCTTCTGGAAACTAGACTACTTGAAAAATTAGATTTTTAATAGAACAGGATTTGGAAAATAGTTGGTTTTGCCATTTCTGCACTGAGTATTTTAACAATGTAAATATAGTTGTCACACTTGCATTTCATGTCTAAGTATTCAATTTAAAATTGAAAAGTTCAGGGGAAGGAAGTGAAATTTCAAGCATCTTAAAGTATGCAAGTTATAATGATTGTCTCAAAGACAAAAAAGGGATTTTATTAAATAGTAGACATATTTTTTTGCTTGTTTTATTTTCCAAGGCAGAAAGACCAACACATTTCAAATTTCATTTGTTGGTTACCAGTTTTATTTTATTCAACTGCTAAAGCAAGTGAATGGTTCCCACCATTGTGCATCCTTAGGCAAGGCTGTCATTCGCATTAATGGAAAAGAGTGTTGTTGTGAGGCTGACTTCTTACTTGCCCACTGTCTGCCAGCATGCTGAGGGTGCACTTGATCTGCATGTTGAGACCATTGATAAAGATACTAAATACAATTGGCCCCACTGCTGAGCCTCAGGAACACCACTGGTAACTGGCTGACAGCTGGATTGAAGTCCCTGTTAGTGTGTGTGTTCATGTTCTTTGCATGGGCTGTTTCTCTCCCATTATCTGCTCCTTTGCTTCCTAAACCATGCACAGAGGCCTTAGAATACTTCAGGTTTTATGTACCATGCCTAATTTATGTTCTCTTACATTTGGCCAATGCCCCATGTTTTGTTTGAATTTTTTCATATGTGTTGAAACCCATCTCACCCTTAATTGTTTCCTGCTGGTCTTATCTCCAGCTGGGCTTTGGCATTTCTAATTTCATGTTGAATTGCCCAAGCAGTTCTTTCACTGTCCTTGATTTTTCTTCTTATGTGTTCCTTTTTGGTTTTTTTTTCTTTCAATCCACAGAGATACTCCATGCTTACTCAGACATTTTGCTAAAAATCCTGGCCTTTCTGCACAATGAGGGGACTTATTCTGAAGATCATTCAAAAATAGTCTTTTATTCCCCTTTTTAATCAACTGAAATTAATGTGCTGTCCACTCTACTGCCTCAAATTTTCCCTCTCCTTACCATACTGTATCATATTTTTCCTCTCCCTTATGCCATTAACTTAGCATCTTATTTCCTTAAGTCCAAAACCTTCACTCTGCAGTTTACCTCATGGCTATCCTCAACATATATATAAATATAATTAATAATTTCTGCCAGCATTTGCAATGTTGGATGTCAGCCAGCACTTTAGAAATTTCCTTCAGTGAAGTCATCATTAATAATACAGTTTTTTCACTTATATTTTGAAATATAAAGACACACAGTTGCAAATAATGGTATTTAGAGAGCTTCTGTGACTAAAAGGTAACAATTTAAGATTTTGTAAGCTACAATTCTGATGAAAAAATTGTTGATGCAGTTCTTTGACATAGCATAAAGCTTGTATGTTTTTTTTCTCATACTCAGTAAAAATCTCATCTTGCAGATCACTTCTATAAATACCAATTTGTCTATGTACAGAATTACAGTGCACAGTGTTATAGAGAGTATTTAAAAATGCCTAGGAATGATCTGTGCCTGTATTACTTAATTTCTTGTGGGAGTGACTGATACCCCGAAGGGCTGTGCTGACATTCAGTGAGACCTGGACAGGTTGGGAATTTGGGCAGACGGAAACCTAATACAGTTCAACAAGGGCAAATGCAGGGCCCTGAACCTGGAGTAGAATAACCCCAGGCATTAGCACAGGCTGGGGTCTGACCTGCTGGGAAGCAGCTCTGTGGGGAAGGGTGGAGGGCTGTGAGCCTTTGGCAGTCCCTCGGAGGAGAGAAGCCTGAGAGCTGTAGACAAGCAACCTTCCTCTAGGTTAGGGCGACCTACCCCAACATGCCTTGTCTCCCTATGGTAATACCTTGCACCCAGTTGGCTAGCTGCTTTCACCCCATCCCCTGCCTTCCCCATAAAAGCCCCTGCCTCTGTCCTGGGACTTTAGGCAATTCTTGCTCTTGGCCTCCCCTTCAGAGAGGCTGTTGCACAAGAAAACTACCTCTGTGGAATTGCCAGACGAGTCCCCCTGTCTTTCTGTCCCCAAGTCGGCCTCGGGTGACCTGCAAAGAGCTGTTATCACAGGGAGCTGAAATCACAAGAGCTGAACTGCTAAGAGCTGAAATCACAAAAGCTGATACGCTTGCTGCAGTCACCCCCTGACAGGGAGGCCTGCAATTGCCCCTGGAAGAGTTGTTCCCTGCAGGACGCTCTCTAGAGAGGCCGTGGAGTGCTGGTGCTTGCCAGCACCGGACTCCCTCGGCAGAGAAGGACCTGGGGGTCCTGGTGGACAATGAGCTGTCCATGAGCCAGCAGTGTCCTTGTGGCCAAGAAGGCCAGAGGGATCCTGGGATACACTAGGAAGAGCTTTGCCAGCAGGTCAAGGGAGGTGATCCTGCCCCTCTGCTCAGCTCTGGTGAGGCCACATCTGGAGTGCTGTGTCCAGTTCTGGGTTCCCCAGCTCAAAAAAGATGAGGAGCTACTGGGGAGGGCCCAAGGAAGGACTATGATGATTGGGGGACTGGAGCATCTCTCTTATAAGGAAAGGCTGAGAGGGTTGGGTCTGTTTCGCCTGGAGAAGGGATGACTGAGGGATTTTATCAATGTTTACAGATATCTTAAGGGTGGGTCTCAAGAAGATGGGGCGACACTCTCTTCAGTGGTGCAGTGGTGCCCAGTGACAGGACAAGCGACAGTGGGCACAAACTGAATCACAGGATGTTCCATCTAAGTATGAGGAAAAACTTCCTAAATGTTAGAGTGACAGAACACTGGCACAGGCTGCCAGAGAGGATGTGGTTGAATATCTGCTCTTCTGGAGATATTGAAATCCTGGAGGTGATGCTGTGTGGCCTGCTCTGGGGGAGCTTGCTTGGGGCGGGGGGGGGGGGTGGACTAGATGTTCTCTAAAGGTCCCTTCCAACTCCAACCATTCTGTGATTCATACCATGACATTTCATACTCATCATGAATGGCAGCTGAATCATTTGAAAACTCGAGAGATTGTTCTAGCACAAACTGGACATAGAGAATTAATATTCACAAGTTACATCAGGATGACTTAAGAAAATTATTGTATCTGAACAATGTCAAGTTTACAAAATCAGGCAAAAAGCATGTTGCCCAATTGTATACTCACAGGAATGAATACTAGCACAGAAATCTCACACTGAATGCATTCTTTTTATAGATGGGATTGCTTAAAGAGTAACAACAATTTCTTTAATGAAATCCATCAGAAGTCAAAAGGAATAGCTAATAATAGCTAATTAATAGCCTTAGTGCAGCTACTAAATACAGTATTTATTTAAAATACTCTGGCTCTTCTGTCTGTACTTTAAAATGAGAAATTTTGTAGGAAAAAAATTAACTTTTTATAACAATCTTTCATTATGTGATGAATATTCCTTGAGTTAATATTAAACTAATAAGAACAGTGTGGAGCAATCTAGTAAAGTAGACAAGGTACAAACCAGGGTCAGGAAACATGAAGTAAATTTTGCCTCATTAAATGTAATTGAAATGATCTCACTGACTTCAGTAAAACAGCATTTTATCATTGGGTTCTTTCTTTTTTACTTACTTTCTGATGTGCTCTTATTTTCAGCAAGTCAATGGCTGATTCTGTACCTCTTCCTACTATTCCTTGCATATCCTTTTACTTAGATTAAGACTGCGCTCTGTCTTACTAAAACAATCGTCAGATACATGGTTCCAGTACTGCTTTTTGTCTTCTTTCTGAGAGCAACAGAGACAGGAGGTGTAGAGGAAGATGTATGAGGACACCCACAATTCTTAAATTGCTGAATCTTGCTTGAATTTGTACACCAAATCTCCACAGCTGTTACTACCCAAGTCAGATAAAGAAAAGTTACGGTATGGCCACCCAATATTGCAGTTATACATCTGACTCTGCAGTATTTCTACTGTATATAGACTAGGAGGGCTGTGGTGTGTGGTTATTTTTCAAGGTGCAGCTGTAATGATAGCTGTAGCTTCTTGAGTGTTTGTCAACAGACACAATTTTCTCTTTCACAATCTAGCTCAGCAGGACTCAGAGCATGAATTTTATTTTTACTGCTGCTCTGTAATTGTAGTTGTGCCACATGGAGTAATATGTGTATAATTATTAAAAAGTATTTTAATTATTGAAAAGAAATTTATATTATTCTTGAACTTCTTATGTTATTACTATAGATTACAGATGAACATAAATCTATTTTCTTAAAATAATTTAGCATTTATATAACCCTTCAGTTGTTCAGAGCGTTTAATTACTGACATTTATTACATCCCACATCGCAAATACTTGACTAACATTCTCTAGTAGAAATTGATGAGTAATGTCAACCTATATTTATTACCCTGCAATTGAGAGATCTGAGTACTTAAAAAGAATTTATAAAATATGGGGAGTATTTTGAATGCACCTGTGGTGACTCATGAAAGAAATGTGCTGTGCCATCAATGGAGTGGAAGCCACAGTACTGTGCTCTAGCAAAATGAGCTAGAAAACATCTCTTTACCAATTTAGTGAATCAATGTAATGGTTCAAATAACCTTATTAATTCCCATAGGATTGGTGCTGTGTATATGAGAATATATTGGTGCTCTGCATATGAGAAGTTTGTTCTCTTCTGAAAACAGGCTGCCATTTTCCAGTCTCCTTAAATGTTGCCAGAATGTGTAATTAGTTTAGGTCAACCACCTCTTCTGGGCATTCTTTTCAGCATCATGGTCTCCAGGTAGTGTGTATCCTGTGGACCTGTATGAAGTAAAACTCTTAGCTATTCTTGAGGAGAAGGTGCAACTAGAGTAACCTCTGTGTCAGTACTGGGCTTGTGCTGTCCATCTATAGCACAGTGCTGACTTCCTTCCTTCCTCCCCTGAACCCCTGCTCTGCAGAGGGTCTTCCTATTGTTAGAGGTATACGATATAGGATCCTTTTCTGTATAAAGGAAGACACAGGTGTGGTCCATGTCTTTGCCACGCTGGCTTTGTATTTGACTGAGAAAGTGCGTATCTCTGTATAGAGTCCACTCCTACTTCAGATCCTTAATGAGTGAAAGTGCAGCTTTGAGGTGGCCTTGATGGAACAAGAAGAGAGCAAGCATAGACCTACACAGTCTCTTACTGATCCACATGCAGTAGGAATGACATGCTTACGAGTGCCATTAAAGTACCTTTATCCTAACAGCATCCATTGATCCTGTTGTTGCAGAGGGGGTAAGGGACACAGTCAGGGACTGAAGGTCAGAGAGGTTTCAATGGCAGCTCAGGCTGCTTTCACAGCAATGAGGGAACTGCAGCCAGGCTGTGAGAAGCAGTGTGGAAGCACACAGTTCTGGCAGAAGGGATGTCACACAGAAACCCGCTCCCTCTTGTGACACAGCAAAGACATAGTTGCGTTGCACTGGGTTAGTACTTTCACAATATTTAGGAAAGTAATTAAGCTATAACTTCATATTTTAGTTTGAGTTGTAAAATCTTATAAAACCAGAAATAGCTCCTTGAACAGCTGTGTAAAGAGATATATTGTTTCATTCAGAGAAATGAAGCATAGAAGTGGTTTCTGTGCTAAGACTATGTCCTTTTAAAACTGGTAGATGGCAGTAGAGTATCTACGTTGACATCTGCAGATTTACTGAGAGGATTTTGCTAGATTTTTGTAAAAAAATAAAAATCCTTTTTTATATGTTCCATAGTCTTGAAAAAAATACCAGTTATCTGACTAGCAAATCTTTCCAGCTTTGCATTCTTAGAACAGTGATTGTATTGAGTTCAGAAATGATTGAACTGAGAGGTTTTTTTAATTCACTGACATAGAATTTCACAAGATATTTTTGACTGTATTACTTTCCACTTTTTCAAGTAATAATACTGTGTGTAAAATTTGATTTTGTTGGATAATTTGTAGGGTATATTGCTTCTGCAAGGAATATAAGACACAGATGTAAGTCTGTGTTTATTATATATTGTATTTATGAAGTAGCGGTTTTTGCAGTAGTTGTGAATGACTGAAGGCAAGGCTTTTTCCTCATCTTGTGCATGAGTGAAGAACAGAAATAGATTTTGTGTTCCTAGAAATCTGTTTTGTCTAAGTTTCAGAGAAGGAAAAGTTAAAATCTTGACATTTCCTCATTTTTATTTTTTCCATGAATTTTAATTTTCAGGTAAAACATGGCTTCTTACTAGTTCCATATGAAGTCACATGGGAACATTCATTATCTTTATAGCTTTTCATTCTGTTCATTATCTCTCATAATTTTTCTAGATGCATGTGTTTTTTACTCTAATGTGCTGGTCAATATCATAGCAGCATATGTCCACAGATGCAACCAAAAATATGCAATATATTACAAAGCTGAGCTGCACAAGTAATTTAATAACTAGGCAAATAAATATTGACATTCTTAGTTTGACCATCCCACCTTTCTTAATATATGCCATTTGTATTTTTCTGTGCTGATAACTCAGAAAAAACCATGCAGTGCATGATTTTTCCACTAAGAATAGAGAAAATACTTGATAGCAATTTCTGTAGGCTGTTCATCACTATTAGATGCATTGTTCAAAAATAAATTGCTCTATTGAATTTTTTGTATAAATAATGCTGTGATTAGCTAACCTTACTTAAAACAGACAGATTCTACAAAGAACTGTGATTCTGAATAATCTTCTCGCCCTTCTTTAAACAGGCCAATATTGGTGATTGCTTTTATACTTTTATTACCTCTTTTTCTATCCCTCTCATGTTTTTAATGAAGGTACTGTTTTCCTGCTTAATGGTAGATTTTTTCACTCCTGTCATTATTCAGAATATTCAGATGTGCATTTCGTCTGGACTAGCACAACATATAAGAGTTTTTAGTGTATAATATATAAAAAGAATACATTGCAATAATAAAGGAGAACATTCAAAGGTTAGATATTGTAAAAGTACTCTTATTTTGAGTACCCTGTATTATATACCTATGATTAAATTTTCAGTTTTCTTAGTACTAGTACTGGGTTAGAGTGCAAAGGGTATGATTCCACAGACCTAGATGTATGTATATGTGCTGGTCGCTTCTGATCTCTCTGTGTGGTCATGGAAACACTGTTTTTAAGGCAAGCTTAATCTAGAGTAAGTATTTGAAGTTGATTATAGGTTGGCCGGATGGTATTGTATTTATAGTACACTGAGAGAAACCGAATTCTTCTCCAGCTTTGTAGCTAGGTTTCCCGGAAAGTAAATTAAAATCCTCATTCTAACGTCCACAGCATAGACCCATCTATCTGAGGTACCTATGTAAGGAACTTAGCTTTCCTATGTACTCAACAAGAAAAGCCCTCTTAAGATGTCTTATGGATTACATAGGGAGGATACGGTGGTATTATTTTTGAGTAAGTTTTAAGTAAGCTTTAAATAAGTGCCTAAGTATAGGCAAGGGCGAATTTGTGGTTGTCTGATGTGACTGTGTACAGTGTCCTCTTTTAACCCAAGAGTTGTTTCATCTTAAATACAGATTCCTAATCATATTCCCTTTGTCATCTGAACCAAGGTCTCCTTCCTTCTAGGTACTTATCCACTCTGTGTGTTCATTTCTGTCCTGTTGCTTTGATTTTCATATGACCCCCAGAAATGTATTCCTGATACTCCCTTTTCCTTTTAAATCCAGTTTCCTTTCCAACTGAAAACTTACTTCTCTTGCCTGGAGGTGAAAACAGTTACGTGGAGCAACTGCAAACATACCACAATCCCTGGGACACTTCTGTGATACATTGGTAATTCTAATGGGATAATATATCCCACTCATGACTTTATTAACATCCTTCCCAATCTTAACACATTCTTTGTCCCAATTCATACATTTGACTCTTGTTTTTACCGGACATGTACTGAAACAAGGAAGGTCCAGATCTGATATTAAGGGGAACCTTTTAATCATTAGGGCAGTGAAACAGTGGAACGGGTCATCCAGAGAGGTTGTTCAGTCTCTGTGCTTGAGATTTTTCAAGACCAGATAAAGCCCTGAGCAAGCTGGTCTTGTTAGCGTAGGAAAAACATAACCATGAATGATTATGCCGGTGCTTTTATTGAGAGCGCTCTGGGGACCAGGGGATCAGACCCAAATCAAGAGTCCCGACATGGTTTCGGAATAGATTTCATTTTATACGTTTTCCTGACATAATTGCTATTCAATCATATGTTAATCATCAATCTTAACATTGTTCTATTGTATACATTGTTTTCACTCAAGCATGAGTTTAAGCCCCCTTCCCCCCCTAGAGTTTCACCGTATTGTTAATACTTTGTTGTGATTTATTATGTTTATCAAGTAGTTACATCAGCTTCTCTACGGGTGGGTGCATGGGTACAGGTTCTCTCTGTTCACTGCCTTCAGGTTCTCTCTGTTCACTGCCCTCAGCAAATACAGTGCCTATTACCGTTCCCGAGGCCTATGCTTCTAAAAACATTTTAACCCTATGCTATCAGTCTGATCTCAGAGCTCATCATGCTTCAGGCAGGAGATTAGACTAGAGACCTCCTTAGGTTTTTCAAACCTTAATTATTCTATGATCCTATTAAAAACAATAAATTTCCCTTTTCATTTCCATAACATCTAATAAGAGACTAATTTGAGAGTACTGAGTAAACATTTTCTCAAGCTTTAGCTGATTCAAAGTAGCATAGACTGGTCAATACTGTAAGGAACTTCACTGGGATTTGTGAGAATGAAATACTTATGCCATTCAAGTTCTAAAATCAAACTTATAATCATACTTAAATAGTAATATGTGTTACTATTTTACAATCTTCAGTTCTTTCCTAAATTTGGACAGATGTCATGCCATCAAATTTACAGTCCATTAGCAAAAATATGGGGTGTTGAAGCAGCTCAAAGGTGAGGTTAACCTTAGTATTTTGACATCAATCAAATGTATTTTCATCTGTTTCTTGGAGGTGAATGACTATTCTAGGTTGAAATTTTCAAAAAATATTCAGGCTAAAAGAGCTACCAGTACACAAAGTTTCAGCCCAACCCATTAATTAAAAAAAAAAAAATTACAGTGAATTGAAAACAGTGCTGTCACGGAAACTTTATGCTACTATCATACCTGTTACACCTAAGAAAAGAAATGGGATGAACTGTAAAGAATTAAAGATTTTCCATGAATATTTGATGAAGATCATTGTATGTTACAATTCTCTAGAACACTGAGAATTAAAACTTGATTTCTTTTGATTCAGTACTTTTAAGTGTTTAACTTTTGATAATGATAACCCAATTTTTTTTTAATTAGTTTGATGAAATATACAAAACAGAAACACATATAAGCACACTGATAAAAAAAATTGAAATAAAGGATAGACAGTGTATTTCCTATTTAAATTATATGGACAAAATTTGTAATTAGATAATTAGAAACAGACAGCTAAACCCATACAGTAGAGTTAGAAAAATACTTTAATGACTTGATTTTGCAGTCACTACTTCTCAAAATCATTTCAGCTATATGGAGATACATGTTTATACCTCTAAAGGCACTTTAAAAATGAATACCAGAGTTAATATTTTCAATCCCCCATATTCACAAAGCAATGATATAAACATTTTTCAGCTTTATAGTATGCACTATATGCAAGTTTATATGAAGTAGTACTACATAGTGAATTACCAGTTAAAGTGTATTTGATATAAATGTTTTATTGCTTAGCAAATGATGGCAGGCAACTATCCAAAAACAAATTAAAAGATACCAAACTATAGCTAAAAGAATGATATCTGGAAGGCACAAATGTATGTTTATTATCTGTATTGCTTGTCAGAACATTTGCATATGTGCAGAATGAAAATGAGGAAAAATAGCAGGCATGATAAAGTTACTATGATCAAAATATTCGTCAGAGAAATAAATTTTTAGCTAAATTAAACAAGAATCTTTTTTGATATACACAATAGCTGGGGCACACAAAGGATTATGAAAGTTTAAAATTAAGTTATGAGAATGAGAGGATGAAATGTTATTTTACATAACAGAAGCTATAAAGAGCAGCGGCTCATATTTTCTTTTCCTTTTAGCTACCAGAATACGTGCCAGAATCCCTTTTAGGCCTTTGCATCCACTGCTGTTTTCAAACCCAGATGAGACTTGGCTTTCCTGATTCGATCCTAACACAACAGAGGAATGTCTTTATATCCCTGCTAGGTAGTCCATCCTTGTGCCCATCTTCTGTGGGAGATCTCACTGCAGTCTGCAGCAGCTTCCTCATGAGGGGAAGAGGAGGGGCAGGCACTGATCTCTTCTCTGTGGTGACCAATGACAGGACCTGAGAGAATGGCCTGAAGCTGTGTTAGGGGAGGTTTAGGTTCTATATTAGGAAAAGATTCTTCACCCAGAGGGTGTTTGGGCACTGGAACACACTCCCCAGAGGAGTGGTCACAGCACCAGCCTGACAGAGTTCAGGCAATGATTGGAACAATGTTCTCAGGCACATGGTGTGACTCTTGGGGTGTGCTGTGCAGGGCCAAGAGCTGGACTTCAATGATCGCTGTGGATCCCTTCCAACTCAGCATATTCTGTGATTTGAGGTCACTAGCTTCCTTTACATCCATGATGATCATCTGCCATGATTGTTCTGTGACTTGCTTATCATGCTTATTTCCTGTGCATCAGAAAGAACTGGTTTTGTGCTTTGAGAATATTTTTCTTGAGGATTAACCAGCTCTCTTGGCCCCCCTTTGCCCTTCAAAACAGTTGCCAACTGCTTCCTGCTAAAAAGATCCCTGACTACGCTTAAATCTTCTCTCCTGAGTTCTGAGGTTGTGATTCTACTACTAGCCTTACAATCTTCTCTCAGGATTTTAAACCACAGTCTCATGGTCAGTGCTTGTTATAGAAGTTAAAATGATGGTTGGTGTACTATCATCTTGTAGTGCTTCATAGCCCCTATCAAAGCTGATAAATAAGAAGGTGCTGTTTGCTTCAGTGAAAGAAAATGAAAAACAAAGCACTTCATCACTGCACATCTTTCAACACCAGAAAATAAGTCAAATCCCAGCAGAAACAACTCGACTTTCTAGCTCTGTCTGTGTTACAGTTAAATAGTCCAGTCCTTCTGAATGATTAATACATTTTTACTATCAAGCCTAATTCTTTATTGTCAAGTGAAAGAGGAGAGAATTAATAAGTTGTTCTCTAACATGCCTTGCAAAAATACACTGTGAAAAATAACTAAAATTTAGCTAAAATGCCTCAAAAATACCAGGGGGTTTATATGCTCTATAAGTGACAAACTGCAATATCACTGAAGAATTTAAATTTCAGTGTCCTTTCTTCCAAATGTATGTATATATTTTATCAGTTAATTTGTGAACTTACCAGGGTTGCTAACAATAAAAGGCAGTTGGACCTAACAAACTAAAACCTGCCCTTTTTCTGGAAGGTTTGCAGTTATGCTTTTAATTTCTTGATTTCTTTCTTTAATAAGTATGCATTTAAATTGTATGAGGTAGCGTGAATATCTAAATAAGAGATCCTGGTCAGATCACAATGAATTGCCTGTAATTGTCTTGAGTTTTGATGCCTGATAGTTACTCTGTGTATTTAGTAACATATTTTTGGGGTTTTCTTCCCTTAAATTTTTAATTACAGATGGAACCTAGTTAAAGGCAGAGCTTGTGTTTTGTTTCTAAATTTTGTGGAAATGAGGCTTTTTAATTAATTATACACCTCATTAGTTTTTAAATTATAATTGAACAAAGACAATTACTGTGATAAGAAAAATACATAGGGGGTTTTTGTGGCTTAATATGAATGAGGTTCAAGTATGTTTTGTACTTGAATATGGATATGGTTTGTGTTTTGATCAGGTCACGATAAGTAATTAAGTATGCAGAAAGGATAGTTCATAGATAAATTGAAGAGTATTTGCTAGGGTATCACATTTTTGTACTAAAAGAAGTTTGTTTATCCTTCTTCAAGAGTGCATTTGTATTCTCATCACTCAGGTCATTTCGCAGCTTCGGATCCTGAGTAGGTCAGTAACTGCTGGCAGCAAATTTGACAGAGAAATATGGTCTACAGAACTTTCTCCTGTTCTCAGCCTATGGAAGAAACTTAATCAGGTAGGAATGTACCTAATTTGAAAAGACTTTTTTTTTTCCTGGCAACTACATTAAAAATATAGACTAAGAAATTATCTTGAGTATTGAAACATAAGAAGAGAAAAAGTAAATTAAATGCATTTGAGATGGGAAGTACAATGTTACATGTACATAATTAGCTAGGAAGTCTGTATTTGGTATAACAGGGTATCACTTTTTTTCTCCATATTGAGGTGAGGCCACACTCAAGACATGAGACTGACATCTTTAACGTGTTTTCCAGAAAAGTACTAATGTATTTTAGATTTTAATTTAGTCTCTTAATTTCTCTAAGATTCACAAGGCAATGGATGATGATGTTAAATATAATTTTTTCCTTTATAGTGTTGAAATATGATATTAGTTGTAAACTGAGGTTCATTAAAATCCCTTCTGCAGTATCCAGCACCACTCCCTTCATGTTCATTTGTTGGTCTAGCGTGTTTCAGTTTGGTGGTGGTTTTATATATGTTGTAAAGCTTGGTTTCCAACCACTGAATTCTTATTACAGGCACCCATTTAGCTGTGATGTGTGTGAATGCAGGCACTATACATACTTGGGAGGGATCTCTCCCATCTCATGCTAGGCGCCCACCTAGACATTTGGCCATTATTTTGTGTCCTCAGTGATCAAGTAATAGATCAGACACATTGTGGCCTAAAACCATGTCTTGTACACAGCAACATTGTAATGGGAAAAACCTTTCCCTTACTCAAATAACCACATACAAAGAAGTAACATGAGGTACACATTAGAAATTGTCATTACATTTTGAAATATCTCTTTAAATTCTCATCTAGTCCGTGCTAAGTGTATGATAAATCATGTTTGTTTGTCAAAATAGTCTTCTGGTACAAAGTAACTTCATGTTGAAGTCTGTGGCCTCTGAACATGGACTTCTGTTAGCCAGGTCTGTGATCCTGTAAGAAAAAGTGTATTTCAGTGTGACACCTTCCGTTATCTCTTACTGACTAAACATAGCTTTACGCCTGTAATTTTTCTTTGAAAAAGCTCACATGAAACTATTACATATACATACACATAAACAATCACAAAAAATAGAGATGTTGATTGTAGTGTTTAGAAGATGGGTAAATGAGGCCAGTTTTAAACAGTAAAACAAGTCTGCACTACATTAATACCCATTAACAGTACACGTTGCTAATGGCTAGTTCTTTATAATTGTTAATCATAAGCGCTGCAAAGTCAAAGTGCATACTCTTTAAAACCTGGGTCATAAATTAGCTGTGAGTATGCAGTATGAGTATGCAGTACCATGAAGCTGAAGCCACACAGCTGGTACTGGTGGCTGAAGTTCTTGATAGTCTTAGTCACCTACATGGAGGTAATCAAGGTTGCCTGAGAGCTCTTTGACAAGGAAAGCTAGACCTGATGCAGGCCTCTTCTTTCACCCCTACCATTGCCCTCAAATCTGAGGTCTCCTTTCATATGATTTTTAGCCCTTTACCTCAGTCTCTGACCTACAGACTGGGTGACACTTAGGTTGGGTTATTTTTCAGGCTGTAGCAGATACCTTTATTGTGTCACTGGGCTGTTTTTCTTTGCTGCATCATTGCCACTTGTCTAAAAGCACAAGTAGCCTTGCCAGTTCTTAATTGTGCCCTTTCTCAATGGCCATTACATGACCATCAGGTTGTTGTTGGTAGTTCTCAGGCCTCTCTTTTCAAACTGTGCTCATACTTCCAATACCTTTGCTATTATCCCATGCTATCCCAAGCTTCACATAGTAATGGGAGACACCTGGTACTGAAATACACTACACACAGCAAAGTCAGGCTGATAACACATCTAGAAGGCCAGTACTGGAGCCTTGCACAGGAAGCGTAAGATTTGGTTAGCGTGACCTATTCCTAGCTAGAGCAATTTAATTTTTCACAGAATCACTGTATATTTTGTATATTGTTTGCAAGGCTCCTCTCCAAACAGGCTGAGAGAGTTGGAGTTGTTTGCTGGAAAAAGACAAGGCATTGGGGAGACCTTATTGTGGCCTTCCAGTGAGAGAGCTGGAGAGGGATGTTTTACCAGAGCGGATAGGGACAGGACAAAGGGGAATGACTTCAAACTGAAAGCAGGTAGGTCTATATTAGGTACTAGGAAATTCTTTCCTGAGACAGTGGTGAGACTCTGGCACAGATTTTCCAGACAACTAGTGGATATTCCATCCATGAAATACTCAAAACCAGGTTAAATGGGGCTTTGAGCAGCCTGGTCTGTAGAAGGTGTCTCTGCCTGTCCAGGAGGGTTGGAACTTCATCATCTTTAAGGTTCCTTTCAACCCAAACCATTCAATGATTCTGTATTATCTTGAAGTTTCTTTGATTTTATAAAGTTTTTATGCTATTAGCAGATAATGAAATTAATCTTTTGAATATATCCTTTAGAATAGGATGGCTTCTGACATTTTATAGGGTTTTTTTTTTTGTGTGGGAGACATTTTCTGGAGTGTTTAAAAAAATTTAAATAATAATATTCTTTATCAAAATTATTTTTCATAGTCTGTTCAACCAATAATTGTTTTAAGCTTTGAAAAGGCCTAGGCATCTTTAATATTTCACAGACATTGCATACAGTTCTACATTCTCATTCTAGATCGGTAGCTCTATGAAGGCATCATCTTTGTTTGCAGAATTTTTAAAGACCTGGAATTTGGAATGAAAGAAGATAGTTGAATTGCTGCTTAAGTTAACAGTCATAAATTATTTTATTTATGCCTGAATGGGCAGAGAATATGAAACAAAATAGTTTCTCATATATGAAGAAGTAAAATTTAAAAAAAATATTCCTGAAGTCTATAAAAGAAATTTATTCCAGAGGCAAAAAGACACTCAAAATTTGTTGATATGTAGACAAAGATTGAGTATGTTTTAAAGATTTTTATTCCCGTGTTGAGTATATAAGTCAAGGATTAATTTAAAAAGGATTATCTTACAAATACTTTGAAAATAATTGTTGTACATCTATGTACTGATAATTCTGAAATACAACAAAATTTACCACTTGACATAGGTATGTCCTGTAGAATTTACACCTCAGTGATTGTTCATAATCACTTAGTGTGGACGTATTTTTGTCTCTGCACTCTTAGTGAAACTCCTAAGCCAACTAAACCTGATCCACACAGAAGCACCAGCAGGAAGTGATAAGGGAAAGTAGTGAGCAATTCCCTGAAGCTGGGAGAAAGATGCTCCCATTTTCTGACCTCATCTGTTGCTTATGGAGTTTTGCTGCCTTGCAGGGGCTCAGCTGTGGGACATTGTGGAAAGACCGCCGAGGCTTGTCTGGCCCTCAGACTGTGACCCCTTGGAGCTTTTCTACGTAGACTCCAGCCAGCTGCCAAGGGTAGTGGGGAGCATATGAAGCTCCAAGGGGTCACAGTCTTGGATCCAGGCTGAATACAGGTCTGGGCAATCTGCTGTAGCTTTGAGCACCTGATAATCTCCAGAGTCTCCTTCCAACCTCCCCTGTTTTGTGGTTCTGTGAATAGGAGTAATTTTTGTTCAATTTTCAGAGTCTATCACATTCTATGTGGCCAAACAGCAAAAATAGCAGATATATTTTGGAAATTTTAGCTTTTTTCATTTTAGACATTTTGAAATGGGAAATAATTCTTATACATTAATATGGTAGCGAGGACTTGTATGTTGTTATTTTTTCAGAAATATTTCTGGAAATTTGCAGGACTTAATTTTTTCTCTCAGGCCATATGTGTTGCAAAACCCTGTTAAATGTTACTACCAATTATTCAGATACCCTGAAATTGTTGAGCTGAGAAGTTTTTTATTCTTCATCTATCTATAGCAACAGAATCATGGTAGCTGCCTCTCCTTCATCCACTGTTTATTAGTCCGGCCAGAATTCAGACTCTGAAATATTTAAATGAATTTTACTTTAAATGAAATAAATACTTAAAATGTGCTTCAAATCGGTGTGCACCTGTGTTGAAATTACACAAGCAAACTTCTCTTTTTATTTAGTCATTCTGAACTAATACAGAATGTCTTGACATTTTCACCAATATTAGCATCATTTGAAAGCATACATTTTAATTCTTGCCATTTGAAAACACCCTTGTGATGAATACTGTCCTGAAACTGCTTTTACGATGTTTTGCAGCATGATTTAATAACAACTTAACACTTATCAAATTAATTAAACTTTCATGAACTTGCCATTTAGTTAGAAAAAAACAACATACTCATATGCTCAGTGTTAGCTTGCATGAAAAACCTGTTGCTCTATAAAATAGTCTTCACTGAGTAAGTTGTCAAATGTTACACAAATTTTAAAAACTCTTCCTTAATGCGGCAGGGTGGCACACTACAGACTGCTGGCAAGGGCTGGCCCTTGAGTTAATCAAAATTAATTCAACCAGTCTCTGTCCTGGTGGCCGTTCTTTTCCCACACAGCCTTCTGCCCTGACAGGGTGTGCCTTAGGACCTCTATAACCATTCATGGTCACTTAACTGGATCAGCTGGAAGTCACTGTCCTGTGGAACTTGAGCATTGCCCATCATATAATAGTTGTCAGAGATGCACAAAAGTATGAGGACACAGTGGGAGTGCATAAGTGTTTTATCATGTCCAAATGACTCTCTCTCATGAGGGAAGTGAAAGAGGAATCTGTGCTGTATTTTTGTTGTAAGGTGGTTGCATTTTCTACCTTGTTTCAGAAAAACCCTTTAGCCGCTCCACCAAAGTTAGAAGGCCCATCCATAAAAATTTCAGCAGCAACTCCTGCAAAATTGTTAGCGGAATGTATGATCATAAATTATCATGTGTTCTGTGTCTTTTGTTATGTTTGTAATTTTTAACTAATTATTTTCATAAAATTGGATAATGCTGCAAGAAAATGGTAGAAGGAGTTTTGAAAATTAGTGAGTTGTTATTCTTTTATCTAAACCATTATAGAATGATAGAATCACAGAATATCCTGAATTGGTATGTAACCACAAGGATCATTGAAGTCCAACTCGTGGCACTGTACAGAACAGCCCCAAGAATCACACCATGTGCCTGGAACCTCATTAGATACCTTAGCTTTAAAAAACCAACAGGGTTTTTTCCATGAAGGAAAATCAGCGAAACAGAAATACAGGGTCATTCTTTATGGTATTTTCAACAAGGAAAAACATGTAAAAAACAGTGAGAGACCAATATCTAAAAGAATAGGCAGAGAGACTTGAAGGATGAGGCAAAATAGGTACATGAAAAGGGCAATGGAGATTTCTAAAACCCATCACCACCACCATCACTAAAAGTGAGTTTTGAATCAAATGCAGAACTAGTCGAAGTATATGAGTTTATTTTCATTATATTTGTTACATTTCTGAGGGGTCAGTTTTCAGACCATACTGGAGTTTGCAAAATCTTGAGTTTAAGAAGGTAACAAAATAAAGCTCTGGGACAGTTTAGGTGAGATTATATGAAGTCTTATATTTTACTAAGATAGCAACAGATATAGAACTGAAGGAGGGAGAATGATCAAAGTCTGATAATACACCTGATTAATATTGGTAGCATAATACATATTTAATATTAAAAATTAGAATCTATCTTCAGTTTCTTATGATTGGGAAAAGCACTCAGTACTTAAGCAGTTCTTCGTCTTAATTCCCAAGCAAGTCATGAGCATACATATATTTTAAAAGCTGATGTGAGTTATATACATAATGGATTTTAAGGGAATGTAGTAGGATATTAAATGTATAAGCTGATATTTGTATTCATGTTTAATTTACCTATGGAAATGACAGATGAGTTGTTTCAACAAATTCTCGGGGGAAGGCATTAGAAAGAGTGATGAAATGAATATGCAATTCATAGGAGACTTTTATGTAAAGGACAGTATTGAGGAGCTTAGAGGACTTTTCTTTCAATGAGCTTTTGTGTATTAAGAGTCTCAAAGATTGAGCAAAGCCTCCAAGGTGCAATGTCTTGGTCTTGTTTTTTTTTTTATTTTGTGCAGTTAAATACCCAAATAAGAAATTATCTACTAGTTTATGCTAGTTTTATATTACAGTTTACATATACTCAGCAAATTATGGGCTCAGAAAAACTGATGGGAAACAGGTACTGTGATTTTAGATTGCATACAAAGAAAAAATGCAAAGCATAACAATTGTAAATATTGTATGCTTCTTACACTTTGATCAATAACTTTGTTGAATACCTTTTCAACAATGCTGGAAGATTTTATCCTTCGTTTTTCTGTTGGTCAGTCGTAAGCCAAAGTATTGCTCATTCATTTAGCTTCTCTCATATTTTAGCTTGGTAGCTGAGTGCAGTATGAGCTTGAAATTAAAAATGTAGAAGTCTGACAAACCTATAGTGCCTGGTAAAAATTATAGAGGTGAATATCCTGTGTGTTCTGGAAAGCAAGATGCCATGTGCCAATTCAGAAATTTATTTAACCTGAAAAATAGTCAAAACTACTTTTGTGTTAAGATGACGTTTCAGAGGGTGTAAAACCTGATTTTATCTTTACTAAATTACTAGAAACTGGAAGAACTAAATATTTTTTCCCATAGGCTAGGATTAGTTTTTGCATTTGTGCCTTATAGAATTTTTCGATAAAGTTTTTAATTCTGTAGCTGGAATTCATTGCCGCATCTTTCACATGTCAGATGGGAAGTTTCCGAACACCTGCTAAAATATATTTATGTAATAAGCTGCATATGAATTAAGATTTGCAAAATTACACTATCTCTTGAAATTATTGAATAAATTTGGATTTTCAGTGGCTTTAGTGGAAGGGAAGTAAGTAGTAAAAATGACGATCTGAGAGTAGCAGTACCTCTCAGAGTCTGAGTTACTCAGGATTTACACATAAAATTGTATTTATTTTCTATTTATTCTATTTAATTTAATTCCATGTAGAACTAGCCTCACGAAGCAAGAACTGTCAGCATAGTTTACAGTAAATCATGTTGTGCTGAGTACACTACTGCTTTTTATATTGACACATTAACATAAATACTAAAAGCAGTGATTGAGCTAAGTGAAGATTTTTCAGCAATTCAAGTACTTTTGAAGTAACTGGTCACACTTGTCTCAGAAGAGTGGTGCTTCTATTGAAGGTGTCACAGACAGTACTGAAAGTATCACTATACTTTTAATCCAGTATCAGAAAAGGGATGGTATCGCTACTACTTCAAAGCTAAGGAGGTCATATGAAGTATTATGAATTAAACAAATAATATGTTGTACAACATCATAGTTTTGCTGAGTTTATTAACTGGATATCACATGTTCTTTCTTAGAATTCTAACCTGATCCATCAGAAGGTGTCTCCTCCTCCAGAACAACAAGGGTCTCCAATCTTATCATTTATTACTCTGGAACAATTCAGTGCCATTCGCCTTGTGCAGAGTGTCCATCAGTCACTTGCTGCTTTAAGTAAAGTCATCAGAGGTACCTCACTACTGAATTCTGAAGTACAAAGACTAGCAAGTGCTCTGTTAAACCAGAAGGTAAGTAATTTTGTAATAAATGTACATTATGATAAGCATTGAAAAAACCCAAGGAAACTGAACTAATTCTGACACGCATTTTCATGTTACCATAAGTATTTTTATTGATAAAGACTGTAAACTGGAGTTCTTTTACAGATAGAAACTCTAAAACAAAATAAATTTTTTCTGGAAAATTTTGCAGAAGTATTTGCAGAAGTTTCTGAATATATTACTCTTATCAAGTTTTCACTTAAAGACAAATCCAGTAAGGTTAGAAGTTGTGGAATACTATTTCAATTTCAAATACCAAGTCCTGCTAGATAAGTCAAATATATTAGCCAGCAGAACATGTAAATCTGTTCCTTTACTTAGTTTTTGCATTGTCTTAAAATGTAAGTTGTAATAGCAATTCTCTTTACATTTATCCAGTATGAAATATTGCCGTACCACACCAGATAAGCTGCACCTATCATCTCACCCTATATTCTTGATATACAAGAAACGCGGTCAAAATTTGTGCATGTACTTTCTCCATGTTTTTTGACATCAAACTGGGCATGTTTATAAACTGATACAATTAATGACAGCAAGTTTACATGCTCTGTCATTAATAGCTAGGTAATTAGATTACAAAGATACTCAAACATTGATGTGACATAAAACTCTGGTTTTGTTTCACCTCCAGCAATTGATAAATTCTGTTGATGCTAATGCATAGATACTGAGATTGCTTCTGCAACGAATGATAATTCCTATAAACATCCTATTTCTCTTCACGTGAAGAACAAATACTGTTGAAAAGATTGTTATGCATTTATTGATCTATCACATTTCTAATCAAAGCAATAATTAAACTTGTTGTCTTTTTAGGTTCACAAAGCAGCATTTGTTAGCAAAATTGCTGTACAATTGGAATAAATTAATGTTTTCATGTTAGCCATCTCATTGCCTTTTAAAACACATTTTGACTGTGTCGGTAGAAGTTCAAGTCTTAGTGAATGAAAATGATACATGTAATGGCCATTCTTTAGTTCTTACAGTTAAAATTTTTGTTGCTGAGCAAGAGAGCATGGCTTGCTTGTATGCTTAAGCTGCACGCTTAAATTGGAACCGACAGGAGCTGTGAAGCTGATCACTGCCACAGAAAGTTTCTTAAAACTTCTATGCATTTTAACCTCTCACAAGCATCAGTTCAGTGCTTCCTGATGTATTGACCAGTGCTTCTGTCATTTCATCTGCTTGCTTACCCACTTTCCTTGACACGGATCACTTCACTGGATTGTGACCACATAGCAATTTTTTCAGCAGCCTTGCAGAGAGACTAGTGCCATGTTCTTGGCATGGTAGCTAAACCTCACTATATTTATCATCCAAAAGTGATTTGCTTCACATATTTTCTATACACTCTTCTTGTTCAGTCTTTTCATGTGTTATGTAGCAAAGGACTATTTTTCAAAACCTATATTTAAAACCCACCAAGACTGTAGTTAGATTATAGCACCTGAAGAAACTGCTGGATTGCTAATAGAAATGTGAAATTCAATAAATGTATGACTTATAAACGTTTCAGCAATGTGCTGTATTTGTGTGAAATTGGTATGTTAGCCCCATACTAGCCACTGTGAAGAAAATTAACTCCACCCCAGCGAAAACGAGCATAACTACACTTGAGATACATAATAGCAATTAGCTAAGCTATTTCTTTAGACTTAAAGTAATTTAGAGTGGTATATTACCAACATTAGGCAAATACCTTGTAAGTGATAGATTGCTGAGCTGCCTGTAAATGCATATCCAGGAGAAGAGGCTGCAAAAATGCAGGGTTTCAAATAAAAAATAAGTTTCAAAAAATCCGAATTAGGAAAAAAACCCCATGCAATTAACTGTGCTTTATTAATTGTCTTGTATGTGTTCTAGTTTATTCAATTCATTTTTTATTAGTATCCTTGAATCTAGTTATGTTCTGGTTTTTATCTATAAAAGGTAAATATGAAGTATTTACTTTGAAAGATACCTTTTTTTGCAAACTTCCGTGATCAGATTTTGAATGCCTGTTCAGTAGATATGCTATTAGAATGGCAACTTCTGGAAAATGCAGCTGTAAATATTAAACAGTATAAACTGTTTATTCTGCTCAGCATCTTCAGTAGTGAGCAATATTCCATAGGTACTGATTTACATCAATTCCCTTTTTCATAAGTTGGGAGAATCTTGCAGTCACTTTCAGTTTGATTTAGTTTCCTGTGGAGTAGGTAAAATTAATGTTCCTGTTCCTATCCTTATTTTCTAAGGATGAAATTTAACAGATGCCCATTTAAGCCTTTGTTTTTTTAAGTCAATGAGAAATTTGTATGGGGAATTCTTGCAGGATTTATTTTTTCCCAGGTGTTGCTCTACAAAAACTGTAAGGGATGAGAAAATAATCATGCAGAGGAATTGTACCAGATTCTCTTCACCACAGAGCCACACAACGGCATGTTCAAGTCTAAGGAGGCTGCAGCAAAGGAGTGGGAAACTGTGGCTGCAGTTGAAAGATGACATTGTGACTTTCCAAGAAATAATGCTCTTAGGCCTTTTGGAAGTGTTCCTGGAACCAGTTGGTGTTTCCTTATTGAATAGCAGAGGTTCTTGCAAGTTCTCCATCAGCACTGTGTCTGGACCACACAAAGAATTAGCAGGAGTATGACCTTTCTGTTTGTGGTTGTGTGTTCTTGATCATTATATTACTGGTATTGCCTTTTTTCTTTATAGATATATTTGATCTCCAGATTATTTATTTCATTCAAGTTGCTAGCTTAAAATATAATGGCAATGGATTTGAAATGGATACTTTCAGTAAATATATTTTTATTTCAGTGTCCTCTCACATGGCAAAGCAAGTGGGAAGGTCCAGAAGATCCTCTGCAATATCTTAGAAGTCTTGTAGCTCGGGCACTTGCTATACAGGTAATTTTAAAGAGTCATTTACCTCAGTGTGTTGGTGTTCAGTGGTACAGTATATTATGTAAATTCCACTACAGTAGACCTTTACCAACACACTACTCGAAGACTTTTAGATGTGTGAAAAGGCATGTAAAAATACAAAGAGCAAGGAGTAATGTGATAATATTGTTAGTTACTTCACAATAGGTTTACATCTTAGATTTTAGTCCTTAGTCTTTGTGATGAACTGTGTGGAAAAGAGACTTTTTTTACCCAGATGAAATTTTACATCTAAGTCAAGATGCTCTCTTTAGTCTGGTAGAGAGATGCCTATCAAGTCGTAAGTGAAGCATTTCTAATAAAGGTAACATAGAAATTCACAAATGACTAATCTTTGAAGAAAATAATGAAAGCATCTGCATTCTCCAGGTTTACAAGGGGCTGTAATAGAAGGTGCAGAGTTTGACAACAGCTCTGTCAATCCACAGGCTAACAGTAAAGAGTTAGTTAAGGTAAATCTATATATAGTCTGATTGACAGAAGCAGTGTGTTTAAGATAATATGCAGAAAAAGAAAAGTCATTTATCTAAATTCATTAGTATTTAAGGAAACAGATTCCTTACCTGTTTTGGATACATAGAGAGAAAACTGTGAGAACCTTCAAGAGAGGAAGACTACTTTAGGAAGGACAGATCTTTGTTACCTCCAGGCAATAAATAGAAAACTGGTAGTTCTGATCTTTATTAGCACATCTTGTCCAATGGAATACCAAGATTTCCATCAACATTAATGCTGACTGTTAGATTCAGAAGAAAGATTTCAGGGGCACGTGACTTCTAGGCATTACTTTTTCTAAAGAAACTGTCAAGTAGATGTTTCCAAAGTATTAATAAGATTCTTGTTACGCAAACAATTTCTTTTGGCTAATGCTTATTTTTTCTTTATTCTTTCCTTCAAAAAAGGCTTAAAGTATAAACAAGAAAAGATTATAAATATGTATAGCAACAAGTGATCATGCTCAAATGTTATTTGGTCATACAACTGGAGTTGAATTTAGTCCCATCTGTCTTTTCACTCACTACTTTAGCCTTAATTATTAAAAAAGCATCATTTGTGGTGAGTCAGCATGTTTGTAAGCATCAAGAGTACATTACTGTTTGCAACTTTTACTTTCATTTGCTTGTGACCAAACTGCATGCAATTTTCCTTACTTACATGTTTTATTTTTAATGGAAGTCTGAGGTTAGGGTTCAAGGTTCTGTGTGGAGTGCACCTCCTATACAAAGTGATAATGCAGAGGTAACAGTATGAAATTAGTGTTAATAGTAATGGATGATTTTCAACCACACATATTCCAAAAGTTTTTGTTTCCATATATTACTCCAGTCAGCTGTTGACAAATGTGCTGCATTATATTTGCTGCATTACCATGATAGTAATCTTCCTTTCTCATTGCTCAAACTGCTGACAAAATGGTACATTTGGATTAGTCATTTTTATGAAAGTTATTATGAAGGAATAATTTACAGTTTTTAACAGTTATTTATTGTAAGAGAGAGAGAGATTATTAAGGCATAGCTTTACAGTAGATACTTAACTGTTTCCATAAGCAGTAAATTATGTTCAATTTTTTATTAGTGATAAAAGTTGCTGGTTGTCTCATTTTAGTTCTTTAATATGTAATATAGTTGTGTTTGGAGCAATTCTTAATAATACAGTGTCAGTCTGCTTTGCATCTCAAGCTTCTAGTCAAATCACATCTGAAATACAATTTCTATATTTCTGTATTGTATATTATTAGAAAAATGTTGATTATTTTTAATTATGCATTTCAGTTGAATCATCTTTTTCCTTAAATGTGATTCCAAGTTATGATTGTGTCCATTACACCTTTCTGATTAGTCTTGATCATTTTTTAATTAACTTTTTTGTGGCTTTTCATTATTGATTTTGTAAATATAATTAATCATTAGTTAATTCCAGGTTTAGTGTTCAGCAGTGCAGTAAAGGCTTCAATAAAGATGCCTCATAACTCTGAATCTTCAGATTTATATTTCAATAAATGCCATATTTTGGATTAGTTTAGTTTCATATGACCAACTTCATAAGCTTTTTTTTTATACTTACTCTTATCTCTCTCTGTTTCATTGACTATAAGATATTGACTTATACTTTACTGTTTGAAGTTTGATTTAGGCATTTTTAAGAGGAAATAGGAGACATTGAAAGATCAAAGTTATACTGAAGGATTACATTTACTAAGGATGCAGTAAGTCTCTACCTAGGTTATAAGTTAAAGGCTGCCTTGTCAAGAGGTTTGCTGCCTGTGCAGAAAATAATAAAAGCAATTGCAACAAGCATTTAATGGGGATGGAGAGGAACACAAAATATAGGCCAGATGGTAAAATATTTATAGCAGAATTTATAGAAGTGCAAAGATGTTCTGAGAGCATTACACAACAACAGGCAGAAAAACAACAAGTGATGCATTTTTCAGGTGTGAAATCACTCAGTAAAAAGCAAAATAAAAAAAAAAACCTGTCTATTGAAAGTGTGAAGAAATTTGTATCTGCAAATGCAGTAGAGGCATATATTGCTGTGTGCTATTAGTTATGGTGATAGACCTGATGTAAATATGTGATTTCTTCCCAGGTGGAAGGTCTGATATTCGGATGGTAGCTTTTTCTTTAAATTGAAACAAAAGTTATGTATTGAACATTCTTCTAAGATGGAGTTCTGAATGCTTTCAATTGGCAGTGCTGACATTGAACTTTATAATACTGTGTTTCGGCGTGTCTGTCTGCAGCGATATATTTGCTACCAACATTAAGATATGAAATGTATGAATCATCATTGATCATTGTATAAGTTTTAATTCTTGGTCCTTATACTGTCAGTTTCCTCATGACGGCACCCTAAATGTTTTCTGTGGTTTCCCTCTCTGGTGGTTCATGATCATAGCTCAGCAATAATGCACATCAGCATATAATGGTATTAAGTGGATCCCAGTCTCTATATAAGTGTCTTCTCATGCCTATGGATACCAGCAGGAGAGAAGGAGAGAGAGGAGACTCAGAACTACAGCTGTTAACAGGCAAAACAGCAGCCCAGGCACATGTCAGCTGAATAGCAACCTTAAAAAAATGTTTTGGGTCGACAAATTGGAAATTGATTTTTGTTTCCACAAGAACTAAATAAAGAGCTTAATTTCACCTTTTCAAAAAAGAACCCCAAACCCTTCTGATTCCAAAAAGATCTTCTATTTCATCCTTTTGGACTCAGCTGGTTTTGTGCCATTTACAAAAACAGTTCTTCCTTTGGATGACTGGTTAGAGAACTGCTAGAAGTCTTGCAGCATACAGTCTGACCTCAGAATCATAAGCACCAGTTTCAGAGTTCTAGTCATGGAAATGTTTATGAATACTGAAAGTTTTTAATTGCATAATTTATGAAAGCTTTTGTTGAAAATTTGCATTTATCTCTAAAGTACTCTTAGTATACAAAGAAGTTATATTTTGTATTTTTTCAAGAGACTTGTATTTATATTCTGAGATGATGTTCTCTTGTCCCCTCCCATCCTGAGTAAAATCTAAGGTAGTAATATTTAACTTCAATATCAGTTTGATCACCCAGTATAAGATTTTTACTGTTTTAATGGTCTTTCACTATTTGAGGATGAAGGACTTTGTTCCTGTTTTGGAACCCTATTCCTCTATTTCAGCAACTAGGTCTCCAGAAAGGTGGATTGCACACGCCAAGGTATATGAGGTTTGAACTCTTGGAAATTGCCTGCTGAATGTACTAGAAAACCTCCTGGGAATAGGGAACACAGGATTTTTCCTTCACACCCCAGGCATCTAGGCAGAGATAGTAAATTTTCATTCACTGATAACAGGCAGAAAGCCTGCTCTTAGAAAACCAAGGGAATCAAGTCCTCTCCATTTTCACCAGGTTAAAGAACTTATATAATAAATCTTGTACAAATCCGAAATTGTCATAACCAGTCCCCCTGTTCATTCACTTGGGCACTCCATAATAAGAGCTATCCCCGTTCAGGTACTCATACTAGTTTCCAGAATGTTTTCTAATACATGGCCTTAGCAGAGTTTGCAGCAGGGACAATAGCTTAATGGTTTACCTTTCACAGTTTTAGGAGAGGCTGATTCAGATGAGTTAGTTTGGCTGGTTCCCCGCTTTGTCATTGTTCCTCTCATGGCTCTCTATTTGAACAGCTGTTACCTAGGTATCTGTACAGTGCAGAATACTCCAGATTTAGTATTCTAATATTACAGCACAAAAATACATTAATGTGTTTTAAATCCACCCATTCCATTATTTTAGTTTGAAATTCCACCTTATTCTGAGGAATTACCATTCTTCTGCTGCTTTTCTTGACTTTTCCTCTTTAGCTGTCATGAATATCAAAACGAAAATAAAATTGTAGCCTAACATTATCTGCTAAGGAACTAATACTTAATTGGCTCTTTCAGTTCTCATCATGTTGAAGCATGATTTCACTTTGTTCAGAATTTATCAACCAGGGTATGTCTTGCAAGACCTTATATCTAAGTGATGATTCCTTGGTAAAAAATGGAAATTTGCAAGTACTACTAAAAAAAGTATGTTTTGTTTGTCACTTATAGGCAAATTTGAAGCTCTTAGCAGCTGTTTTATCATGTTGCTTTTAATCACTCAGATTGCTTTGATGAAGTAATGGCTGATATAGAGCAGTAGTGCTTTGTGAAGATGCACCATCCAAACAAGGGACCATACAGAATGTCAGATGAAAGTTTTAGACTTGGATGGGTAGTAGGAGTTGTCCATTGAAATAAGATCTAATTTCCAAGGAAGTTAAAGCAGAAGCTGAAGCACTTTTTGTGCTCAGAGTTTGTGTACTCTTGTCACTTACAGAAAGCTGTGTTCATGCATTGATACAGTTTCCCCTCCGGGCCCTTCACCATCTATGCAGCCCTCCTTGGGACACTCTCTAACAACTTAATATCTTTCGTATATTGTGATGCCCAAAACTGAACATCACCTTTTTTTATAGTGAAATGTTTGTTTTCCTCCAAAATACAGTGGGTTTTAATACTAAATCTGCAAACTATGCTATTTCAAATGTAAATAATTTTGGTTGCCAGTGAGCAAGACTTACGTCAAGTTTTGGAAAAACATTGTGCCTTTGCACAAAAAACAGTTGAACAAAAAACTGGAAAAACAGTTTTTAAAAAGTGGCTTTGGAAAAGGGAAAATATTGCTACCTGCATTTCTTTTGGTTTCATTGTGAGCTGTTGAAGCTTATTCCCAGTGAGGGTTGGGTGCTCCATTAAACTGAGGCATCCACAAGTTAAGGGCTTTTCAATAAACATCAGGCTTAATTGTTGTGAAAAGTAATCCATTTCAACAGAATTCAATCGCTGTTCATTAAACTCCTGAAATTTTAAGTATGTTTTGTGAGAATGGCTGTTCTGTTGAAATTATGAAATACTACCTTGTAAACAGCAGTTTGAGCAGCACCCCTTATCATACCACTAACCAATTGTTCAGCTCTTTGATTAGAAAATATTCATTGCAGGATGTAAGTACTCATTAAAAGATTTTCATAAGTGTTGAATAAAAGAAGAACAACCTAGGTCATTGTCTCTACAGACATAGTGTATCTGAGAAATTACCATATTTTAAAGAAAATGGTCTTTTTTCCTAACCTAGTTTAAATTTAAAAAAACTAGATTTAGTATTCTGTATTTCTTCTATGGATGCAAGATAGTATTTATATACTTAGTAAATTACAAAAAGTTGTACTATATATTATATAAGATTTAAAGCTGTAGTTTATTTACTTTATTTAAACTAACAAAATAATCATCATTCATTGATCTTTCTCTTTAAGCTACAAGATACATTTTCACACTACGGGAAGAAATCTGAAAAGATGCAATGATAAAATATTAATAAATTTAATGCATTTAATCTGTTAAAATTAAAAGAGTAGATTTCTCTGTTTCTAATAACTTGGTTTTCACTGTATCTCCTTTATCATGAACAGAGCTGTCTGCAAAAGAGAAAGCAGAGTAAAATGGATAGTCTTGTCTGAAAAAAGCTCAAGCAAAACCGGTTAATTTTAGTACAAGTGGTAGAAGAAGATGTTATTATCATTCACATATGAAAATGAGTCCTTATGTTATTCTTTCAAAGACTGGTAGTTTTAAATTCCATCCATTAATAAATGAGAAGGCTGCAGTACATGCTAATGCACCAATTTATAGGTTCATCACATCAATCTGCTTTGATTTTTCTAGACAACTTAGAATGAGAAAGAGCTTTGGGTTGGAAGGGACCTTAAAGACCATCTCATTCCAAGCCCCTGGCATTGGCAGAGACACTTTCCACTAGACCAAGATGCTCAGAACCCCATCCAACCTGGCCTTGAACACTTCCAGGAATGGGACATGCACAACTTCTCTGAGCAACCTGTTCCAATACCTCATCCGCTCTCACAGGAAAGAATTTCTTCCCTAATATCTAATCTAAATCTACCCTCTTTCAAAGCCATTCCCCTTGTTATGTCACTACATGCCCTTGTCAATAGTCTCTTTCCATCTTTCTTGTAGGGCTCCCATCAGGTACTAGAAGGTTGCAGTTAGGTCACCCCAGAGCCTTTTCCAGGCTGAAAATCTCAATTCTCTCAGCCTTTCCTCACAGGAGAGGTACTCCAGCCATCTGATCATCCTGGTGTCCCTCCTCTGTACTCACTCCAACAGGTCCATGTCCTTCCTGTGCTGGGTGCCTAGAGCTGGATGCAGCACTGCAGGTGGGGTCTCACCAGAGCAGAGCAGAGCAGAGCGGCAGAATCCCCTCCCTGGCCCTGCTGCCCACACTGCTTTGGATGCAGCCCAGGATGCAGTTGGCTTTCTGGGCTGTCAGTGCACATGACTGGGTCATGTCTAGCCTCTCACCCACCAGCACCCTCACGTCCTTCTCCCTAGGGCTGCTCTCATCTGCTCATCCCCCAGGCTGTGTTGGTACTGGGGGACGCCCTGACCCAGGTGCAGCACCTTGTAGTTTGCCTTGTTAAACCTTGAGCCCAGTTCTCGAGCTTGCCCAGGTCCCTCT
This sequence comes from Orthonyx spaldingii, assembly GCA_013397795.1. NCBI lineage: Eukaryota > Metazoa > Chordata > Aves > Passeriformes > Orthonychidae > Orthonyx > Orthonyx spaldingii. The sequence goes on along the minus strand of VZTJ01006268.1, from coordinate 27,462 downwards.
GGATGGCATCCTGTCCTTCAGGTGTGTCAACAGCACCACTCAGCTTGGCATCATCTGCAAACTTGATGAGGGTTCGCTTGATTCCTTGATCTAAGTCATTAGCAAAGATACTAATTAACACTGGTTCCAATATGGACCCCTGGGGGACACCACTTGTCACTGACATTCATTGGGACTCTGAATCATTGATCTCCACACTCTGGATGTGGCCATCCAAACAATTTCTTATCCATCTCACAATCTACCCATCAAATCCATCTCTCTCCAGTTTAGAGAGAAGGATGTTGTAAGGGACCATATCAAAGGCTTTACAGAAAGCCAGATAGATCACCCATAAATCCAAATCTGTAGCCGTTCACTTGTCCACTGCTATAGTCCCTCCATCATAAAAGGCCACTAGGTTAGTCAGGCAGGACTTTCCCTTGGTTACAGTAACTTGCTCTTTTAATCGCCACTGTATTGACAGAAATAGTCTGTCTACTAAAAATAAGCAATCTATTCAAAATCCTTTATTGTTTTATTTGTAATTCTGATTTCATAGTTAGAAGTGCATACATAGAAATAAATTACTTGGAATAAGACAGCTTTGTAACTAAAAAGTAGCTGTGATTGTGGCTCTGTTTTAACCTGTAGATGGTTTGCTGGGAGCTGGGTTGGTGTAACAGTTTGCAAAATATTTCATCTCTTGTTTTGAGATTTTAATTGGTCAAAATCAATGGTACCATGCTGTAACTATTTCTAAAATAGCATTTGCAGATATATATTAAAGAAATAAGCCCATTTTTTAACAGAAACACATTTCCATTCCACAAGCAAGCATCATCCCTAATTAGCAATCTTTTTGGCATTTCTTTGGGGGAAGGCAGAAATGTGGCCACATATTGACCTATCTTTCTCTCTTTGAAGGAGATGCCATATTACTAAATTTGAAATTATAACATAGTTTCATATTGTATTCCTTTGCAAATATATAAAAAATATGTAAAATTTCAGAACCTTTTAAGTTTCAAGGCTGTCATCTCAGATTTAGTTTGTGAAGGAAAAGAGTCATAAGAATAATTCTTGATTAAACCCTTCTTTATCTGTTGTGTGTGCAGTAGTTTTACTCTTGGGAAATCATAGTCAAATAGAGCAATCAGTGCAGGATACAAGTGCACTCAGCAATTCTGTAAACAGACATGGCTGCATTTTAAAACTGAAGTTAACAGAAAGGCATTCAGATTTGGGGTTTTGTTAATTTTGTTGTTTGGGTTTTTTTTAGTAGAGTTCTTTTTGGTGTGGTCTTTGTCTCTAAATGTTCAGCAGGGTACATAATGGAAGAATAAAGAAACCAAACCTTGAGTCAAAGTAGAAGAGTTGTTAAGAGCCATGGGAGGCTTAGATCCCTATTTGAGGCATGTAAGTGATGGTGAAAGATGGGAAGGATAAATACCCTCCTGCTCCAGTGTTTCCCCGTGTGTTCTGCTGAGTGCTATGAATAGCAGCTAAATTAGAATGCATGCCCCTACATGGAGGAGAATGTGCAAAAGCATATTGATATATTTGTATTGGTAATTCCACATAGCCACTCTGAGCTCAGAGAGTTATGATCCAATGAGAAATCTGTTCTCTACATCTGGACTTGAGTTTCAAAATTCCTGTCAGGTTTGTACTGTTGTACAGTGTTGTATGTGCTTTTCCTACATACAGTATGTTTTCTTATAGGTTCTCTATGATTAACATTTTCTGTGTTATTTCTAATAGTTAATTATCCCATGTGATAAATTAAACAAGTGAAATTAACTATATATCAGGCAAAATTCAATAAACAATGTAGAACTAAACCAAGTATTGTTCATTCTTCAGATGTGTAGATTATGAAGCTATGAAAAAGATTTATTCTGTCATGTGTATTCATGTATTTTATTATCACATTGAGAAAGTAAAAAGTAATGATTTGAATATATCAACAGAAGAATCCATCAAATAAAAAACACAGTAAGATATTATTAGAATAATAAAACGAAAACCAATATGTGTATCCAAAGATACCATAGAAATGCAAAATTCCTAATGGCCTTACTAAAGGTCAAAGGAAGTTGTTATTTCTTCTACACTTTTGAGACCACATCTGAAACACTTGTCCAGTTTTTGGCTGTGAATACCCAGATTGTCCAGAGAGGTTTGTGGAGATATATGGTTTGTGGAGGTATCTTTGGAGATACACAGAACTAGAGCAGACAATGCTCAGAGCAGTCTAAATTGGTGTTGAATTTGGCTCTGTTCTGAATTGCAATTGGATTGGATGCCAAAATGTTTAATTTTATGAATAAATTATTTCTATAGTGGAAGTAATTTAAAAACTACAGCTTTTATAGGTAAAACAAAGAAAGCAAAAATTCATTTAAAAATATAAGAAAAAAAAAAAAGTGTGCTGTTTAAAAAAATGTGCAATATTTTTGCCTTAAATTGCTCCCTAATGTATGTTTTTCTGGGTTGGTTCCTGAGAACAGGTGTGAATGTATGCCATGCTAATGCTCTTCAGCATTCTCCTAGCCCTCAAGTATGACAGGACATCAGAAAGGCACCTACAACCTTTATGATGAACTGTTCTTTTGGGATTAGCTGCAACAAAAAAATTACTTTCAGGTTTAATAAAAGGTTTTGTGAGCTTCAGAGAGGTGATATGCTGCACTTGAGGTACCTTTATGCTGACTGCCTTGGCTTTACAATGTAGGAGCAAACAACAATCCATACCAGCTTACTGCACCAATTACAAAAAAAAAACTTAATTATGTTCTGTGTCTGCACAGTTATCCTTAGTTGAACAAACTATTTGCTAGTCTGAGCAGTAATCCCATGTTGGAGTGTTTAATGGACTGTAAGCAGCTTTAGCATGAGCAAGCATGGTGTGCCAGGATGCCATGGCCATGGCATCGTTTAGTTCCTTTGTTTAAATGGAGTTGCATTAGCCACTGTTTCTATTCTGTAATCTCTTTTTTCCATATAGAAAAAAACAGATTTCCTTCTTTGCCTTTTAATTGTGGTATCTTTTGGGTATTTTGCAATATGGACCCCACAGAATTAAGCAATTGCTGATTAGGTTGCTTTAGGATGTGTGATTAACATTCCATACTTATCTGAGAGTTAGGTTAAGCCTTAATAGTTACTAATACGGTAGAGTTCTGTGACACAGGCATGGGTGAGAGATTTTCTCTCTCTTTTGACAGCCTTAAAAGAGGATGTTAACAAAAAATAAATGACTAGTAAACAAGAGGGGAAAAAATGGAGAGAGACCAGTGACTGCTGTTCAAGGGGTCATTGTTTCAGAAGAGGAACAAGGACCGTGAGGGCGATGCTTAATGGAAAATCTGTATCTTATGGGGTGTTACCAGGGAAAATGAGCCACAGTAAAGGCAGCAGTTCTCTGTTGGCTCCCTTCATTGTAACATAGCTTTCAAGCTGGTACTGTAAAACAAATTGCTGCAGTGCATCCCATCATTACTGGTGGCTAACACACTGAATTTTCTGTACCCCTGTTTAGTCACACCAGCACCATCACAATATAGATTTCAGCATCCCTGCTCCACAGCTCCGCAAAGGATTTATGTCCCATGTAGTCCTGACTTTGTCCAAGTATTACTGTAGGCGGTCTAGTCTGTTACCTGCAAATAAATACTGTGTGCCACTGTCTTCCCTCCCTGCAACTTACTGGTGGATATGGGGAGTTGGTTCCGCCAAGGAATAGTTCCAGTTCTTAGACTTCCTTACCTAGTTACACTCTGCTGTGTAACTGCAAATGCAATCAGAGGGAGAAAAGAAAAATTTTAAACCAAACATAAACTTCAAATTAAATTACTGTGTTATTTACCATTTGAAAGTATGGGCCAACACCTTAACATATACCTGAAATACTGCAGTATTCACATATTCATTTAATAAAGGATAACTACGTGAAGAACAATGGCTCAAGGATATCACATTCAAAAAAATTACCACAAGGGAGCAAATTGTTGCATACCAGTTGTTCCTCAGAAGCTAGGCATTACCCCCTCTGGGCTCAACACCTGGAAAAAATCCCTCTATTTCATTTCTTTGAGCTGTAATACCCTCAATCCTGCGGGCATTTACCACTGAATGCCTGCACTTAGGAGCACACCTATAGAACAGCTGCTGCACTGTGAGGAGGACGGGACTGTAACATAACTGCTTGCTTGAGTTTTACTCAGTCTAAACACCAGTTAACTGAGTTCTTACTCCCCCAGCAGTGTTACTCACCATCGTTTGCTCTCAGACTTAGCCAAGGTCCTACATGTTTTTCCCTAGTAATGTGCAGTCCTTCTAAAACTAGTAGAAAAACAGAATTATACGGCATGGTTCCTGGCTATGCATATTCATATAACATGGAATACAATTTTCCATCTAGGCACAGAAATGAAATTACTTCTGTAGTGATTTATATGATTTTCAGTATAAGTTCTCTTCAGGGACCACAGCAATAGAAAAATGCAGTTGAAGAATATATGTTTGGAATGAATTAAAACTGGTGAAGGAAGAGTACTTGATTCATTTTAGAGGAGTTCTGTAGTCCTAAAGCTGTGTAAATGATAATGTGAAAATCTGGCAGCCTCCTTATTCTTTCCACTGTTCAATGAGGTGCTCAGTTTGCTTTGGGGTTATGGATGATAAGGAAGACTTCTCTCTGGAAATGGAATAGATGTTTCTTGGATGTTAAGATACATGAAAAAATATTATTTGAACCACCTGAGACTTAGAGACTTGTTTTTGTAAGAGGAAAAAAATGAAAAGAATATGCTTTTATTATAGCAAACAAAAACCCACACTAATGGAAGTTTTGAAATATCCTGCTAGGAATTGCTTTGCAAGCATTTTGGGTATTGCTAATAAGTTGTGTTATTATATTTATAATAATAATTTGCTAAAGTAATCTATCACAGACAGTTAAAACTTAAATTTCTAGTGTAATTGTAATAAGAAATTCAGGAAATATTGAAATAATAAAATATTGAAATAATTTTGAAATAAACAGTTGCAAAGAAGAATGGATCATAGTTGGTTTGTTTTTTGGTTTTTTTTTTAATTTTATAGTAAAAATGTTTTCAGGGTTAGGATATTTGGGCTTGTAGACCACATTGTTGGTATAGCTATATAAGAGTTGGTGATGGAAGAAAGCCCTTCAGATTGCGGCTATCCAAGATGAATAAGAAGTCGAACAACTTTTCATCACTTTGATAAATGCAGTCAATATATGTTTCTATCAGAGTTGGGATGGAGGAAGGGATGTTATCTTTTACAGGATTTCTCCCTTTCAAGAAAGATCATTTCAGTCTTTCTACAGTTTAGCTTAAACTTCCTTCTCATCAACACCTGATCTCTTCCAGCCTTGTGGCAGTGGGACTACCAGTGACAAATGATCTGTTAATAAAGTGTTGTCTTTTGAGACTGTAGCATTTTCCTAATAGGCTGTCATGTGGTCTTATAGGACTATAATAAGCATAAGGATCTTTTATACAATTGTGTTGTGAAATACATTTGATTGCATCTAAAATTATTTATTAAATGGATGTAAATGAGCTACATATTCAGCTTTATATAGAGCAGTACAAGTCATTACAATTTTGCTTTTGTGATCTAATGAAAGTTTTTGTTATTGTATACATCCAAGTGCTACTTAATTATATGAGTTCAGAATTAATACCACCCATGCCGGTCTTTTAATTGGGTGGAATATAAACATCTGTGTCCCTGACAGTCTTTCTCTTTAGCAGTTACATTAAAAGCTTACTTGATGACAGCAATAGAATGATGATATTAAATACAAGTTGAAATGATGTCTACTTTTATTACACAAAACAGTTTACAAAACCTCTCCTGACCAGAATACAGAGTTACTGCTATATGATAAAAGAAATGGTTATATAAAGTCATTAAAAGAATCATGCAGACAAGAGTGTACATTTACCTAATGAAAATGGAAAGCAAAAATCTCCGAACTGATTCATAATCATTTGGGTTTAGGGCTCATAATCAGGGATGTGGCAGATTAAAAAAAAATTATTAAAGATTTGAACATGGTGAAAACATTATGGAGATGTGTGTGATATACTGCCAAAATAAAATAAAACTCACTGAGTGATATGCATTTGCACTTTAGATGATTTTGTCACTTCCAAAATGGTTCTATGGAATTATTAATCAGTCAGCAGTTCAAACAATACACTAAAGTACTTTTTAAACAAGATATGAGTTCTTGGCAGGTGCATTGTGTGACAAGAGTGTAACTTCCAAGAATTTTTATTCAGTGACTACAACAATTTTATAATTTCTTGGGAGCTGGTATTTAGAAAGGGGTGGGCCTTGTCTTTCTCTGTGCAGTGATAGCATATGGAATCTTATTCTCTGAATAGTTTCTAGCCTAGTATTTGTATAATCACAGAATGTTTTGGGTTGGAAGGGACCTTAAATATCATCTAGTTCCAACCCCCCTGCCATGGACAGGGACACTTTTCACTAGACCAGGTTGCTCAGAGCCCCATCTAGCCTGGCCTTGAAGACTTAGTCTTTCTGTGAAGAGCTTACTTATAGGATGGGTTATACAGTGACTTCAGGCTCATACTACAGTGCCATAGTCAGGACTGTGTCTATGTCATATAAAGAAATCGTACCAAAGAGAGACATTGTATAAGTTTCAGAACAGGACTTTGAGGTGGACTGTTGCATAACCACTCAGGAACCTAAATAACTTGTCTGAAGACAGCAAATTCTTTAGTCTGAGTTTGTTAATGTTTTGAGGATCAAACACAGACTGCCTTTCTTAGGACACATGGTTTTTAAAGAGTGCGAGGTGCAATGTGTGTCTCTTTTCTCATGTTGGCACATAAGGTGTTGGCATTGGTGGGAAATTCCAAGCTTGCTGCTCCTAACAGGCTTCATAGCTGCATGTAAGAAAGAGTGGGAGAAGGTTGAGGCATGTGCTCTGTAAGGGTAATTGAGGACAGTTATTCCTCCCACATTTATTAGACTCATTTATTACCAAGTATAACAGAGGCCAGCTTTTATCTTCTAATTCTGTGAATTCACATCTCAAACTAATATACTAAAAATGGCAGCATCAACCTAGTAGTAGGAGATATTTAAAAAAACCTGTTGGCAAGTACTTATAAAAAACGTTACTGCAGATTGAAAATCAAGTGTTTCTTCAATGTAATATGCCATTTATACCAAAAAATGATCTTAAAGCCTACCTAAAAGGAATGCAGTTATTTTCCAGAACTTATTAAAGCAAAGACAGTAATGGCAGCTGTTTTGATGGAAAACATAAACTCCCCTGTAAGTAAAGGTGTGGAATAGGGTTTCAACAATGATAAAATTGTTGAAATTATAATTTCACTGTACGATGATAAATTTTCACTGTACAAAGTGAGGTACAATGAACAAAGAACAAAACATGAGTTTATTTAGAATAGATGAGTCATGTTGCAGACAAACTTCTTGTTTTCTTTATATTTTAAAAGAGTGCTCATTTCCTTTTTACCAGTTTGAAATAACTGAAATGAATATTAAGCTTTGAGGTTACAGTATGTTTACACAAACATTTTTCATTAGTCATAATAATTGACATACCCACATTAACTCAAAATGTTGAAAAATCAAGTAATAATTTCAGGATGTCTTGTTTTCCTGTGGTGTGGTGTTGGATTTTATGTTTTTTCCCCCTCTCTTTTAGAATTGGGTAGAAAAAGCAGAGAAACATAAGCTGTTGTCAGACACCCTTGACCTTTCCGAGTTGTTTCATCCAGACGCATTTCTCAATGCCTTACGCCAGGAGACAGCAAGGTGAGGGGAAAATAATGTGCCTATTTGTGCTAATGTGCCATTGTTCCTTATGTGTGAGGATGGTTATTTCATTTTCAGGACACAGATCCAAAAAATTATGTCAATTGCTGTCATTTGTCATCTCATTTTTATTGCTTGCCTTGAAGTGAAATAGCTGCTACTTGTTTAAATGCTGATTGTTATATTTTTTGTTAGTTAGAGATGTATTTTTCTTCAAAGTAAGAGTATGATATGGTGCACATTGAAAATACCTTGGGTTTGGGTTTGGGTTTGATATCTTGTTGTTACTCGTCTGTAAGATTTATTGTATATGTGTTTCCATTGCAGAGTAATGAGCTGTTCAGTGGACAGCCTTAAATTTACAGCTTCATGGAAAGGGCGAATACAGGAAGGCAAACTCCAAGTTAAGGTATTTTACTGGGATGTTTTACTAGAATTTTATGGGGATGTTTTATTAGTATAGTCCAAGTCATCTGTCCATAAACTTTCTGGAAAACTGAGATACAAATACATTGGTGTACGTGAGATGAAAAGGCTGGTTAATGGTATACAGCTACAAAAATGACAGTGCAAAAATGCCACAGAAATTAGAAAAGGAAAGCAGTTATCTTTTTTTCTCCTCCCTAGTCACTGTTCTCATTTAAAAATTAAGCTTATACTTTCTCCACTCTCATCAACCACCTCTTAGATGAAAATTGAAGCTGCAATTTTGTTAGTTAAAATCTCCCACTTGTCCAGAAAGACAAGTGGCTTGAAGCAAGAGGAAATACACATGTAAATCTGTAAGTCTAAGGCCATGTGTTAGCATTTCTTTAATCACTGAAAGGAGACCACTAAGAAAGTAAAACATAAGTAAACTGTAGGATGACTAGTTTTTGATATGATAAAGACCCAAAAAAATTTTAACGACCAGTTAAACCTACAGCCAGAAGCCATAAAGTCACCGCTGATTGCTTAGACAGCAAAGTAGAGATGAATCCTCAAATGGTTTAATCTAGCTTCTTAACATTCCAGGTAAAACTGCCTCTTTGGTCAGCACAGGTCTCTGTGCACCTTTTTTGTACTTAATTTTGTAGGGCATTGACAAAATAAGTTTTCTGTGCTGTGTCTTCCTACTGGTATGTTGATCCCAAAATAATTGTGCACAGCTCTAAGTTCTGTGTTCATCATGGAGCATGGCCCTTAAAACCGCATCCTCACAGAGACACTTGTGCCCAATGCAGGGCTCTCAGCAGCGACTGTGGGCCCAGGTGCCGCTAAAGCAGAGAGATTACTGGACTAGGAGAGAGAGGGCAAGTGGCAGGGCATCTTCTCTAGTCTGATAATGCACGAGGCTGTGGGAGATATTAGGGTTCTGGGCTGGCTGCTGACACTGTCTAAAATTATTAATACAGAATATGTAAGATTTCATATTCCTAAAATATTAATATACTGTAAGACCAGTAAAGGTAACTGTAATAATCCAATCTGCCCTAAATACAGTGCAGTCTTTCGAACTTTGTTGAATTAATTCCTGTTGAAACTAGAGATCTAATTTGGAGGATTCTTCAACCTTGGTATTTAAGTAAGGGTAATGGTTGCCTGCCTCATTTCAAGAGAAGCAGATAGGGGTCTAGAACCTGGAGATAAATAAACCAAGGGACCTTTAGGGTTTGGAATAAACCTGGTATATGACAAACTCTGGTGCCTGCAAATCACGTAGTCTGAGGTCACAAATTCAACCAAGACTTTTAAGTCCATAGCAGTAAGACAAAACTGTGTTTCACATCTCAGACCAGTCATTCTAGTAGGCTAACTATCAGCTGCAAATTATAGAAGCTTGAAGTTCTTCAAAAGCATCTTAACATTCTTGAAAAATGCCAGAAGTCAATGTCAAGTACCTCAACTCCCTAAATAACATTATCTCAGTATACTGATATATTAAAAAAACCACAATATTTTACAGTTGCCAGATTGAAATAGCTGCTTGGCAAATAAAGAATGAGAGGAAAGAATTTTGTAACAGTGCTCCAGTTTTTATTAAACATCTACCTGAAGTTTAAAATGTTTTGCTATGTGAGAATTTATGTGGTAAATTTTGGCAATACCAGTTAAAGTGCACTGTTAGCAGTCTATATCATATGTAGGCAAAAAGGTTAATGTATATAATCTATTGTTTTACAAGAATGTGTCATGTTCTAAGGGGGATTGAAACGCAAAAGAGAATTTTGTTTAAGAACAAATTCTCTACCCAGGAATAGTACAAGCATTTAGGTGAGTGGTGATTTTTAGCAAAACATAAGCATCTTGTCAAATTTCTTCACTTGATTTGAATATTATCTTCTCCTCTGTAAGAGAACTATTCATTAATTATTAGTAAATATTCACTAGTATTTTCACTGCTCCCTTTATTCTTTGATGAACAGAAATGCTTTAGAACCCTTTGCAATGCTGAATATTTACATTTCCCTATCATGAGTCCTTCCTCATCCTCATGGAGAACCAAGGAGAAGCTTTCCCGTTAGTAAAGCTAAATACCACATGGACTGTAACTAGGGCATAAAAATGTCATCTATTCAGAAAAATTTTTCTCTAAAATGTGTTATTTGATAAGGATCCTCTGGATTATACAGTAAGCTTGGTTTATTTGAATTCTAATACTGGTAAAGTAAATGTTGTATCTGCAGTTTCTAGAATTCAGGCTAACCTTGTCAAATGACAAGCTATTCTGAGAGGGACTCCAAGAAAAAAATTCAAGCAGCAGAATAGATAAGTCCTTAAATATATATTGTGGTGAGATAGCTGGGACCTTGTTTTATCCCACCTAAATCAGAAATTGGATTTACCAGTTTACCAGACTCCCCTACAGGAACCAGACCATGGCATAGACTATTCTGAGGTTTATCAGTCTTACTTGATGCTAATGGTGTTATTTCACTTAGTATAACTAACTCCACTGAGAGACTTGATTCTGTACTCACAGAGTTGGGGGACTCCGTTTCAGAGTATGGGAGACTTGTGCTCAAGTCCCTGAATCAACAAATACTTAAAAGCCTAAAAGAATATCTCTGTTGAAGGATTTGCACAACTAGGAATGCAAATGAATTTAAACCTGATAGTCACACATACTTTGTGTAATTTTCTTAGTAACACTGTCAGTTAGGTTTTGAAGACATGTTCTTCAAGATTTTTTCTTACCTTTAATTTTAAAAGGTTTTGATGGCTTGGAATTTGTTCTATGATAAGGAAAAGAAGAAGGAGTTCTCTTTATGATCTGTATGATGAAAATGCTTTCTTGGTCTTCCTGTGATTTTAACAAATGGCATCAAGCTTCACCAATTGTAGCTATTTGATCTTTCTGTGCCTAAAAATACAAATAATTTGCCCTGTGATCATCTGTAAGTTAGAAGCATGCAGTGCTAGAGCTGCCAGTGAAACTACAAAGTAGGCAGAGGAACACTCATTTAGGCCAAGAACGCACCTTAGACTATATGAATTATCAAATCAGATGTTAAATTATCAGTGTTAATTCGGGTGATAGTTTAGACATATGATGTGGAGTGGCTCTCTTCTAGTAGGATGTGATGAATATTTGATTTAGAATCAATCTGTATAAAATTACACCTTCTTTAATATCACTTAGAATCAATCTGTGTGAAATTACACCTTCTTCAATATCACTCCGGATTGCTTTAACAAAAAGTACTGAAAATGTATGGCTATTGGAGTATAATCACATATTGATATGCAAATATATCTCTTCTGTTTGCTTTGTGCACTGATTGTGCTGTTGTACAAAAGCAGGTAGTCATTCTTTTTGGCATTCCATTTTCTGTATTGTAGAAAAGAGTGAAAGAAAGGAAGAAACATGGCAAGGGACTTATTGGGTAGTAAGTAATATGACCTTGGGTAGAACTTAATATAAATAGTGAAAAATAAGAATTATTGAAAGTCTCAAATACACAATATGAGTATTAATATCAAAACTATACTCTTAGAAACTGAGAGATGTATTATGATAAGGCATCCTGAGAGGTCTTTTTTTACAGTATACCTCCATCCTGAAATATCAATAAATTAATGATGGAGGTCTGTAGAGGTAATGTAGTGAAAATATGACTTCCTGAAGTCTGCTGCAGTTTGTATCGTTTCATGGGAAATTATGGCATTAATTAGTAACGGGAAATCTGTTGCAGATAATTTGAAATTTGGAAACAGACATGCTTTGGGTAATGGTATCAGCACACTTTTTACAAAGGTATTTTAAAGAAACGTAGTGTGGAATGTGTAAAAATAACTTTTTTGAACCTAAACTAGTACCAATAGCTGTGAACTGCCAAATTCTTTGTAAGAATTAAAAATTATGGTCAACTCCTGCCATTACTCTCTGCTAAGTTTCAAAGATACTATGATAATGTTACAGATGCTGTGAAATCCATGTTTTTCATAGTACTTGTAATTTCTCTATACTGTTTATTATAGCAATGCAAGCATTGCTATTGGAGTACTCAGCCAAATGGTATCTGAAAGTAGATTGTTTGGGTATTGTTGGGTTTTTTTCTTAATGTCTTTTAATACTGAATCAAAGTAAAAATTGGGTCTTAATCTTCAAAGCAGTTTCTACCATTGGTTGAAGTTTTCCAGGAGATCAAATGGTATTTTTGTACATAACTATAATGTCAGAGGGGCTGCCAATATCAAAAGAAGAAATGTGCAGTAAAAAAAAAATTTTCAATAGGTGCCTACTTCTATAGAAATTTCTTTCAGAGATGTTCAGGATTGTCAGACCTTTGAACACCCTAGCAATAAACTTTAAAACCTCTTCATCAGATCAGTCTTCCTGCAATAACTTTGCCAAACTTATTTATTAAACTAAACTGCCTAAAAATATTCCCTGCAGAAAGCAAGAAGGACAGAAAGAATAACATAGGAGATGAATCTTTCTGATATTTAGGGGTGATAGGGGTAAGGAAGAGCTTTGAAAATTTTCAATGAGAATTGTAGTGAGATGAAGTGTAATCTAGGACTTGTGCCTATCATAAAGTGAGGCCTAAGGTATGAGGCTTTAATAACAGAGAACAGTAGGAAGGAGTCTATGTTAAAGAGTCAGTCTATTCATTAGTAAAACTTTCTTCCTTTTGTGCCATTTAGGATACTTCTATTCATAATCTTTGTTATTTCAAGACCGAAGTGGAGCTGGAATGTATGTAGGCTATCATTAAAGATTATTGACACCCAAACTTTTCTGCATAAAGCGAGCTTTTTCCAAAATCTCTCTGCATGGAGAGTTTTTGAGCTTGAAAAGAAATGGTGCAAAATATCAAATGTTAATACTGTATCTTAAAAGCAACATACCTGAGGAGATCACAAACTTGGCAGCAGAAGTGAGAATAGTGTCACTCTTCCATAATGAAGAGCAGGCCTTAAGTTTTTGACAAGAGGTCGAAGGAAAAAAAGTTTTTGCAGTTTCAAATAGAAAGTTTGAAAAATATCATTCATTGCAGTGAGGACTTGTTATAACAATTTGTGAAAGACAAAAAACTACACTGAACTTTCCGTTTGGGATAGTTTTGGTTCAGGTTATCCACAGTTTTGGTGGTTTCACTGTAAGTCCTAGTCTGTATGGAGCACAAATTACTCCAAAGAATGTTGTCACTTCTCTGGTCGCTGTCTGTCCAAGGAGAAATACAGCTTTGTTCTATGTCTCTTTTAAATGCCATGTTTTGTAACAATTTTTTTTCTTACTAGAATATATACATCTGCATCTTGCACATTGTAAGGAAGAATCCTCAGCTCAGTGTTAAAAGAGAAATATGAGTTTAAAAAAGCAAATTATTGAAGAGTGTAATGCCTGTCTACAATCAAAAGAATAATTACATATTAAAAATGCAAAATGTAATCTTAGGCAGTTTACAGTTAATATATTATTAATGAAAAACCCCTAACACTTAGGAGGAAAGCATTGCTTTACAGTAACCCCCACTATGTTTAATTCCATCTTTTTGTGTCAAATAAATAATTTTAGAATACTAAAATTACCTAAGCAAATTATACCCATTATATCTTCTATGATACTGATCTTCATTGTAACATCATACTTTAACCCCTTTTTGAAATCTGGAAGATGCTTTAAAATTTCTTTCAAGAGAAAATATATTAGAAAATGATACTTTTCTCCATTTTGGTTATGTGGTCTCTCATCCAGTTTCCAGCAGCATCATATTTCGTAATTCCAACACTGCTTCATGAACCTTACATTTGGTGAAAGCCAACCTCAGTATTTTAAAGTTAATGCAAGGCTTTAGTATGATAGTATAACAGACAGATGATTTTCAGATTATAGCTTCTGTTAGAGATCTGCTGCAGCTGGGGAGTTAGCCTTTTGAAAAATTACGTGAAAGTTATTATTGAGTTAAGTTTTATTACTGTTAAAACTGAAGTTCTCACTTCAGCGGGCCAAAATAACTAGTATTATTATTCGTAGTAGTAGTACTACTAGTATTGTTTGTACTGGGGAAAATAAAATTATCAACAAATATTGAATTTTTTTAAGAAAGAATAGTTACCACTGTCACTAATTCATTGAAGGCTTCAAAGAAGAAAAAAGGGATCATGTAATGCAGAGGCTGAGATTACTTAATTAAAATTGAAACTGCATATAAAGCATTGCAGAGTTACTTAAAGAAACATCGGTGATTCTTATTTAATTTTGTGCCAAACAACAGTTTATCTAAGAAATCTTGGGTTGGTTAAATAAAATCTTGTCTCGTATTATTTCAATATATTTTGTTTGCCTTAGCTGAAGCTGTGTAGCTGCACATGCCATTATTTGAAAGCTGTGCTCAGACTTCTAAGCAGGAAGTCATGCTTATTGCAGTGATTGTTCTTTTCTTCTAGACATTGTCATGATTGTGAACTTGGCTGTTGCTACCATAATTCCATTAATCTAATGCCAGGCAACTGCAGTTTCATACTTGATGACATTTACAGGTATTTTTCTCCAACATTTCAAAGAATGTGAATCCAAATCAGAGAAAGTTCACACTGAAGGGTGGTCCAGATCTTGCTTTTAAATCATGTTTCCTATTCTCACAAAGAATAACAGTAATTAATTTCCTGTTATTTAAAAATTTGGTCACAGTAAAAAGGTTCATCATTTATTAAAGCACAGTGTAATCATTATTGACATTTTAAGTCTGTTATTTATGTTTGAATATTTTATATTTCCATGGCAGATCAGTGGCTTACAACTGGAAGGTTGTCGTTTCGATGGAAATCGACTTTCAGAAAATCTGCATGATTCTCCCAGTGTGTCATCTGTTCTCCCTTGTTACATGGCCTGGATTCCACAGGTACTAAATTATTAAAAGCCCTAAACTTTCAAGACCCATAATTTTATTTTTTCTGTGTAGTAGCTGTTCAGTATGATGTTGCTGACCTGTTTTCCTTTCGTTTGAAAATAAAAATCCCAGTCTTTACTAGGAAAAGCAGTTACTTATTTTATTTAAAACAGAAACTTCTTATAATTTTGTTAATATTCTTTAGCTTATGTTGCTTACATGAAGGCAAGGGCTTTATTTCAGTCATACCTTTTTTATTTCTCTTATAAAAACATTAGCATATTTTCAAGCCTGTATTTAGTAAATGTATGCATGTGTTTGGGAGTTCATTCCTAGAATGTATTTTCTTTGCATTTTAAATATTAAAGTAAAATGCAGAGGCAATAAAAACTAGAGAATATGATGTGACCTGTAGTTGCTCAGAGCCTTTCCCCTACCTTTCCCCTACTTAAACTAATTTTAAAAAATGCCAGTGCTTGCAGATTTTAAGATGAAAGCAAAGTAATCCAAAGTGTAAAAGCTGTTACTGCTTCTGCCCTCCAATTATCATAGCAATCACTGGTAAATAACGCAAAAAGTCCCATAGAATGTATTCAAGGATGTGTCTTTTAACTAAAAAAATTGCTTATTGTCGAATTCATCCCACCTACATTTAGAAAGCCCATTGCGTCAGAAAGTAGCTGGGATAAATCTGTCTAGGCATTACTCTGGAGACAGCCCAGACCACTAAGTCTGGGACACACAGGTGAGGAGAACCCCACGTACACCATGCACACGTACTTAAAGAGCACACCAAAAATCAAGTGGAAATGTAGAAAGTGAGTAATAGGATTGGATGCAGTTTTCTCCCTGCATCTTTATCACAATAAATAAAACTAGCAGTACATATATATATATATATATATATATAAAAATATATATATATAAAGAAAAATAATGTCAACTTTTATCCTGTCCTGTAGAAATTAACATATCAGGCAGATGAATTTATTAACTGTAGGAGATTATTATTTGGCAAGCCACATAACTCAGCAGAGTTATCACTTAAGAAAGCTGTGTTTGGTTAGAATACTGTTGAAAGTTCACTGGACCAAAAAAAAGTTGAAATTTCTGTTAAAATTGAGTTTATTAATTATGATAAATTATGTCAATCATGACCTTTGTTGTATATTGTGATAGATATTGTGCAAGGAGCTCCAATGCTAACACACTGCTGTATCCCAACTTCTTTTTATCTCATTGTTATTTCCAGCAGTGGAAATACGGCATTATATTATATACAGCATTAGAAATATAAAGGTCAGTGGATTTAGACCTTGAATACAGAAGTAAATGCTAGCCACCATCTGCACCATTGCTCCCAGCTTGGTTAGGAAAGAAAATTCTGAAAATTCAAAAAAAAGCACAAAACCCAAAAACATCACAAAACCTCTTTCAAAGTTGACCAGTGAAAGATTTTTCAGTTCTTCAGTATTTCCAGGGTTTGGATTTTTTAGATAAATAAACAGATTTCTAATTTATTTGAGAGGTGATGCATGGGATAAACACAGAATTGCCAGACATTCTAATTGGCTCAGTGGTGGATGGTGGAGGATGGTAATATGCGTGCTTTTCCATGGTAACACCAAATGGAAACACATTGAAAATGAGAATTGTAAGTAGTCCTCCCATTGTTCTGAAAAACATTCATCTTATGTTAGAAATAAAAAAGATTTTGTAGTATTTTTCTGAATAAGACTGTATTTTTTAAACTCCAAAAGCAGGATCCAGAGGTTATATGTGAAATCATCAGAGAGCTTTACCTATAAAATTTAAAAATGAGATGCTTCAATAATCAATGAATTAAACCTTTTCAAATGTACTTACATTTGAAATGAATAGCAACTGACATCTTTATGTCGGAAAAAATTATAATTCTCATAAAACACAGGCCATAACTTGTCAACAGCCCAGATTTTAAATACAAAGTGTCTTTAAGAAGAGTTTTTCTGAATTGGTCTACCCTTGAGTTATTTTGCTATGAGCATCACTGTAAAAATTGACTATAATCAAATACTGTGCTCAGAAACCAAAGCAGAATTGGATATCATGCATTTCCCTTAATTTCATTACCTCTCCTTAGGAGAAGAGTGCATAAAATTTAATATAATGTCTTAGGAGTCTTATGTTTTGAATTTGTTTTCTTTTCTCCATAAATACATCTTTTGAAATCTAATGAGCAAAACTATATGTATAATGTATTGCTTTGAAGTAATTTTCAACCAAACTTAAAAGTAGCCTACAGGATTTCTCTGAGAGAACTGCCTCAAAATGCTGCAGTGCTCAAAACAGAATCTTTTGAGCTACTAACATGGTGCTTATTCTCATTAAACTGTGAAGGTCCTTTCCAGTTTTTAATCCACTGATAGATCACTAAAGGGGATGTAACTGTGTGCGAGGCAATGTGACAAAGAGAATTTTTGGACTGTACTTAAGCCAAGGACATAAGGATTTGTTATTCTAGAAGACTTCCACAGAATGGTTTTAACCCTCCAATAACGTGATTCCTTAAAACATCAGTGGAATTGAGAAAGAACAGATATTTTGTCCCTAAAAAGTGTAAAAAGAGGTATTTGAAGGCAAACTGGCCAACTTCTGGCTCCCAACTTTGGCAAAACTTAAATTCTCTGATGAACATTTTAGTCTCAGACTGGCCAGTATTTTGTCTTCTTCAGTAGCATTAACCAAGGGCTAAATGGGGTAAGTACAATCCTCTGAGAACAGCTGAGTTCCAGTTACTCTATGCAAATATTATCACACATACATATCTTCTGCAAGGATTTAAAACACTGATGTCCAAAAGACAGGGGAAGTTGATTTTCAAAAGGGACAAGAAGATTCTTCAGTAATGGCTTTACATTTGACATGCAAGGCAAAGTGCTTGAAACAGTTATTGTTTGCATGTTTCCTTTTTCCTGTTTTTAGTTATTTTCTAATATTGGAGCATCACTAACTCACATTTGATGTGATTTGAGTTAAAATGACACTCATTTTTTAAATTATTTTCTGACAAATGTACTGCTTTGTTATTTGGTTCTTGAAAATCTTCTGACGTGTTCCTGTTGACAGGAAGGGACATTTTGAGTGTGATGGAAAACATGCTTAATATATATCAGTTGAATCAAACCCTAAATTATTTGCAGTAACTAAATACATCATGGGTTGAAGTTAAATTCTGTAGAAAGTCTAGACAGAGTCTTTGAGCTCAGTTCTGTGGTCACACATATGGACAATGCCCCATGCACAGCCCTAGGAGGAAACTGCATCCAAGGCACTTTGTAGTACAGACAGCAGAGAAGAGCAGTTCCGTAAAGTAGCCTGGAACCTGTGGGGTAAGATTTTTTTGGATTGTAGTTCCTGCAGTATGATGCTTGCAGGTATGTCAGATCACACCAGGGGCTGTGCTTTGCTGCAGGGATGGAGGAGTCTGCCAAGGGCATGGCCACCACAGGACTCCAGCCTGCCAGGATAGCTGCTCCCTTCACTGCAGCACAGGGGCTCCTGAGCAGCTTTCTGCCTGCAGGAAGCTGTTCAGCACTTCCCTTGCCCTGGTTTGGAGACACTTTTGACGTGTAATTTTTGGGAGGGTTTTAGCTGAAGGAAGATTTTTATACGCAGTTCATAGGCTCACCCCTGTTATGTACCTCCTGGTGTTTGAGTTACGGAGTGAGCAATTTTTCTGAAGTCTCCGCTTCGTTGGTAATCCTTCTCCTCAGTGGCCTGAAGGAACACTTTCTTGTCCAAGGCTGCAGTGTCCAAACTTCTTTTTAGCTTTAGATACCATTCGAGTGGAGATTATTGCTTTCTCATGTTTTGTTGTCTTTTTAGGTGATAACTAAGTGCTTGTTTGTTGACAGGATGCATATGGTCCATATTCGCCAGAGGAATGCATATCTTTACCAGTCTACACTAGTGTGGAGAGAGACCGTGTGGTGACAAATATTGATGTACCTTGTGGAGGAAACCAAGACCAGTGGATCCAGTGTGGTGCTGCTTTATTTTTAAAAAACCAGTAATCTGAAACTGCATTAACTTGTAAAGTTAAGAGACATTTAAACATCTAATGTGTTACTTACTAAAAGAGAACTTTAGATTAATTGCTTTTATATTTTTAAAGCAATGGTTTGTTAATTCCTGTATATTTTTTTAAGATATATTCAACTAATTCTACTTGATAGAGCTTCAGTATATCTTTGTGGGATGTAAAAATTAATATGGCAGTATTCAGCAAACTGCTAATTTGGGTTGTTTCTCTAGATTGTAATATACTGTATTTCTTTCTCCAACTTGTTGAAATCTCTTCTGGTTTTCTCAGAAACATTGAATAAAAATTCAAAGTCAGCCTTTTTTCTTTGATTTTTTTTTTTTAATTATTCTTTTGGAACTGTTATTTATATGTCTCATTTAATAAAATAAAACTATGAAACTTACCTTTTGTAACTGAAATTTAATGTTTTACTTGAAGATAAGAGTTGGGATAAGTGTTTCAGTCTCTTTTAATGATGTTTTACTTGTAATTATATTTCTTTGTATAGGTAGTAAATAATAGTACTTTCATGAACTTCACCTGTAGTTACAAATTCATGTGGAGTTACAAAGTTAGACTAGTGTCATGGTTATTTTCTAGAAGTTACTAAAAAAAATATGAAACTGTACTAAATTCCAGCAAAAAATGTGTACATAAAAACCCAGAATAGCCAAACAATTCCTTAGACACAAAAAAAAAAAAAAGATATTTCCGTCCAGTTATTAAAGGAAGAGAGGGATATAATAGTGCTTTTGGTCTGTGACGTGAGAAATGCCTGGAATCTTGTTCTTAGTGCAGGATACCCAAGTTTGATTTCACTGTTTAATGATGTATTATGTTGGGATGCTCTCATAACATTGGAGTGCAATTAGACAAAACCCCAAAATCCAGCAGGAAGCAGTATTACTGATGTCTCAACATAACAATTGAAAGTGTCTAATTTTTAAATGGAATTACACATCTCATGAAGATATTTTTAAAAGCCAAAGGCAAAAAAAGCACTTTTTTGGTTTGCTTGGAAAACAACATAGATGCTTTGGCTCTGATACATCTGATAGGTTTTATATTCGTTTTGAAGTAGTATTTAAATTAAGACTATATTTCACTGTCCTGATATTTTTTCATTGATGGTTTGAGGGAGAGAGAAGGAAAGCAGAGAAAAGATTGGCCCCATCTCCAGATCAACTTCCTGAAGAAAGTGTTTTTCTCTCTTCTTCTCTATTGTTCATACATTAAACTTGGTATTTTGTCTCTATTTGGAAAGTTTTCCATTTTACTTGTTCTTCTAATAAAAAGCTGTCCTAAAATAATTTGATACAATTGCACATACATTTTTAAAATTGAATCCTATCTAAAAGCAGAGTAGACTTAATACTTTCCAGATAGTTGCTTCATCTTCCTTTATATATTTCACTCTGATTCACTGAAGAGTAAAAATGTAGCTAATTTGTAAAAAAAGTGTCTCTGAAGAAAATTTTGGAAAAAAATGACAAAGTCTTCATCAGAACAGAAAGCACTTGTATAAGTCTATGTTACAGGCTTTGTGAGGATTTAGAGGGTGACTTGTCCATAGAAAATATTCTGCCATACTAGACTTTCTTGGAAATGAACAGTTTTGCAGAGGGCATGCTTTTAATTACCATAGGCACATATAAAGAACATGCTACAACTTTCCCTTTCGGATCTAACATTTCCATAACCTAGACTGGATTTCAACTTTCATATATCTCAAAACCGAGGGATCTACTGGTTCTTATGAATTCCAACTTCTCCTTTGTGGGCAGGTAGAGAAATACAGATACTCAGCTGTTCAGATAACTGCCTGTTAGGGCAAAGATGTCTGGAAAATAATACATCTTATTTAAATCTGCATTGCACAGAAAGTGAAGACCAGAGGTGTAGTAGGTGGCTTTGATGACCCATCTTGCTTGTGATGGGAAGTAAAAGTCTACTATAGTGAGTGGTAGAAACTCCAAAATGAATTATTAGTAGAATATTGTGGGGATTTTCATGTTTTGTTTTTTAAATTTCTATTCTCTCCTCATTGTGAGCTTCAAAATGCCTTCCATATTGCCAGGAGAAATAGGATTATTATTTAAAGTCTCTTTTTCAAGTCTCCTCTTGCTATATATTTAGTCTTACTGATTCTACTAATATACAGATATTGATGCTATCACAAAGAACAGATACAAAAGAGACTCCTCCAGACCTACCACACTGTATTTCTATTTCTGGGTCATGAACTGATTCAATTTCTTACTGATGACTTGTCTGTATCCTAACCCCTCAGAACTGGTCTATTTCTGGAGGTTTGTTACCTCTTCTATCATCCACTACTGCCACAGATTTAGAACTGTGGAATATTTCTCAGGTCAGAGCATCAGGAGTTTTGTTCCCAGGACATGTGTTCATGCATTTCTGTCAGAGTGCCTTCTCTTAACCAGCTTGATTAAATCTCATTTTGTTTGGTTGTCCTCTCAGTTTAGAGTCCTTTAACATTACAAGAACTGTCTGTTTGCTTCTGCTCTTTCTAAGACCTTCCCTGAGTGATACGAAAAAAACCAACTTTCTTAAATGTTTAGCTGTGACTGGAACATTGAGTTATATTTTTATTTGGACAGAGGTGCTTTGGGAGTCCATTGAGACTGAACTTTGTTACAGATGTGAAAGGCTTCCTAGGTGTCTTTGATGTCTTTATGTTTTTCAGCATAGGACAAAAAATTGATTTAAATGTCAAACTAATTTTTCAGCTTGAAATCTAGTAGATTTTTAATTATGTAGTATTATCATCACAAAAAAACCCTGAAACCTGGGGAGCTGTATATTATACTCACAATGTATTAAGCAGTATGTTTGATACTTACTTTGTTTAAATGATTCATTAGTCTTCTCTTCTCGTAACAAGAGTTATAACACTACTGTTTTAGATGGCTCCCAGATGACCTAAAGAGGAAAAAGAAATTACTTATCATGTGTTCCTTGATACATATTGTCTGTTTGTATTGTATAATATGCTTTCTTTCTGACCAATGTTGTAATCTAAATGAAAGATGCTATAAGTAACTGCTACTCTAGATCAAAGGAATTATATTTTTGGCAGTGAAAACAGAACTGCAGAGTTTTTATTACCACCAAAGTACAGCTGTATCACATGAATAGGCCATTGAGAAGTATGAATCAGGAAACATAAGAAATAAAAACATCAGAAGAGCCTTAATGGTGTGACTAGGGTTTGAAAGAGTTCTGTTCTGCTGTTCAGTTTCAAGGGTATAGGAACTTGTAAGATTAAACAGAGATATATAAAGAGACCTTAGAAAATACACGTTGCTACTCTAAACATTTTTTTGAAGCCTAGAGAAAGGCATATCTTCAGTAAGTGCAAATTGTTATCAACAGAAATCAAAGTGACAAAATGCAAAGTGAAAAAAACTTAAAGAATAACAAAACTTTTGAAAATCATGAAGATTATGCAGTAATATCTGAATGTCTTTAAAATGCAAATAATTTTTTTTCACAAATGTATTTATTTTAAATTTGAAAAGAAACAGTGTCTTCCTTTTACAGCTTATAGCAGTCAAGCTTCTGTGAGATATTGGTGCTGTCATCCATTGCAAGACATGCTGTTCGGTGCATTTAGCAAATTCACTGCAAGTCTACTGTCACAGAGTGTGCTGTGTGCCCAAACAGAAGAATGCATGTTTGTTGAAGAGTCAGACTCGCCTTTTGCTATTTGGTGTAAACAGCCTTTCAGAAACAAGACCTATGATGTTGATAGAATACCTCGCATGTTTTAGTGCTAAAGGAAAACTCTGTAGAGTTGATTTAGGATTTTTTCCCAGAAAAGTTTTAGAATTTCACTAAAATCAAAACGCTGCAGTGGAAGGGAAGTTATGCAAGTTATGCTGAGTATACATAGAACTGGTGATGCAAACTGTCTTACCCCTCTGTTTCTTTATTTCAGCTTTCAAGGGACCAATACTCAACAGTAATTTCTACCCAAACAGCTGTATAATTGTTAGAGCTGAAGGGGGAATAACCTGAACTACTCAAAAGCATCAGATATTAATTACATTAAGTTCTTAAACTGATAGACTATCTTTCATCAACAAAAATGGGTTTGCATAAATTATACTTAATATTGATTAGGGCCAGAAATGCCCATATGAAGTTTTACAGAGACATTTTTAAATCTCTTTAATTTTTACATTTTTAATCCTTTGAAAATGAAAGGTGTGAATAAGAAACTAGACGTGGGAGAGTCTGAAGACCAATAAAGAGTGGGTCACACTTGAGAAAACAAGGTCAGCCTCTGTGAGTTCCTATGCTGTGTTCTACTCCGAAGGTGTGCAGCTTCATCAGTGCACTGAAGTTCTTTACAGATCAGAAGCCTCACTAGAAACCCATCTGCCTGAGAGACCATCCTCCTTCACCTCAGCTCATGGCCTTCAGCGGATGAGGCTGCATAACTCAGCCCCATCTCCTGGATCTGCTTTTCATTTCAGATACTGAAGTTCCTTATAGCAGAGCTCACCAAATGAATGTGTTGTAAGAAATGCCGGTCTTTAAGATCTAGATTTCTTACTTCTGGTTCTTGTGGCCTTTATGTAAGATGCCTAGAAAGCAATAGAAGAGGGTTTTTTCACTTTCTGTATGTGTGATGCAAATTGAAAGTCTTCACTAACCTGTTTAGAAATCAAGGAGTACAGTTGGTGTTACTTCTTTGAACAGCTGCACAATAATTACTGTTAATATGGCCTACAGTTTGCCTCAGGAACAGTTCTTAGGATATGATCTTTGTGGAAATTGAGGTGGTTGTTTCCTTTTATCTTAA
Source organism: Orthonyx spaldingii (assembly GCA_013397795.1). Taxonomy (NCBI): domain Eukaryota; kingdom Metazoa; phylum Chordata; class Aves; order Passeriformes; family Orthonychidae; genus Orthonyx; species Orthonyx spaldingii. The sequence continues at coordinate 3,410 of VZTJ01006268.1, read as the reverse complement.
ATTTTAATTAATTTGGCTTCGTTACAACACATAAATAATCATGATAGAATATCCAGAAAGCTTTGCACAGGCCATTTCTAGAATGGATGTGTAGGTATGAGAGGCTAATCAATGCAAGAATCTGGGTATTTCACACTGTGTTAGAATATGCCGCAATTCTACTTTTTCCTTGTCAAAGCCATCTGCATTGCAGTGTCTTGTCCAACACATAAATTAACTGAGAGCACATGTCATTTGAGGACAGTGTAAATACCCTGTTGGTGTTCATTCCTGCTTGGTGATCCTATAAAGGAAGTTGCCTGAACTGCAGTAAGCTCTAAGTGGATGTCAGATCTGTGTACTCTTAATTGGGAGCAGTTTCTACAGAAGTGTCAGAGTTGCTACTGGCTGTCGCTGCCGGGGCACTGCCCGATCTCAAGCTGCCCGGTGGCTTGAGTGCGACCTTCTACGCTTGGCTCTCAGCCGAGACCTCTGCAGCAGTCGGGCTGAGCAGATTTTGGTCTCCTTAGCAGCAGCAGCAGCACAAGCAGGTGCAGCTCATCCGAGGGAGCTGGCAGTGTCGATGGTAACAAAGTAGCAGCGCGGCGGTGAAGGAGCGGGAGGACTCAAAGTAGCAGCAACTCCAGTTTATTGCACTGAAGGGGGGTGCTACAAAGAGCCATGATCTGAGAGTGAGCAGGGGTTTAAAAGGGGCGAGAAAAGGGGCAGTCCAAGGGGCAGAACAAGGGAATAAACCAATGGGGGCACAATACGTAACCAGGGAACATCCAATGGAGCAACAGAGGGGTGGAATACATTAACTTAACCAATCAACAGAACCTGGTAACAGAACTTTCGGGCAACTTATGAATATTAAAACAACTGTGAGGGGACGGGGGAGGAGATGGAACTTGATTGACAACCAGGAGTGGCGGGAAACTATCACTGCCTGCCTTCCCCATCCCCCTCAGGCTCACTGTTCTGAGGGGAATAATTTGACCACCTAGTTTCTTCATTTAACCACATGGAGAAGGCAGGAGTGGCCGATTGACCCTCACTCTCAGTGACCACAGCCACAGGCTGGGCCACCCCGACAACTGGCGTCTCATCTCAGGAGACGGCAAGCTGCTCCAGCTCTCTTTAGAAGTCTTAGATATATTCTTCATCATCTTCCCGCAGTGTTAGACCCACTTAATTTTTCAGAGCAGGAAATATGGATCTTCTTAACAGATCAGCCTTGGAAAAAGTAATTAGTAATCATGCTTATGAAGTATTTCAGGCAATTTCATCGTCAGAGCTGTCTGACTTGTCTCAGCCCCTGGCATGGTGAGTTCACCTCATGCAATCCCACACAGTACTATTGCCACGCCTAAGAGAATTTTCATACATTTTTCTCTCCCTACTGAGATCGGGAAGAAATGACAATGTCTTCAGAGCATTTTTGGGATGGGCACAGTCATATCAGCGTCTCCCACTAGGTGGTACTGTGGGCTAGACCCTGGTGAGAGCCTGGCACAAGGGACTTACGGGGGTTTGGAGGGTAAAGACAATTTATAGTCTATACAACATTGCATCAACAGTTCGTTCCAAAGGAAATTTCTTATCAGCAATGCTGAATAAGCAGCTACATCTTAAAAAAATGCTTCTAGTTGGTTGTGATGTAGTTCTTTTTAGAAATATGTGATTCAGCAAGTGAATTTCTTGTTCCTTCAAGACGCCTGGGTTGTGCAAGTGGAAAAGGCACTGACTGACTACTCTGGCCTTTTTGCAGCTATTTCCGTACATCTCCAGTATCTGCATAGGAAGAAGGAACAGTGGAAAGTGTGCCCTTGCAGCATGGAAGGCCAGCAGCCTTCTGGTCTGCATCAGGCAGGGCGTGGCCAGCCGGCTGAGGAAGGTGATCCTTCCCTGCACAGAATTAGTGACACACATCTGTCATTCTGGACCTGGTGCTGGGCTCCCCAGTGGAGAGACACAGACATATTGGAGCGAGTCCAAACACAACTTTGGAAAACTTGAGTTAGCACACCAGGATGGTCAAGGGGCTGGAGCACATACCTTATGGGAAGAGGGTTAAGGAACTGGCCTTATTCAGCCTGGATAAGAGGCAACTTTTATGGGGAGGGACTTATTGGCAGCATGCCATTGCCTACATGGAGGTTATCAAATTTTGTGACAGGAGGGCAGGGGACAGAAGATGTTATAACTGTATAAAGGGAAAAATATAGGACTCCTGAGGACAGTCAGGCACAGGTTTCCCAGAGAGGTTGTTCAGTCACCTTGCTTGGAAGTATTGAAAATTGGACTGGGTAAATCCCTGAGCAATCCATTCTGACCTCAGAGCTGACTCTGCTGTTGGGGACCTCCTGGTGTCCCCTCCAACCTGAAATATACTATGCCTCTGTCTGGTGGATTAGTTGCATGTTCATCATTTCAAGCACAGGGTATACATTACAGCAAGAAAATAATGTCATTTTGCTCTTTCTACTTTGCGCTCCATATAGAAATGACCTGCAAGTCCTTCAGTTTTACTGCTGCCTCATAAGCTATCAGCAAGTTCAGGGGTTAGTCAATGGAAAATGAAGCAGTTCACAGAATAAATGGATGAATGAAATGTTAAACCATAATAGAGCAAGCCAAAAACAATTTAGAAGAACCTCACTTAAGGCATAAAACCAAAAATAAATGTTCTGAACACTTCAGAAGCAAGATGCCTGCCAAGGGGAGTATTCGGTTATTAGATGAAGTGCAAAAAGAGTAGTGAGGGAAGGTAAGACCACAACACAAACCTAAATTCTTTACATCAAAATTCATTTCAGAGAAGCTGAGTGTAGTTCCTATGCTGACATCTCACTCTGCATTTTTTAAGTAAGGGACGAGCCTTAGGGATCATCTTAAATTGACCTGTCAAAATAAAATGTTTTAGAAGAAACTAGAAAATACTTGTAAGAAGTAAGTTATTAGGTCCTCATCCAAGAGTCCTAAAGAAACTCAAGGAAATTCAGCACAATGTTCCCTCACTAGTCAATATATGTGTCTAGTCTATCATTTAAGTGGGCTGTGTTTCTAGGGGAAGGAAGAGTTCTCTTTTTTTTAACAGTCCTCCATAAAGACTTTCTTCTATGTAAAGCCTACTGAAACTGTAAACTAAAACAATTTTGATACTCAACTATTTTAAAAACAAGGAAGTTCAGCATGGATTTTTATTGTCATATTTTAGAGAAATAATTCGTTAACCTTTAAAAAAGCTTGAATTTATTGATGGAGTCAGAAAAATAATTTGATACAGTATACAGGGATTTGCACAATGTAGGAAAAGTTGGGGGAAAGGAACTAAGCTGTACAACAAGAAAAATGAGAGAGGGAGATGGAGGGAGAGAGTGAATAGTGTTTGCCATTTTACAACAGCTGTGTGTGGCAGGATGATCCCC
>VZTJ01006267.1:162904-217099 GCA_013397795.1 Orthonyx spaldingii | reverse complement strand
GGACGGAGGGGCGGGTTTGGTTTGGGGTTCAGAGACTTTTAAATTGAAATCTCTGCGTGCCCCAGGCCCCCCTCACGGAAAGGTTTGGGTGGGAGTGGAGCTTAATGAGCATCTGTGCTCCAAACCCCCGCTATGGGCCAAGGATACCTTACACTAGAGCAAGTTGCTCAGAGACCCATGCAACCTGGGCTCGAATGTTTCCAGGGATGGGACACCCACTGCTTCTCTGGGCAACCTGTTCCAGTGCCTCACCAGCCCCAGAGTAAAGCGTTTGTTACTTACCTTTAACCTAAACATATCCTCTTTCAGTTTAAAACTGTTGGCCTTTGCCCTGTCACTGCAAGTCCTGGTAATAAGTCTTTCTCCATCCTTCTTACAAGCCCCTTTACATATATTGAAAGGGGTCAAAAAGGTGTCCCTTGGCTTTGTTGAACTCCATGAAGTTCACACAGGGCCACCCCTCCAGCCTGTCCAGGTCCTTCCCTTTCCCCAGGCAAATCCACTGCACCCTCTGTTTGCTGTCATCCACAAACCTGCCAAGGCAGCACTGGCCACCACTGTCTGTAGCAATAATAAAGATATTGAACAGTTCCAGTACCAATACAGACCTCTGAGAGAGATCCCTTGTGACCAATCTCCATTTGGACATTAAACCATTGACTGCAAAATTACTGGGAAGCAGCTATCCAGCCAATTCCTTGTCCAACAAATAGTCCACTCACCAATTTTGTCTCTTTCCAATTTAGCAATAAGGATGTGGGCAGGGTCCTTGCCTGCCTGTTGCTGGTGGAGGACGATGGTGCTCATGTACGGGAATGACTGACTTTGGAAAACATGAGGTTGTTACCCTGAAAGCTTCAGCTGGAGCACTTGACACGCTGGCCAGGGCCACCATTAGTCAGGGCACAGCTGGCTGTGTGGGCGCAGGGTGGCCAGCCCCCAGCAGCATCCATGCTCACTCACTCTGTGTCTGCCTGCATGAGAAGAATATGATCCCCCCAAACTACTCAGCAAGTAACAAGCAGCAGCAGCAGCCACTACAGCAATATAAATCCACGGGAAAGGATTTTTCCCCCTCCCTTTTCCGAGATAAAAATCTCGGAACAGCAGAGGCTACACCATTGACTAGGCTATTAAAATGGTATTTATGAGGTAATCACTTATTTTAACTGCCAGCTACATAAAATTTATCACAGAAAAAAACGACTCAGGGAATTTTATACTTATCATTTACATTTTCTTAAACCTATTTAACAAATCAAATTTGCAATCCCTCCACCCAAATCATAAGGAACAAAGAAGGAAAGAGGCAGCAAATGGGCAGTTGATTCATCTCCCATGCAGGGCTGCAAGGACTCTTCTCTGTTTGTCCAAAGCCAGTCCCTCCTGTGCAGAAGAATGCCTCTTTAATTGAGGCTAGGGAGCAGGGGATGCCTTATGCATGTCTGGTGCACCATGAGCAGTACTTTATGGCACCCCAGCACTTAGAAACCCAAAGGAGGAGACTGTGATACAGGGAAGAAGGGAACAGATGTGCAAGCAGTCAACAGAGTTGTTTTGCAATGAAATACACTGCTTTGTTGCAGTCAAAACATCTTTGTTTCTGCAGGAGGCAGGGTAAGAGCAGTGTTCTGGCACCTGCCCCAGGCCAGCTTATGGCGATCTGGCAGAGGTGAGAAGGTTTCACTCAGGTTCCTTCTGGGAGAGATTCAGGACTGGTCTTTCCTGGATCACTTTAGGTCTAGTGGAAAAGCGATGCTCTTAAGGAGGCTCTGTAGGTTAAGCACAACACACAGGCTCTGCCAGAGAGGTGAGGTTTTCCTACTGCACCCCCTGAACACGTGCATGCAACATTTTCCAAGTGTAGATGTTGCTTCATAGCAGCACGTCCATGCAATACCTGACCACCTCATCCTGCTCCTGAGATAGCCATTACAGCTCTGTGCTTCCACACAGCGAAAGGGTGGTGGAAGGTTGTTGAGGCACACAGGTGCAGCCCCACGTGAGGTCACCAGCAGAGCAAGACCGAGAGGCAAGATTTTGGCCAATGCTTTAGTCTACACCGGATCACTGACTATGTGCAGCTTGTTTGGCAGCTGATAGGCTGGGGCTTAGGATCCTCAGCCTAGGGAAAGCAAAGGAAGGGCAAGGCAACAGCGATGAGAATAGGGGTTAAAGACCATCCATCTATCATCCATCCATCCATCCACCCCCAGGGACCAGATGTTTTGTTCTGGTTTCCACTATCCTCCCTCTATCCATACACACTCTGGGTACAAGGCCCTGAGCCACCTGATCTCTCCAGGTTTCCAAGGATGAGTTACAAAATAACCAAGTAAAATGGAAGAAGTTAAAACAAACACATGGTGTATCTTGCCTCAATGAGGATCTCTGACACCTTTGGATCTCTCCCCTCAACTCATCTGTACAAGGTATGCATAGTGGATTGCTCATTGGTTCTTGATAAGAAATTCATATTACTTCAGCAGGTCTGCAGAACTCAAAGTTTGTTATGCCACATGCTTGAGGACACTTTTAAATTGAAAGAAAACAACTATCTCCCAACTATGCGAATCAGCTATTTAGAGTGCCAGACTGATCATGGTTTTTCTTCAATGTTCTCAGTGTCAGAGCTTATTTTTGTCATTTTGGAAAGCATTCCAATTATTTCTTGTACTTTTAAAGAAGATTTTTTTATCCGTTTAGTTTTAGAAGGGCTTCCCGAGTATGCTGTGTAGGTAGCAGCATGCTGGAGAGCAAGAAGTTTTGATTTCAGTATAACTAAATCAGTTTGGTATTTGTGCTGAAAACATGTAACTTCCACGTGTCTGTTTACATGTAAGCATCTGAACATTCCAAGCAGAGTTTAATGCCTGTGTGGCAGCAGGGCTCTATGGGTCAAATGTGTCCTGCAGGGACAAGGCATGGAAATGATGGCTTCAGCATGAGGTAGATTGTGCCATCAGTACATACATAGTGGTGGTGGAGTTCTGTCATTAATGAAAATATATCACTTACAATAGGTGAACCTACTTCAGGTATCAAACAGACAGTAAAACCCCTTATTTCATTCATTCCTACTTCTGCTGAAGTGCACATTTGTCACAAGACAAACTTGGCTGTTTTAAAGGCATACTACTAAATCCTTGCAAAAGGGGATTTCATTCTGAAGACAGGAAAATTGCGCAATACAGCTGTAGGAGTCATAGAGCAGAGCATATAATGACTCATCATTTATCAACAAAGACACAGCCTTGAGCAGGATGTGATGGTCTGTGCTGATGTCACAGCAAGGAGTGGGAAGACAAGACAATGAGACTATTATGACTATCTTTAACTACATAATACAATCAGATACTTTATTACTGTTATTAGTCACTGCAATTCTGTAATTCTACAAACCCATTGCATCCATGTACAAAATTGTGAAAAAATTTTTATAGCAGATCATTAATTTTCCTTATAAATTCCTTCTCATTTAGTTTTTCTAAGAGATGTCTAAACTGGGCAGAGAAGTTTTGTAAGAAACGCTCTGAAGTTTTCCCTTAGGGAACAAAAATAATGCAGCATAACCAGTGCAATCCATTCAAAAGAATGAATCAGCCTCCTGGAGAAAGGAGTAGTTCAAAACATAGGACTAAATGAAAAAAACCCTCATATTCTTTATATTTGCTTCTCTTGCTTTGCATGCTTTGGGCTTAGACTTTCAACCTTTTCTTTGCAATCACAGCAGCTGGAAACTTACTTTTTTACAATGGAAAATGAGAATCCAGTTTAATCACACGAATCCCAGAGCTAGAGCTTCGAGGAAAGTTCTTTCCTCTTCAGCTTGTGATTTCGCAGTGCTAAAGGTATAGACAGATGGCTCTGAGACTTACAGGGACAGTCCATAATAGGTAAGCATTTAATAAGCAACCTTTGGCAATACTAATGGGCTCCACAGGAGCAAATTTTCATCCCTCTAAGAAGAGAGGGCTGAGAAGTACAGTCTTTTTTTTCTTTTTGAATCATGTAGTGGAAAAATGAGGCAGACTGTAAAAGCAGGCAGCTGGAGTATACACATCTTGCAAGGCTTAGTCCTTAAAGAAAGAGGCAAAAGGCTGTCCAGACCTCCCTCCTGCCTTTGTGGAAGGGCCGCCCTCAGCCTTCTGCCCATGCACCAAACCTGCCCTTACACAGTCCCTCTCCTGCCTTTGCTGGGCATCAAGAAACCTATAAAGTCAGTATCTGGTCAAGTTCCCCCTGGGCCATCACCTGGGTTGCACCCCTTTATCAAGGCCAAATTCTGGCTCATGCCCAACTAAGCAGTCACACCACAGGGAAGGATGGGTTCCCCCAGTTTGTCAGGGACCTGACACTTAAAGGCTTGTGGGTGTTTATCTTCCAAGTGAGTGAGGTATAGTCTCTCTGATAAGGAACGTTATCAGCTGCAAGTAATTTGTGCTGCCCACTGCAAAAATCTAAATGAGCTTATTACAATTCACTTTTTAAATTAATTTCTCCACAGTTTTTTTAGATTGCTGCTGTTATCTTTCATATTCATTTCTATAAGCTGTTTCCATTAGGTGGCTGATATATGTGAAGAAGTTAAAAACCAGTAACTCTCAAGAGGAAGTGGACACAGAAAGTCTATCAGCTCCCACTGTGCAACAATCATGATTGAAACAAAGAACAAAATCTTAGATGCTTTTTACCCAGTGAACTAGAAATCAGCAGCCCTATAAGCTTTAAAGCACAGCTTGTAAATACAGCAAGTTTCTCCCTTGTACATTACCCCAATGACATCCCCAACAGAAAAATAAAACACAAACCTCACCTTGGGGGAGCACTCTGAATTCAATGGTCAGTGCTGGGCATCAGGGAGGGAACAAAATGTCTGGTTTTTCTCTTGTCTGTTCTTTTTGGAAGCCCACAGATCTTTTCATTCTCTCCTTTCCTTGGGTGTTATTTTCTGAAACAACAAAAATTGTAAAACTGAAGCCATTTTTATTGACTTCTGGAGCCACATCTGTTCTACACTTTTCAATTAATCAGCACATCTCTTCATTACACCCCCTTTAACTCTACTTAAGTCACTGGCAATAAAATCTGTTTTACCATGCCTTTTCCCAAATTTCCCTGTCCCATCCAATTGCATACTGGCACCATTATCTCCAAGTAGAAACTTAGGGCATTACATGGGGGAAGTGGGAACTTGTACAGTGAATTTTCCATTGCTGCATGTTTTGAGTCTGCTTGATTTCAGCACAGGGAATGCATTATGTTAGGGGTACCTGGTGACACTTTCTGTGCAGCCAGCTTGTGCAAGCCGAGGGAAGCAGTGCACCAAAGCAGTTCTCTCTCACTCCCTCCTGAAACACTTGGTCTGGTTGGCAGGGTGGGCATCCCAGGACTGGGATTGGAATGGGGATCGTCTGGCTCTGGTTTCAGCAAATTTTGTTTCATGAAGCACTTGTGCTGTTTTACAGCACATGTTCCCATCCCTCATATCCTGTCCTGGCACCAGCAATATGTCCCAGCCAGCAGTGAAAGCAGCAGGTTTTCTACCCCCTGCAAAATTTACACGTGGTAGCACAGCACACATCCCCAGGTAACAGCACACCCGGCCTCTGCAAGTGCCATGATCTGCTGCGAGGGCACGAACTGCTGCCTGCGTCTACCCTGCGGGAAAGCAGCAGGCGCATGAAATGAGGTTTTTCCTCCTTTTCAATTTAACAGTCTCTTGGTACTACTCAGGTAATTATACCAGTGTGTCTCTTTGTAAGCTTTTTTTATTGTCCCTAGTATTCCCCCTGGCAAAGAACTAAGGAAAATGTCAATTTTCTAAATGCACTCTGGCTTAAGCTGGCTGCCAACGATGCAATGTGGCCATCCCTGAAGTCCAGAGTGTACAACTATAACCAAAATGAAGTTATTTCTTGTTTCCAGAACAATTTCTTTAGCACTATTAAGAAAGGTCTGTAGAATAGAAAACATACACTGAACTGCTTTTCTTTTTTTTTCCCCATGAGTACCAGAAAACATTTTTGAGGGTCGATTCTAAAAGGTATTTTGGTAAAATGCTTACCTAACAAAACTCAGTGTCTGCTATCTGGCCTCTGACAGTGGAGAAATGCATATTCTCAGCCTCAATGCTTCTAGCAGTAGCTTAGGATTGATGATGAGTACCATCCAAATGTCACCAGGATTTTCATCCCAACAAGTCATTTCAGCATTTGTCTGCAAATGATGGACAAAAGGGTTTTGTGCTGAAAGGAGCACAGCAGAGCAGCATTATTTAAGATGAATGATGGCCAGTTTTGAAATATCCAGTAAGATAATGATACAGGGGTTTTTTTACTCATCTCTTAATAGTTGTTTGAAATTTCAGGAACTGGTCCTTCCAGTACAGGTACTAATGTTAATGCTAAAGAATAAAATGTATCAAAGGGCTCAAGCTATTTGATTGCCAAAATATCTAATTTCACTCTTCTGAATGAAGCTTTTCTTTCAGTTTTTAAGCAAGCCAGACATCAAGCTGAATCAAAGCTAATATATTTGAAGAAAATTTTAAACTATAACAGCTTAACATGACCGGAAACAGTATTCTGTGGTGCCAGTACATTCTTGGTTATTTTTGTTTTTCCTTTTAATAAGCAGATCGCTCCTGCTCTTATACAGTGAAATTAAGTCTAGTGAAGTGAAATGAGCTTACTTCTCTTAACAGTAACTATAAATAGCTATATATTTGCAGTCTCTTCAGTGTCCCCTCTAACTTTTCGAATTGTTCCTCTGAACTCATCCCATTCATAAAAACACTTTCCAAAAAGCCCAGGTAACTCCTACACCTCATCCTGTGGCATACAGCTTGGCCACTCTGAGGGTTACTGACATGGTTATAAATGGCTTCTTGGGTTCCTTCACCATCAAATAGTTTTAGAAGGCCTGGGACCAGCTGGGAGATGTGAATTCCCCCATTTTCAAAACTGCTGTGAATGAATCTTACAGTGTAGAAATTGGGTATTGACCAATTCATAAATGAGGATTTACAGTGACTTTATGGTTCCCACAAATCCTTACCCAGTAATAGCATGTATGGCTGGTACAGCTGCTGCCCTGGAATCTGCAGGTGAAATTATACCCAGCCTCTGCAATCCATCCCACTGCTCCCCAGATCTATCTGAGTGCCTCTCCACAGCCACCCTCCCCTACACAAATGGCACCAATCTCAGCCACAGCAATTCAGAAATGGCATCACCTGCTCCTCCAGCTTTCCTGTTGTGCCACTTATAAAACAAATGTCTGCCCTACATAAAGCTCTACATTTTACATCTCGGCTCCCCCTCCCTGGCAAGTCTCCAGTGTGCTGCTCATTGGTCTGGTTTACACTTACATATTGTCACTTTCTGCCTATCAGCAGACTACCGTCTTCTTCAGTCCCAGTTAACTCTGAGGGCAAACAGGTATATGGAGAGGTTACTGTGACAACCACACAGCCTAAAACTCCTTCTCTCGGACAGGTTAACAACAACTTCATTTTCGTCAGACTTACTCAAGAAATTTTTCTTTGCTAGTCTCCCAGGCTTAACACCACATGGTCTGTTTTCAAAGTAACAGGATACATAGGAAGTCAGCCCATCCCATCCATGCCAGTAAAGGGGCTTGGGCCCTTCAGCTCTTACTCTAAGGATCACCCTCATTCTAAGCCATGCTCATCCATACCCCAAGGTGTGCCCCAACTACCCTCTCCCAAAGGTTTTTCTAAATGGTGGAGCTCCCTCTCATAGTGATACCATCTTATTCATCACATGCAATGAGTTTTCAGTCAACACGCACTGCATCATTCAATACGGAAGGGCCTGGAGGAGGCTGGGTCCTCTCAGCAGCAGAGATGAATTAGCACTCCACAGCAGTGCTGTGCTGCTGTACTTTGGCTTTCCTCTCGGACACATGAAGCTCCACCCTATCAAAGCTATATTGCACCTAAAGTACCTCCTGTGGCAGCCCTCAGGGCTGGATTGTGCTGTGCAGACATACACCATTTTTCCTGGTGTTTTACTCCATAAAGAAATTTGAGTTTGACCTGCATTTAAAAACAACAAACAAACAAACAAAATAGCAAGGAAGAATCACTATTTAGGCTTATTAAAGGCTCAGTAGTGTTTCATCCTCTTAGTTGATTCTTGGATTTAAAAAAAAAGAAATCTCTGATAGGCATAATGGGTTTAAATGCTCTATTACCCCTTTATATTCTTTCGCACCAAGTTCTTGTGGAAGATATAAGTCTTTAGGCACTCAAAATGCTTTCCAGCCAACAGTAGGAAAACAGCCTTTGCAGATCTGCATTTTCTATAGCATTTGCATAAAAATACAGTTCAATTCTCACTATATGCTGCAAAAATCTGAGTCTTTTATTTCCATTAAGTTGGAAACTGTCCATATTGCCATATGTAGCCATTTTATCTTTCCTCATTCCTTTCTTATAAAGCACAATCCTTGATGCCAGCTTGCTTTATGTTCCTCCCATTCACAGGGAAGTGAAAAAAAAACCCAGCAGGATTCCTGAAGAGACAGCAGCAGAACAATAACATTGCTTACAATCCAGAACAGCAAAAAAATCACCAAATCTAACCATTTAAGCCACCCCACTAGAAAATCAAAGTTCAAACTCCGTATTTTCCTAGTGACTGCTGGTTTGTAAGTGGGCTCTTAAAAATATAAGTGATAGCAGTTTCCCAATGTCTCACAAAGTGGGATGTTTAAACTAAATGCTTGATATTCAGTCATTTAACAAAACAGAGCTTCTTATTTCTGGTTTTATGTGATACATTGTACTTAAAATCTGTGTGACAGTGATGCACTTGTGGCAGCAAAGTGGAATATCTGCAAACATTTGCAATAATCTGGTATAAAGTTGGTTCCCTTGCTGTTGAGACTGATTTCATTCATACAGACACAGATCGTAGCATCAGCTTTAGCAAAGTTACAGCAAAGATAAATTCAGCCCTTTTAGTTTGTGTTTACAGAATCATACATTTTTTATAGTTCTACAGGCAGAGAGATTTCTGTTTAAAGCAGTATTTTTCTGAAGAAGACTACAGCACCATTACATGCTTTCAAGGTGATTATGTATAAATGAAATAGATAATTCAGAAAGCAGTCCCTTGTACTCGTCACAATGAGTGGATGACGATACAGTGAGTGTTTGCAAAAATGTTGAGCTTAAGAAAAGAGTTGCTTTTACTAATTGCACTGATTTTGGTCTGAATGCCAATTTTGTTTCCAGCTTTACCATCAACAGACTGTACCAGCTCCTCAAACAGTCCCATTTTCTCTGGTTTTACACATCTAATGGCACCCACTGCTACTCAGGAATCATTAAGTCTAGTCCCATGTCAGCCCTTATGCCTTGTTTGCACTAAAATATTAATTATTTAAGCGTTAAAAACATCTGACCTCTGATTTCTTCACTTTGACCACACTGCAACATTAGAGAACAGAGCTCAGAAGAAAACACTTTCATTTGACTCATTTCGTTGTAACACCCCTTCTCTATCTCATAGAACTGGGGTTGGGGGGTGGGAACTGGGGAAAGTGGGGTTGGGGTTTTTTCTGTTGGCTTTTTGTTTGTTTGTTTGGTTGGTTGGTTTTATTAGGGAAACAGAAAGACGCCTCCTGAACACAACCAAGTGCAGTTGGAAAAAGCAAGGGCTCAGTACAGCACTGTGCACATGGCCAGGTATAGGGTGACGCTGGTTCCAGCAGCATCATACCAAGAAGTCTGCTTGGTTTTGGACAAGTCTCTGCAAAATGACTGTCGTGGCCCTTGCATGTCTGCAGGGGAGCCCCCAGCTCCTTGCTGCTACCTCAGACAAACCACTGGCAGGCATGGGCAGGGAGGTGAGCTCCCAGCACCCAGTATTCTGGTGTGCTGGGATGGGGAACAGCCGAGCAGACAGAGAGGGCATCACCCTTTGGAAGAGTGGAATGGTTGTATGGGGAGGGAAAATGTTATTTCCTGAATGAGTCACCTCGAATTAAAGTGATGCCAAGAGGATTTTTTGCTGTTTCTTGTCTATACCTTTTACACAGTTCTATGTATCCACAAGTATTAGCATGCATACTTGTAATTCTTTAAGTCTGATAACTCAGCATAGCTCCAAGGTCCTGTAGAGCTAGGAGACCAAATATTCTACTGTCTTGAGGAGCCATATTCTAGCAGAATATGTTCTGTAAACTAGAAATTACATCATCCAAGCCCCTTATTGGGCCACTTTGGTAGATAACTGTTAATGTGTAAGGTCTATAAATTGTATACCGATCGACGGTGGGGTGGTGCATGCATGGTGGGCATCGCGACGTGTTTCCACCTTGGCGGCGTGATGGAATCCTATTAAAATACTGAGGTAAACGACCCTCTACCCTCTAACCTCCAACCATGTCTATACTTCATTCTTAAGAGCAGGAAAAAGGCATCAAAAACCTCTGGGTTGTGTACAGCAGCTGAGGCTGGTGCTGTCACTCAGTGAGTAATAAAGGAGATGCCAGATCCCATCTGAACTAATTTTTTATTCTGGCACTCAGGGAACTCACTCATCTCAGTAACTCTTTGCAGTTCTCTCATCACACATGCTGTATGAGGGCTGCCCGTCCCAGAAAGGCAGACACCTTCCCAGCAAATGGGGAGTCAAAGCCAAGCCCAGAGGAGAGAGGTTTAGCCACAGTGTTTGTTTTTGGATTTCCCATCTCAAGTGCCTGTACAGGTCACTCCCTGCACAGCAAACCCTTCCTTCCTAGACTTTCACTCAGGCACAGACTCATGCACAGGAGGCAGGGGGGAATGATAATCTTTACCCATGCCAACCCTAAATTCTCATTTGCAAGGAAAATAGCCGCTGTCTCAGGCAATAAATGGCCATTATGGTTTTGGGAGTTTTCTTGCTGCTCTTCAGCAGCCAACTACTTTCTCTGTAGGCAAGAGCCAGCCCTGCTTTTTAACACTTCTCTTTGTGTCATATAAGAACCAGCAATCTCACCCAGAACCTGTCCAGCTTCAGCAAACGATGCTTGGATCCAGTGGCACACTGTGAACAGGGAGCTGCAACCAGTGCCATTTGGCTCCACTCATTTTGGCATAGTAGAGTCCTGTGGGCAAGGTTCCCGCTGTTGGTACATTTTAAATTTTTTTAATGAAAATATAAGTGAAACAGCCTCCCAACTGCAAAGCTTCCCAAGGAGGCACATTGCCAGTGCTCCTCATGGCTGATTTGAGGAGCTGGAACATCCCTGCAGCAGTGAAGGCACTGAAACAGGCAGGGGCTAGATGAGGTGGATTTCCCTGAACAGTAACAGGTGAAAATGGAGACTTGTAGAAAAGAAAAAAGGAAAACAAAGAAACAAACAAAAACCAACAAAAAATCATGCCCCCGTCCCCCCCCAACTAATCAACCAAAAAATACCCCAAACAAAACCCCTAAAACCAAACAGAAACAGGGCCAAGGATAAAGTATATAAGGGAAGCTGTATGGCAGTAAGAAGAATTATACTGAAATCCTGCCTCACTAATGCCATCATCTTAGTTATCATTTCTGCTTCCTTCAACACCTATCAGTTATCACATCCTCTTGCTGACTTCAGATCTTCAGCTGCTCATCTTCCAGCAAACTCTCACATGGTTAACTACTGGGAATCCCATCCCAGTAAAAACAGAGCTTCTAATCTTAGTAAGACTTACCACCTAAATTACTATTTCAGGATAAGGGCCCTGGCACATGAAGCTTTCCAGGCAGCAGCTGCCATAAAACCATTCAGCATCTAAAGAGACCTATACAAATTGTTTAACCAATGTTAAAACCAACCAACAATAATCCACTGGATTTGTGCCTGGTTGCACAATGCCAGGGCTGGAGCCCTTACCCCGTCCAGCCTCCAGCCGAACAGCAGCACTTGGGCTTGGGGAGCACCAGCCCTTCCCAGGGATTAACTGACAGAGCTTTTGAACTTTACCTTTATTATCAAACACCTTGGCTGGGGGTCTTATTTAAATGTGTTAATTACTTGTGTGTTTTAATTGCAGCACAGCTACAAGCACATCTTGGATTTCTGCCACGCTGAGGCTCATGGCCTCCATTTAGCAGGCTTACCTGCATGCTGCCCCTGTCCTGGAAATCAAGTGAGTAATATGGAGCTCAGCATGAAGGAGTTGGAATAGGCTCTCTAGTCACTCAAAAAGTAATCAGAAAGCATTTTAAGAGTATTTTGAATCTGCATTTTCAAGAGAATAATCAAGATCCACAGCTGTACTGTATCAGCAGAATGAAAGTAATCTCAAAAGAGATTAAGTTATGCCTGATAGATCACTAACCCTGGACTCTAAATAAACACTATACAAAAATACAGAAATCATTCACAGAGGGAGCAACAGAGTGAGAAGTTGAAGTGCATCATGGGTGCTCACATGTCTTTGTGCCCAACAGAAGGTAGGTCGCCACACCCTGCATTGAGGGGGCTGTCTCACATGCTGAGAAACAGCCCATGATTGCCATAACGGTAAAAGGACAAAGTCCTGGATGAAGTTTGAAGTGACTGTGCAGCCCCAGAGACTACAAGCAGCTAAACTAGATCTTGCCACAGGGCTAAATAACGATGATCAGTGTTTAGCAATTAACTTAGGTAATGGCATCATCCATGTTTCTTTTTCACATGACAGAACTGAACTCAGAAGAGTGAAGAAATGTACATTGAGTTAATTTCTCCAGCTGCAGTGTGCTGACTTTATCAGCCATGATCGAGATCCCTGAAACCTCCATGCAGAGTGTTTCAAGCTTGTTCCCCTAACATCCAGAAGCATGAGCACACAAGGGATTCCAGCGGCAAGGAAGGGTGAAGGAGGCAGGTGAGGGCTGTTACTGTGCTGGTGGGACAAGGCTGCACCTCCCCATGCAGCTGCCCCATGCAGCTCCAGCCTGCACCATAGATGCTCATGTCCTCTCCTCCACACTGTCCTGGCTGCCAGGCTTACGTCTCATCTTCAGCACTTAAGGGTGGGAGAAGCTCCTTCCTTCACCTTAGGGTGAGCTCTGGTTTCCTTCACTTGTGTGTCACACTCCCGACCACCTAAGTGTGGGCTGGGCAATGGCCTGGAAGCTTGGGAAGCACAGGTTTACTATTAAAGGCACAGGGGTGACAGGTGTTTCTTCTTGTTTCTTTATCCTTCCTTCAGATGAGGATATTTTTAAAGTTTGGGAAAGGATTCAAGTCAAATGAGGAAAAAAAATCCAACCACTTCTAGGCATATTTATACAACAAGTAGTCTTTTTTTTTTTTTTTTTTTCGGCCTACTGGTTTATTTTTGCACAGACTATGCTTTCATAATGGGATCTTTTTGCTTGTTTTGAGGGTTTGTTTTGTCTTTTTTTTTCTTTCAAAGGAAACCAATGGAAAAAAATCATCATCCTAGTGGCTAGTAATTTTCAGGTTAGATATGAGGTAAAATTAGAGGCAATGATACAACTTTTTGGAGGGCGTACAGAAGCAGAAGCGCTGCTCATTTCAGCTGCTGCACGGTTGCACATTTGTGGTAGGCTGTGGTCTCGCAGACCACACGCAGACCTAACAGCCTGTATTTTTGGTATGTAACTGTAGATCATACTCTAATGCTCTGCCTTCCTCTCCAGAGCTGTTAAATGGAGCCAAGAGGATTTTTCTGCCACAGACTGGATTCATCAGTAAATGGGCAAGATGTGCTTGGGATAAAGACTAAAATTCCCACTCCAGTTCTTTATGTCAGTCCCTCCAGCAGCATTCAAGTCACAGACTTGCTTTCTTGGGAGCCTTGCTGAGCAGGCTTTCTGCTCCAGTCATAAAGTATATATGACAGCAAGGAAGGACCTACAGCCCTGCAGTCCCTGGGGGGAGGCCACACGATGGCCCAGCTGTCCTTACTCAGATTATTTCAACAAACCAGCCAGTTGTGCCTTTTTGTGAATTTGCCCCCACCTGAAGCAGCTGCACAGGACACCCCCAGGCCTATCGCTCAGGGGTGCCCTCACCACTACATTGTGCCTGGCACCTGTCACCTTTATGCACTGTCAAGGCTTGGGGCAACCTTTGACTGTCTTTGATGAACATTACACGTATTTGCAGGCAATGAATCCCTGCTGTGACACAAAATACAAAACAAGGGAAATAAAATTGCACAGGTTATTGTTTCAGCTTGGGATAATGACTCCAGCAGCATCTGCAGGCTGACACACTGCTTAGATTAATGTCACTTTCGAGAACGTGGCTTGACTTTTCTTTTTAACATTTGTCTTTACCAACAAGCCCCTCATCTTAGAACCAAATAATTGACACTGCTTTGAAGATACTAGAGCTTGTCACAATGCTTTAAATATTGGGCTGCAGCTCTTCCGAAGGCAAGGGAAGCAGCCAAGGAACCGACAAAGCCTCACCTGCCTTTGCCATGGTGGGTTTGGGTGTGCTGGACCATCACATGCCCTGGTGAGGACAAGAAGCTCCTCACCACTGCTCCCAGACTTGACTGCTCAGGCTTCCCAAAATGTATCAAAGCTCAAGGGTTTCCCCCAGATCTTGCTGGTGAAAGGATAAATGGGAAGCACTGTCATCCAATCCCCCACAATGCTAGGCCAGACAGCTCTTCATTGCTTTCTTCCTTTCTAAAACTTCTTAATATTTTAATTAATAGTTTAAATACACTTCAAATTCACTGGTAGAAGTGACCAAGTGCAATCACTGTACAACACAACCATATATTCTTTTTCAACCACACACCAACCATGTTCCCATGCAGACGAGAATCCACACCAACAAAAATCATGTTGACTACAAACTACCTTATCACTTTCTCCAAAGAGATATTTTTAGTGGTATTTTAAGCACCAAAAAGAAAAAAGAGAGGAAACTCTTTAAAGTCAGCAACAGAAAGGTAAGATCTGTTCAGATAAACATGACAGCACAATTTTCTTTGGTTTTCTTTCTATCAAATCTAAAAAATTATTTTTAATTGATTCTTGAGGCAGTTTTTGAAGTTCAATAAACGCTTCAGAAATCAGTTGGGAGTCCACAAATGTTAATAGTATTTAGCTCATTTCAATAAAAATGGCCTCATTAACATGCCAGCTCCTAAAATGTGTGATACCAACTGTATCCTTCTGCCAGCCTGCAGGGAAGCATTCCTACTTACTACTCAGTTTTGCTTTAAGAGACCATTTAGAAAACATACCCATTTTACTGTATGCATGCGTTCAGATAATAATTACTTCACTACTGCCCTACCCCCAAAAATGGCTTAGGAAGTCCCTGGCAGCTCTTCCAATGAGCTGAGCTCAGGCTGGCTTTCTTTGTGAATACTTTTCCACAGGCAAGTAAAACCTCATTCACTTTCCCATCCATCAGCACAGAAGGAGCCAGGTGAGCACCATGCCTGTCTGAGGCAAGAAGTTTTTTATTATGACTCTGCTAGGTGGAAATAAATAATCTTCACTTAGCTCTGCTGCTGTCAAGCCACGACCATCAGCTGCAGCTCCCTTCACTGTGTAAGCACCCAACCTCCAGCTCCAAAATTTGAAGGTCACATTGCAGTTTCACCCATCTATGTGAACTAAGGATGACCCACATTTTGGCTGTAGAAATATCTTTTCAACTAGTGTTTGTGCATTGTGGTTAGATTTCTGAGATTCTTGGAATGAAAGCCATTAGAAGTTTTCAGGAGAGGGGTGATGCCTGTGTTTGAATGGGCATGGCATGCAACCCAGGTTTGGGGCAGGAATAACATTTGGAAGCTCATTTTGAAACTTAATTTGCTGCCTTAGGCTCCTTAATCCAACTACTGCTGCCGCCATGCTCCTGGCCAGCCCTGGCATGGTGAGGGCTTGAGACACTGCTGCAGTGCTTTGAGGACACACAAACAGTAGCAGCATTAATGATGTGCCAGATTAAAACATGTCATTAGGCCACAAGGTAAGTAGCACTATACAAGTATTTCCAGAGAAAATGTGGACACTATTCAATAAAGTACTGATCAAGTCAAAGACATTGGCAAAATCCAACTCAGAAATGTCACCAACAAGTGGTAACACCAAAAATTTCCACATCTAATATATATCTCCAGCATAAGGCTGCATTAATAATTCAAGATCCCAGCTCAGAAAAAACAACACACTAGCCTTTAAGAGTCAGGTTTTGATTCTTGGATTATATGAATGCCTCTTCCTCGTGCTCACATGTGTAGCTGTACTTCCAGCTGGTGCTGTAGCCGCCAGTGAGCAGTTCACGCAGTTAAACAGCACTGGATGTGCCAAGCAATAGTCATTTTACCCAAACCAGCTTGGATAGCAACACACATGCCAGCCTGCCTACAAAGCCCTGTCCTCTCTCCATGGCAGACCAAAGTAGCATGTGACTGGCTGTGCCAGAGGTGTCCCACAGTGCACGCCCAGAGGAGAGGCCAACAGCCACGCCAAGAAACCCTTTTCTCACTGTTTTAGAGCATCCCAAATGCCTTCTATGACAATTCTATCCCATAAGAGCAAGCATAGAGGCTGTGAAGTCCTCATGATGCTCAGATACACCTTTGATGGGGAATCACAGAGGGAACTCAGCCTCCCGTGGCTGAAGAGCAGCTGTGCAGGATGCAACCCTAAAACACAGGCCAAAGTTTGCAAAAGGCAGAGCAATGATAAACAAAATTAAGCAGTGAGCAGGAGCCACTGCAGCAGCAGGTCCTACATGTGGTTACCCAGAAGCTGGGCCCACAACTCCTTGCTATCCTGCAGCTCCTACCCTGGATGCTGGCCCAGCAGGATGCAGCTCATTTTAATTAATAGTTTAAATACACTTCAAATTCACTGGTAGAAGTGACCAAGTGCAATCACTGTACAACACAACCATATATTCTTTTTCAACCACACACCAACTTCAGGGCAAGGATCTGAGCCCGTATTACCAATGGAAGTGCATTTAAACTAGAACACAAGTCACCAAATGGGCTGATTTGGATCTACTACCTCATGCTGCAACAGGCAAGAGGGAAAACAGAAAACAGGACTCTGAAGCAGCACAACCCATTTGACTATTTCCTGAGCCCCTTGTGCAAGTAGAAAGTGTCATATGCCTACCTTCATCCTCTTTTTTACCTACTCCTTCCCAAATGCCATCTAGGACCGTTAAAAAGGTAATGGTTTTTCCACTGCTCACGTTAGCACCCTGCTGGGTCAGAGGCACAACAAAAACCTCTCACCCCACCACCCTCAGACCCACCACAGTTTCAGGCTCTGGCAAGCACCAGAGACATCCTACTTGCATCCCAGATATTCCCCAGCCTCTGTGAAACCTTGCCAGTGAAAGGATAAAGTAAGTGCTTCAGCTCAGAGCATTGCCAAAATTTAGGCAGCACTCTACAGCACAGGGGAGACTGAAAAGGGAAACGTGTCCATGCAGCCATGGTGAGGACACGGCCGGCAAATCCCATCTGTGACTCTGTGAGGCCCCTGACTGCTTAGTGCCCTTCAGCAGAGATCTGTGATTGCTGTTTCCCCTTGTGCTGAAATAAACCTGTGGCAGGCAGGGTGATGCTTGGTGACTGAGGACACCCCGGTATCTGTCACCACCCTGGGCAGTCTGTGCAGGGGAGATGGAGGCATCAGCCCCTCCCACAGTGATCATAGCTTCTGAAATTACTGCCTGACAGGAATCAGTCTCAGGGCATCTCACGTTTACATATAAACCATAACTAAAGAGAAAGTGAGACAGACCACAAGCAGAAAAAGCCACAGTATGGCTGAACAGCTTAGAAATACCCAGTTCTTCTGAATTCACTGTAAGATGCTGAGCCCAAAGCCTGGCGAAGAGCCTCCAAAGCCACACAAGGAATTAGCATAAAACCACGGGGGCTACTTAAGGCAAAGGTTAAAACACAAACAGCTTTAGAAAGCTCGTAGAGATGTTCACAGAAGGGCAGCCTGCTGAGACCATGGAGTGTAATTGCTTCTGTGCTGTCCTTGAGGACATCTCTGATGACCAGAGCACGGCCACACGTCCATGTGCTGCCTGGCAAACACTGGAACCTCTACCATAACACCTGGCAGGGGAGAGGACACTGGGGAGGCCCCTCTGCCTCTGGCCACCCAACCAGAGGTAAGAGGTGCCCTCCTGGAGGCCGTGGTGGTGTGTGCAGCACATTGGGGCTGTCTGCTACATCGTTCAACTAGAGATTTCAGCCACCAAGAACAACTTTGCAGAGCTACAAACATTTTTCTCAGAAACTCAGTGTATTTTTTTTTAGATTTCACTTACCAGGCTCTGTGAAAAGGCATCTCAATAGCTGCAGTATTTTCAAATTTCTCGGCTAAGCTTCTTCCGAAATGCAATTATGGGTTTTTTCAGCATTACAGACTGACTCGAAGGTGCAGGCAGCAGGTTGGTGTTCTCCAGACCTACATGTTCAAGAACTGTTCTCTGTAAATCATTGTTCCACCCCGTTCGTGGTGCAAGCACCCCTTCCGGGCACCCACCGCAGACCGCTGAGTCCCGGAGGGGGCAGGCGCCCCAGTCACCTCCTTCGCCTCATGGTTTTAGTTTGGGTCACCCGTATTTCGCTGGAGAGGTCAGAGTGTGGCAGCACAGCCGCGGCTGACACCCTTCCCGGAGGGAGGAAGGGAGCACGTGGAGCTTTTGAAGCAATAATATCACCGCAATTAGGGGTTTGCAGTTTCTCCGGCAAATTTGCATTTTAAATTAGGTTTTGGCATAATTGTGTTTCATCTTTCTTTCCACTCTGACTTCTGTAACTTCTATTATTTCCTAAGGACAGTCTGAAATGCTGCATAAGACTACAATTAAAAAAGAAAAGAAACAATTTTATATCACTATATCTCTTTTTCTCAAAATATTCCTTTTAGATTAACCCTGAAGGAGGGGGGAAGAGTCATCTGAGCTGAGGGAGAACAATATAAGGTGATGTTGAAAGGAATTTCACCCTGAGGAAGGAGCTGTGGGTTCTGGCTCATTACACCAAGCTCAGCAGAAAGCAAAGGGGGCTTTCACAAAGATTTCACCCCAGCCATCTCCTGGCCGGGCAGACACCCCAACCCCACCGCAGGGAGTAATTCCAATTACCAGCCCCTTCACTCCAGAAGTTCACAGCTTGGCCCTGAGTGCTAAACCTAATTATCTCTAGGTGCCATTAAGCAAAGATACCTTGACAGCTCTGCTGTCAGGATAGATTAACCCACAGCTATAGACCCCTGCATCTCCTCCACACTGGTGCTGATTATGTGAAAAGTCAAACAGCACCAGTGTGGCCAATCTGTTGCTCCTTCATTTCCCATCCCCTCCTCACAGCTCCCTGCTACTCACCAAATACTCAGTGCTGCCCTTGAATTTGGAGCAGGAAGCTTGGCCCCTGACAAGGCTATAGAGATGCTGAGCCCCCACAGCTTGCTGTCCATGCCATGGGAAAGATAAGTGAGTTACAAGAATTGCCTCAGCTCCCTCAATACACCAAAAAAAAGGATATCTAGATCTCTCCAGCATGCTCTGAAGGGCAAAGAAAAGCCAGTCAAGATGCACTTCAATCCATAATAAAACAACACTGCTGCCATTCTAAGGCACCTGAATGGAGATGTGAAGGTTAGATGAGCCTGTGTTATATTTAATGCTGTCAAATACTGTTTGAACACAAAGTGTAGTTTGTGTTATTGCTGCACTCCCTGCTTGCAAGGCTGTCCTGCAGTCTGAAAGGACCTCCAGCATGTAATGGGCTCATTTTTTTGTAATTTCAGAATTCTAGTCAAGAAAATGATGGGGACTTTATATTTGAATGTCACCTCTGATATGTCATGTTAATTTTCCTCTTTTAAGACCCTCATCTGGATGCTAATGCCAGATGATTATGTTGGTCTATGAAACGAATGCAAGCAGGTCTAAGTAAAAGGCCACCAGTTCATATTCCCTCAGGACAGTGGTCGTGGTTTATTGGCACACTGGTCCCTATTTTGATCTGAGTTAAGCCGATATAAATTAAAACTAAAAAAAAAAAATAATTGATGGTTGGTGGGGGGAGGTCCATGGCTGGTATTCATCTGCACATTTCCTCCAAAAGGAGTGCTTCTGCAGAGACTGACCCTGAGTGGACATGTCCATCTCAGCCAGTGAGGCCACACAGGACATCCCAGGGGCTGTTGTTGAGGCAGGGGTGAATGCGGCTTTCAGCCTTGTTTGCCGAGTTCTTCTTTGTAAGCTGCCTTAGCTGTTTTATATACACTGTGCTTCTGACAAAGCGGGAAGCAAGACGGGGTTTTCCTCCCTCTACCCCCATCCTCTAGCACATGCAGCAGTTTCACTGTGTCTAGATTTTGGCACTGTAAGAAACCGCACTTCTGGAGTTTGGTTTTTAGTTTGAGGTTTTTGTTGTTTTTTTTGTGGGGTGGGGAGGGGAGAGTTTTTTCAGTCTTTTAAAACAGGGAAAAGAAACAACTCAATAAATCAGTGCTCTATTTTACTGCATTGGCTTAAGACAATATCCTTAGGATATCATTATTAATTAATGATCCAATCCTTATAGCTTCTCCACGGTAGGATAAAAGTTGGCAGAACAGAGAAGCTCCAGACGGAGGAAATCTTCTGCATCAGATAAGGCTTTGAGTGACAAGCCCCTGCCACTCATGTTTAAGGCCACAGACATAAGCCGAGTATTATGTTGCAAATTAGCTAAAAAAACCCTAAATACAAACTTTTTTTTTCCTCAAAACCACCTGTAACATCAGAGGCATTCAGAACATTCAGATTAGTGTGTAGGAAGCACCTCATTTTTTCTAATGAAAGAAAAAGTTTAGAGCAGTAAAAAATAAGAGGGTAAAGGATGAACTGCAGCCACAGCCCAGCTTCAAATGTATCCTGTTAAAAGTTCATGGAATAAAAAGTTACATAGCACTAGCAGATCACCTGCAAGCTCACACTGCGTGAAATTTTAAACTGATTGACTCACCTTTTTTCTTTTTTCCTGCAAAAATTTGAATTTATTCTCACTTCTAAGCTCTTTGGAGAAAGCAGCTCATGTAGGCTTGATGCCAAGAGCACTGCAATAATAACACTAATCCAGAAGCCATAGCCAAGAGCGCAGAGCTCTTTACAAGAGCTCCAGTTCACGGGCAGGAGACCTCTAAGCCAGCACCTGAAAGGCTTCTTGAACCAGTAAAATTGGCTGCAAAACATTTCCAAAAGAACTGTTTTTAGCAGATTAAGTGAGGGCAGTAAAATGCAATACAGACTGAGACCAACAATACATTCCCATATGAGCTGTACCAGCCAAACCACCACTTTGGCCCTTGCTTCAGCATTACGGCTCATCCTGCTCCTTTGAGTTATTCAAACATTTTCAACTTTTCATGCATAAGGAGCGCCCTGGGTGAGCCAGGATCTCAACTTACACAGTCAGGTCTAGAATTTGCATGCACTGACTCCCCAACACTGAGTCAAACACAAAACCCCCACTCACATCTCGTGTTCCCATCTCCCACGATCCTGGTTTACTTAGGTTTTAGTAACAACTTAAACCCTCTCCTCAAAGTTACATAATCTTCTGTGTTATTGAAGTGGCCTTTTTTTAACTGATGAAGATTAAGTATTTCATTTTGCCTCTTAAAATCTGTGCTCTGTATCATCTCATGATTTTAAAATGCCTGGTAGGATTAAACTCAAGACTTTTCTCCATTAGGACCACTAAAGCTTTTTCGATTTGAATCTGCGTTTTTTTGATAAGGCAAGAGGATACCACATAAATCACCCGAATCTGTTATTTTTGAATAGCGCCCTCACCCCATCTTCAGAAAGGAAAGGATAATTTGAATTTTAGATTTTAAACACTGATCTCACTTGAGACTCCTTTTATCCCAGATAGTGATGTTATGCTTGCTGTGTAATTAAGGAAGAGATGGATTAAGCGATGGATTTATTGCCTACCTTGGAAATTACCATAACCATTATTATAATAGTAATGTCTACATCCTGCAGGATCCAAAAATGCTTAACCAGATAAAGAAATCCTGTTTTCATTGCACACGTGTAACAGCCCTGACATCTGGAACATCTCCAGGCTAAAAAAAAAAAAAAAAAAATCAAGCCAGCATTCAATGTAGTGTGTATTTGTGCTAGGTGTAAAGTACATCTAAGGGGTCCTCACTCTTGTGAGTTTTCAGTGTAATTCATAAGTTTAAAAATAAATGTGTACAGAAGAAACAATAGCAACCCAACCTCCACATAGTAAAAGGAAATTAAAAAATAACTCTGCTTGCGAGGGATTTCGATAATTTAGGTACCTAAATCCACAGCCAGACTCTGAAATTTCTCCTTTAGATGTTGTGGAAGTCTGTATGCATCTCTTTAAAAAATGCTGAGCTCCCCAAGGGTCTTCTGGAGAGACAGAAGTATTTCAGCCATGGCAGAGATCATGGTTAGATATTAGAAAAAGGTTCTTCACCCAGAGAGTGCTTGGGCACTGGAACAGGCTCCCCAGGGAAGTGGTCACAGCATGGAGCCTGTTTAAGTAGTGTTTGGACAACACTCTCAGGCCCATGGTGTGACTCTTGGGGATGTTCGTGTGCAGGCCAGGAGCTGGAATCAATGATCCCTTTGGGTCACTTCAGCTTATTCTGTAATGTTGGTGTCCTACATACACCAAAGCCCACATGGGGTAACAAAAGTAATAGCAGATAAATACTTATGTGCCCAAAGGTGCTGGATGAGTGTATCCTGTGAGGCAAAGAGAAGCCAGTGCTGGTAGCTACTGTAACAAGGAAGGGGCTCAGGAAGGGTTTCCCACTAACCTCATCATTCCTTATTTCTCAGGCCACAACACAGCTGCAGAAATACACCTCCTTTGCCTGCTGTTTTGGTTTTCAAAGCCTACATTCCCATCTCATTTCCAAAGGTCATTTTAGAGACTCCTTAAGGCAGCAACTATAAAACCCCACACCTCCAGAGGAACAAACCTCCATAACACCAGGCAAGAAGACAGCACAGACAGGGTGAGGTTGACAGCGCAAGTCCAGGCAGCCTTCACAAGGCTGAGACAACTCTCCACCAGCAGAGCAATGCCCAAAAACTACTGGCTGCACCTGAAAGGTGGGTGCTCAACAGGTGTCTGTTGTAAAGAAGAGGGAGAACCTAAATATTGCACTTAATCCTCTTAACTCAGAGGAACACCACAGAGAGGGTGGTTTTTAGCCGAGCATGTAAATCAGGGCAGTTTGCAATTGTAGCTGGCTTTATCAAATCATGTGCTAAAATCAGTAATTCTTCCAGGCCAGGAGGAAGATTATCATCTGTTGTAAATTGTCATACTTCAAAATAGCACATTAATTGCTGTGATAATTTACAACAGCTGAGAATCTCCCCAGGGGACTGTGTTTATTACTCAGCTTTGTGTCTCAGACAATAGCGGTCCCTATCAAGGATGGGGTCCTGTGGTACTTTCATCATACCCATAATAATGGAAAGCAATATAAACCTTCTGTCTTTCTGTTTTGGGTAACTAATGAATCAACTGAATTGGATTTAATTGCATAAAAGTGGAAGAGGAGCCTGGAAGCACTGATGGAAATCACCTTTGGGGGTTTTCTTCCCCTTCTCCCCAGTTACCTTTTACTAAATGATCATCCACATATTTACAGCACTGCAGAAAACATACACTTACGTTTAAGTGCACAAATGGCAAAGCTACATTTTTCCTTTACAAAAGCAATTCTAAAAGGCAAGTAGGGAGCAGATGAGGAGGGTGCGTTGGGGTTAAACTGCTCAGCACTCAAATTTACCCAACTAAATAGTGAAAATATTTTTGGCTTGCTTCCTCGAAATATGACCTGTCACTTATGTTCAACTTGATAAGGTCTTTTCAAGCTAAAAGTAGTTGAATGGGTAGGGCTGGCAACACCCTGCAAAGTCACTTTGGTTTTTCTTTTAAAAGCAAAGCACTGAGAAACATTCTTTATTAATGCAGTAAATGTTTTACAGAAGAAAAAAATGTGCAACCCAAATAACTAACCTACATTGATACCCCAAGAAAAATGCACTGGTGGGGGCTGCTGGGTTGCCCCTCCATGCATCCTCCCCTCTGAGTCCCACACCTGGCCTCACTGTAGCCTGGGGCAGGACCAGTTCAAGGAGAGACGCTGGCAGGGCTGGCAACTCCCACAGACCCTTTTCATGTGCCAGGCACCAGAGCAGGGGCTGCCCCATGCTTTTAGTCACATAGTCCAACACATGTGATTTCTGGAACCAGTTCACCTGCAGCAAAGCTGGAGAACACTGGAAGATTTGCAGGAGCTCTTTTGTTCACTGCATGGCCCCTTTCCCCCTCTCCTAATGCAAGCAGGCTCTTAAAGATCTAAACAGTCACTCGGAAATGTTTAGACCAGATCTATTCCCAGCAGCTGCCACTGCCTGCCAGGCAGCTGTGGGAAGCAGAGAGGGGAGCCAGGTGGGGCTCCAGAGGACGGTCACCAGGTCCAGCTTGTAAAGATCTCCAGCATTTCTGGAGTGATGCATTTTCCTATAACCCATGCAGGCTGAACTTGGTCAGCCTGCATGTTGCAACCTTGCCTGCTGGCAACCAGCCCCCTTCAGAGACAGAGGTGTCATCTGTGTTGTGCGTTCCCATTTCTGCCACACTCCTAGATATCAAGAGCAAAGCTGCTGCCTAGCGAAGTGCTGTTACTCAGCTTCAGCACAATATTTGGACACAGCCCTAACCCAGCACTGTTACCAATCTAAACTCTGATGTCCATATTTGGGAAAAAACTTTGTTGCATGAAATTTGAAGAAACATCAGAGGAAGTCTGAGGCATGTTATAAAATACCTGATATCAACATAATTTCCTTCCAAATTCAGAAAGACAGTAGCAGCCATAATTTGGCTCACCCTCAGTTCCCTTCACCATTATGGTAAAAAGCCTTACCCATGCTCGCAGCATTTGGAAGATTCGTTCTTGTGGCAGGCTGGGGGAGAGGACACCACGGGATACTGTTCACTATTCCCATCTCTGTAAAAACATCTCACTTGGAAAACACACTGCAAAGGACCCTTGCTTTAAAAAAATTCAAGGCAAACAAATTAGCCAGTACCCCTAAGTGGGTAATCGTCTCCAGAGATACCAACTACCCCAGAATAGGTGATGTAAAGTCACTTTTAAAATGGGAATGAATATTCATGGAAAGCATCACACTACATTCACCCGCTTGCTACAGAGCAAGCCATTCCATAAATCCTGATCTCATTCCTCTGATGATGATCTCTGATGCAGGTGACACAGACTAACTTGCCCTGCACCTTTTTTTTCCAGAAAGAATCAGGTAAATATTAGAAGTTTTACTTATTATTTTCAATGCAGCCCAGCCTGACAAGAAAACTGGAAATACTGGTGATATTCCAAAGTTTAAAACTTCTAATTTTCAATACCATCAACAGCAGTTGGTATGATCAACTTCTCCAGTAAATGGGCTGAGTTGTCTGGAAATAACATTTTGGGGCATGGGAGCAGGGAAAACAGTAAGGCATAAGACAGATTTCACTCCCAGGAGCTACGCCATAGGGTAAGGACAGCACTTAATCCAACAATACACCTGTTAGGGATCCCCCGCCTCCCTTGCACCAACACAGACACTTCTAGTTCATCCAGTGACAAGAATGGGCAGTTTCATCTCTTTTCCCTCAGTGCACCACCACCAGCTCCCGTGGTGCTTTGCTATTAGGAACGGCAGATCCCAGATCCCAAAGGAGCGGTTACCACCAGTTCGCACTGCTGAAGCAAGGAGGCTTGAAGCTGATGAGTGATGCAAAGGGTGGCAAAAGCATCACCACCTCCCCTGCCCACTTCCAGCTGAGCACAAGGCTGTGAGAGCAGCCATTCCCTCAGGTTTGTACATGCCTAATAACTAGGATGCTGTCGTACTCAGAAAATTGCTGGTCTCAGGCTTTTTATTTGCGGTTGGTGAAGCTCAAACATCATTCCCTGTGAAAACATGTGATTTTGCTCTCAACTTGTTGGTTCAGGTTTGTACTCCCAGTACTGCCTTAGCAAAAAGCTAGGAGGGAAGGAGGGAAGTGGCTATTAAGCTGCAGAGGCCTTTGATCTGGTCTATTATGTTTTACAAGGCTTTGGAGCTGGACAAAAGTTAGGTGCCAGCACTTCTCATCTACCACTGTCTTAGGAGTAGCAACAAATGTAGCTGGACAAGCTTCCCCACCCCATCCTATGGGCATCCTTTGGCCTCTTTGGGTTTTTTTGGAACGCACCACAGTCAACCTGGGGACACATGGTGGGAATTAGCTCTGGGAGGACAGGGCAGATGACAAGTCTACTCCATTCCAGCCATGCAGTATTTCTGGCAGGACACTCTCACCCCCTCTACAGAGGAAGCTTTTGGAGGCTGCAAGGGAAGGAAGAGCAGGATGAGGCAGCAGGGCTGCCAACAAGCCTCCCTCTGACTGACTGTTTCTTTGCTTGAATGGACTTTGCCACCACATGACTTGTCTGGAAGCTTGGTTAAAAGACAGCATGTCTGACCTTGCCCAAATGCAGCCCATTCATCTCATGGGATTGATGACACACTTCAACACAAATTGAAATGGTTCAATTAGGTGTTTTTAATGCATGGCAGGGTTTCCTTCTGTGTGTATTCCTACAACACAAATCTCTTTAAGCAAACATATTTTCTATTCAGGAGAAAGTTAAAATATTTTCAGGACACTGTATGACAGAACAAAAATAACAGAAAAGTGTCTTCAAAATAGCCCTGGCTACTAGGACAGCTATTTGTGCACTTTAGAAAACACAACCTCCTTTGGGCCAGGAGAAATAATATGGTGAGCACATTGCAGCAAAGAGGTCAGAGAATGTGGCTCTTTTCCTCCCCTTTTGTTTGAAACATCTACAAAAGCAGCTGCTATTTTTCTCACGCATCAGTTGTGATGTGCTCAGCCTGTCGGCTTGTTTTAGAGCTACAGAGGATCCCGCCAGGGTCTGTGGGAAGCCAAAGCTCCACACCTCTGTGAGCCAGTGCCAGAATAACTGGCCGGATGAACACAGCACCATGTGTTAGAGGCTGCCCTTGAAAGTGTGGGGCTAAAGGGATGAGATTCTCTGCTGCAGAGAACCATAAAGTCACAATGAGCTTGGAATGTATCATAGCCTCATCCAAAAAAACCCCTTTCTACTCTTCTGTCTACAGCAAAGACAAGGCGAACCCTCTCTGCTCCAGGGAGATGTTTACACAGAGAAAACTCAGTCTCTAGTGTAACATGTTCAGTTTCAGAGAGTTTTGCAGCATGCAAAAATACCCCAACTATGGTTATGTTATAAAAACCTGCAAAAGCAGATTAGATCGTTTGATAAAACACTTAAATAATACCCCAGATTAATTTTAGTGCAATTACAATTTCCTGCAGCAACTTATTAATGGAGATGTCAGTGACATTTCACTGCATGGCATGTCTTGCAAAAGCTCCCAGAGATGCTTGCCACCCCTTCTCACACCAGTCTTTGCAGCAGCAGCAAGTTTGCATCAAAACATCCATTCCCCTGCTTTGGATTCCATAAAATAACAAGGAGAGCATCTGAAAAAGGCCTGACTCTTTTCTCAACAGTCCTACACTAACATTATTGAGGATGACTCTTGCTCAAACTGTAAACCAAACCAATAAGATGTGAAGTTTAGCAGGGGCAAAGCAAGTCCTACAAACAATAAAAATCACAGCCAGCTGTCAATTAAACTGAATAATAAAAAATACTAATAAAAATACCTTTCAGACATTAGCTATATTAGTCCTTCCTCATCAAAAAGGTCATCATACTGACCTTGGGAAAGGGAAAACATCCTGTGGCTGTACCTGCCCTGGCTGATTTCCCTGGAAGGGAAATCCTCTTCATATCCCTAAGCTGCCCATCCCCAGAAAGGCAGCACAAGTGCCTGTCTGCAGTCAGCCCTGCTTCCTGTGCACTGTGGTGCCTTGATGAGAGTGTCTCCACCCCATCTACTCCTTCTCCGTGTCCTTGTTTTCCCATGCTGGAGAAAACCAGAGGAGCACCCAGCTCGACATCCCCTCCCATATCCATCACTCAGCTCAACCCTCCCAGTGTCCCAGTGGAAAACTCCTACTCCAGTGTTGGCTTGAAGTAACTCATTTGTCTTCTTCCTTTTCAACAATAAGGTGAAGGACATATTCCCTGATTGAAGGGCACTGATATTGAAAATCTTGCTGTACATCCCAAGAAGGACAGCTGAACTCTGCCCATTTTCCATCTGAATTGCATCCATCAGAGCCAACTCTGCTGCCTTGGAGGTGGGGATGAGAGATACTGCTTCTTTGTTTCTGCTCAGTGTCAATGAAAAGAAAATTCTCATATTAAAAAAGAATATTTCCCCATGTACAGATAAAGACTTAGCTGAAGTCTCCGGGTAAGATACATCCGTGGAAGTCTCTCCAGCGGATGTAGAAATTTGTTAAACATTTCCATCTGCTGAGGAGTCTGGCCATCAATTTGTCCTTGTAAATTCTTAAGTGGCATTGGTTTTCCAACATTGAAAAATGGGAAATTGTATTTGTGGGAATATCCAAACCAATAAATATTGCACAGACATGCACACAGGGAAAAAAAAAAGGGGTGGCAGGTAATGCACAGGCTTGCTCTTGCCAATTACTATGAAGGGTTTAGGAGTACTCACAAACTCTTCATGAAAATGGTCTTTTAGGCAGGCTGACATCACTCAGATGTTTTTAATTACAATGACTCTGGGACTAATTTCTCTGCTTATCTGTCACTGCCCTCCAGCACTGGTTCCTGTTGATTAAATCTGCCTCAGTAACAGAGTACAACTTTGGCTGGAGATATTCGGTTTCCTGGTGATTGGGTGTTAGGGCTTCACTGCATTTTCATATAAGTTAACATAAACAAGGGAGAGCAGATCCATAGCACACAACCTCCTTTGCCCTGACATGACTTCAGAGTGTGTTCCTGTCCCTCTCTCCACAAAAGGAGCCCTATGTGTCCTCACAACTCTGCAGGCCAGAAGCCGGTGATGATGGTTTCCAGAGGTGACCAGGACCCGCAGCTTCCTGTTGAAGAGCAAGAAGATCATCTTTGAAGACAAAGCCTTCTGCCCTTAGTGGTGGAAATAGTTCATCCCACAAGTGCAAGCCCTTCTCCCTTCCACAGGGATATATGAGATTCCATAGTGTCAGACCACACATGTCATTCCACCCAAGCCAGTGAAGGCGTCATCATTGGACTCAGCAGGGCGAGAGAAGGTTTATGGGCTGAGGCACCAGCTCCAAACTGGAACAAAGCAGCTGTACCAACACAGTCTGATAAGAAAGCAAAAGCAACATGAGTCACTGTCAGCCCAGCGTCCTGGCAGCAGCCAACAAGCAGTAGCTTTTCACCTAAACCCTTAGTGATTCTCCAAGTTTCGGAGCACTTTAAAAAGGCCTTATGAGTGTGGAGCAGGATCTGGGCTTATTAAATTAAGTGCAATTTATTTTTCATAAATCTCTGGGAGGACTTCACATCAAAGCCTGATCTTGAGAGATATTTTCAGTCATTAATTTTCATTGGCTTCATTGGGGAGCTGTATATTGCATAGAACTTGGAAACAGTTTCTCTGAGCCATTTTAAGAAAGCCACAGAGAAGCAAAGCCTCTCCTGACCACAGGTGACCCCTCATTTGATGCCCCCATTACATGAGATCTGGGGTAGTCTGTATCTCTGTTTCGGGCCAAGAAGTCCCTTTTCAGGGCAGCATTATTAGCTTTTATGAACTTCCCTTTACATATTTAAAGTGACTGTAGTTCCACTAATGGCTATAATTGTTCCAGCCACCCATTAATTTTGATTTATTAACTTATTCAATTTCCCGTATTGTAGTCTTGCCCACTCTGTAAGTAATTTACTGTTTTAATATTGTGGGTCAATACTAATCATATCATCTGTAAGTTGTTCAATTAATAACAATTAGCACCTCCCATCAAGAGCTCATTTTCCTGAATGAACACTGCTAATGTGATTTTTCAGAATCATTACCTGTACCCCCTACCATCTGACTATTCAACTTGTTTCACCAGAAAAGATGCTTTAAGCAGCAACAGTAGCTTGTCATCTCCCATGATTTTATCACGAATCTTGTCATATTTACTTTTCTTAAAGCCTTGGCCTTCCAGCTGAGTAATATCATGTGCATCTTGTTTTCAATGTAATAAAAAAGTATTGATACAGCATATGAGTGTAGGAAAAGAGCTTGCAAGCATAAACAGCAGCTCAAAAAACAAAGGGTAAATAAGAACTAAAATGCTCTCTCTACAGATGTGTGTGTATATATATACATACATATATATATATATATATATAATCCTTTCCTTCTTACGATTTTTAGCTGACTTCTGTTTTTTTCTGAGCCTACCGTTATTTTTATAAAATCAGCCACTGGCATTACTGCAGTGCTTAACAAGGAATGCATGGGTATAAGTATTTAAGTCCCTTTCATAAAGATCTCTCCAACCCCTCTGTGGTGTGGCCACTTAGTCTTTCATGTCAGCAATAAACACAGAAATTAATATGCAAATTAGTCAATATCTATTTGCAAACCACTCATCTTCTATCAGTTTTTCACCAGAAAAAAAAAAAATTAAGTCTAGTTTCTGAAGTTAAACTGAAATTAACCCCCCCCAAAATCTTCACATTAATAAGCAGTGAGACTTGCCTGGTGACATAGCAAAGGCACTGAGCTGGTACACAACAACAGATATGGATTGTTCACAATTATTTTAACACAGGAGCTAAGCAGGAATGGAAAGGAACTAGCAGGCAGTGTGCTGAAGATGGGAAAGAAACTCATCTGCACAGTGGCTGGCCGATCCTGGCAGCACATCCTCCTGGGTGCTGAAAGCTTACATAGGTTTGAAAGAGGCTTAGATGAGCTCCTACAAAAGAAATCCCTCCAGCACCATTATGAAGCACTTTTAGTGGGGAATTTTTCCTGGAAAATCCCACCAGAGCTCTGCTTTCCCCTGGGTGCCCACCAGTGCTTTGGCCAGAGCATAGCTGCTGCTACACCCCTGCCTATTGCTGGATGCGATTCCCACCAGCAGTCTTCCCCTGCATGGCTTTTAAATCCAGAAGTGAAGGCAAGAGATCAAAGATCCTGTCAGGGGCTAGGTGCTACCTGAAGGGCTCAAACAAGCACTGCTAGCACAAAATCCCCCAGCACCAATGGAAGCAAAATAAAAGAAAAAATATACACACAGCAAATTTATACAACATGATCATAACCCAAGTGATTGCTTCTCATCTGACTTCCTACTTGATTTCACTATGAGGAAGGTGTCTGTTGCATGTAACCAGCTTAAGTCACTTGCAAACCACACATCGCTTTTGTTGCCACATTAGCGTAAACCCAAACTTTCCATGTGGTCAAGAGAAATGCACACAGGACAGCAGCTCTTGCACTCTCACTACCTCCCGAACCACCCCAGGAAATGTGGTTAACCCCACACAAAGTACGGCAATGCTAGCAGTGACATAGCAAACTAAACAACATGGAAAAAAAGATCAATATGACTCTTTTTACACAGATAAAGTAATGCAAAGAGGGGTGAATGAAGAGCTTGAGTATTTATGGAGAACCCCACAACACACCCAAGCCAGGTCCTTCATCCATCCTTGTTCCCTGTGCTTCCCAGCATGGCCTGGTCACCGCTCTTCATCATATCCTCACCTTTCCTCCCCTGAAACTGGCTCTGCTGTGGCAGGTGCCCATTCCAAGTTTGTTCTTTCCCAAGGGAAAGGGAGGCAAGGGAGCAATTAATAGAAATACAAGGTTTCAGAAAAATACCAGACATGGGGCTTAACATGCCAAATGCTGACGAAAAGATATTTACCCCAACATAGCTGGAAAAGGTGTCACAATACAATCTTTGACAGTCGCTTTATCTTAATCTTCTGTGTTAAAAATTAAAGACTGTATTAATACAATGTCAGACTAACTTAATAGTACTCTTTTATCAAGTTGATATGATGGCAGCTAATTATTAAATGAGTTAATGTATGTCTTGTTATTTAATCTACCATAACTGATAGTGAACTGTGTCAAATACTTATTAGACACTCATTCCCTCTACACCTAACTGACACTAATGTGGCCCACAATTAAACACTCGTGCTCCCTCACTGCCAAGCACAATCACACTGCCCAACATGATCCCACTAGATATTCCTTGCTCCTAAATGGGAGCCTCATTCTGATGTTTCTTCATCCAGTTCAACATCAGCTTTTTCATTAAGGTGGTGGCAGTAACCCAAACATAGACAAGATGCTTAAGAAACTCTAGGGCTCATCAGGTCCTGGAAACTTCATTCAAACATCCTTGAAGCTTCATTGCAAGAAATTGAGCTGGAATCCATTCAGATGTGGCTTTTGGCCACAGCACTGTCAAGACAGACGTTTCCTTTGACCACAAGAGGTCTTGCACTGCCAAAGCACAACTGTCCCTCATCAGGAGGCAGCTGCCACAAGGCCACAAGGTACTGCTCAGAGCAAGAAAATTCCTTCCCCATTCCTGGAAGTGTTCAAGTCCCTATTGGACAGGGTGTTGAGCAACCTGGTCTAGTGGAAGGTGTCTCTGCCCATGGCAGCAGGGTTGGAACTGAATGATCTTTATGTTCACTTCCAACCCAAAACCATTCTATGGTTCTATGATTCTTGGGCCATGCTCTCATTGCCTTTCTGCAACACCAATAAGTCCATGCAGCATCAGCATCTGCTGGACACAAAAAAACCCCGAAAGTAAGCCACCTGCCTACTCTCTCCTTCGGCCAGACCCACTAGCCAACTCTCTGGGGTTGCTGTTAGGGCCAAACTGAGCCTAGAGGTAGGAGCAGTGAATGCTATTGTACTGGAGCAAGGCTACTGCTCTTGGGGCCAGAAAGAGTGGAGAAGAGGAGGAAGAGCAAAGCTCAACATACCTGGTTTGCTTTAGGTCTTCTCAAATTGCTGCTCTCTCACAATGAAAAGAACAATTGCCTGTCAAACTGATAAACAACCTAATATTGCATTCACTTCACACATAAAAAACCACACCCTTCCTTAGCAGAAACCTCTGTAATTTGTCACAGTCACCTAAAACCACCAACAGAGTGGGGCAATTTCAGACAGACAAGCACTTTCTAAACACCTGCATGAGCCATCCTGCTAATCCCCAACCTGCCCCATCACCTTGGCTCTGTTTCAGGGAGCTGAAGGTGGGATAGCAAACGCTTGACTTCATCACTCTGTTATGGAGCTGGCTTCAGCTCGTGCCCACTTTTGAACCTCCTGGCCACGGGAGTGTGTCTGCAAGCAGCCCCAAAGTTCTGATTGCTTGCGAATGGGATTTAGCAAAGCACCTCTGTGTCTGTTTATATCTCTGGAAAACATCCCAGTGGGCTTTCAAAGGAATCTGAAGGCTAGGAAAATGAAAGTTTTGAGTTATTCACACATCACTCTCACTTCTCTGGAGAAATTTCTATAACTTCTAGCAGGCTTAGGACAAATCTTTGCCAGGGCTTTTGGCTTCTGTATTGTAAGGTGGCCTTACAACATGCTAGGGCATTCTGAAGTTCTTTTTACTGGGAAAAATCAAGAGTGAAGTAACTGGGTATTTTATTTTATTTGCTGACTTACTTGGAGGAAAGGGCAGAAGTCAGAAAGTATAATATTAAAAACCTATCATAGCTTCAGCTCATACACAGTCTAAGGAAAAGGCTTAGTCCTAAAAATGGGAGAAAGTTGTTCATCTGTTCGTAAAGAAGTAATTGAAAATAGATTAAAATACAGACTGTATAAGAACAGCTTCCCACCTTCCCATGAACACCTAAGGGAAATTACCTGAAAACGCAGAAATTGTTATACAGATCAAACAAAAGCACTTATCTATAATTACTGGACTTATCTGTTTGTCTCGGGACTAGCAGCAACAGCTCCCATTGTCAGGAATAAACATGGTGCTGTGATTTGTATTCTCTTCTTCTATCTCTTCCACCAAGATCACTCAGGAAGGACTCAGTTTATTAAAAAAAAATGTTTCCTTAACTTCACTAAATAAAGCAGATTGAAGAGATTTGGCCAGATAAATGAGGGAGGGAAAGAGAGCAAGAAGAATAGCCAAAAGCTCTTTAGAGAGGATTTTCTTTCCTTTTAATAACCTTAGAGCTGGACCTGGTGGTATCTCAAAGACTTTGCAAAGTCACCTGGGAAACTCCTCACATTTCTGCTATGTCCTGGCTCTCATCCTACTTATTCAATAAATAATTATTAAAATTTTAAGTATTCACAGAGGAAACTTCCTGTTGCTTAGATGGAGCAGGCTCCTGCCAACTTGACAAGTCAACACTGCACTGATGATACTGAAGCCAAAGGATAATTATCCGGTTTACATGAAGGAAGTGAGTGCCCTGCTGGTTTGTGATCATTCACTGTTGGCCAGTGGCCACAGGGACTTGTCTCCATCACACGCCCTCAAGTTTACAGCTTTCTTCTGGGAAAAGATGTGCCTGTGCAGCTCCCACTCAAAGGTGAAAGCAGTTAATCATGCTCTATTAACTATTGGAGTTAAGGAGGCAATTTTAAATACAATAGAATAGAACAGCAGAAATACATCTGTTATCTCCTAGGTATGCCCAAAATGCATCTTGAAGCAGAGTGGGATGGACAGTGTGCAACATCAACACCCAGACTGTGTCACATTTGGCCCTGCACACAGATGGAGACCCTTCCTCCATGAGCAGTCACACCTCCGACTGCAAACACTCACAGCCCTATTGCTGCTGAGAGAGGACTAGTCACTCCTGCCTGAGCTTCTGCCCAGCACTACTGTGTCCCCAGTGCCACCAAATGCCAAGATTCCAGGCGAGAAATGAGCTGCCTGTGCCCCAACTCCCGCACTCCATAGCCACCCCTGCATCTCCCAACACAGGCTTCAGTGCCCAACGAGAGACCAAGCACGGCCCTTGTGCTGGGAGCAGGGTGGGAGCTGTTTCACATCTACAGTGTTGCAATGAGGTTCTCATGTGCAAGTGGGCAGCACAGAGGACAGAGCGTGGGGCTCAAGCGGTAGGGACAGACAAAGCTGATGGGGATGTTGGAGGGGTGAGGTGGGACTGCCCCAGGGGCATAAACTGCACAGGCTCGGTGATCAGATCCCAGTAACTTCTAAGCCATGAAACTGTCATTTCAGAGAGGATATAATTGCTACATGAATTACTTAGTTAATCATCAAGGGACAGATCCATTATTAAAAAAAAAAAGAAAAGCTCTATCCACAGGGCTCCCAAAAAATCAATTACTGGAAATGGTCTGCTGGGGCTCCCTGGAACCACTATTGGCTTAACTGATTATTTCTAATTTAATACAAATCACACACTCCCCCTCACACTTTCATCCACCCACTTCCCGATGCCTGTGCCTGGATAAAATATTTGATGAATCCCAAATCAGTGTTGCTGCAGCCTTTCAGAGATGAGAATTTAGCTGTTAGATATTTTTGCAGACTTGATTGTGCCTTTAGGTGCAGCACTGACCTCCTCCTCCAGCCCTCTGGACAAGAGCAGATCCTAGAAAATGCTGAGCCCATTATCCATTTCCAAGAATAGCTCCTCCATCTTTCTTTCTTTTTCTCCAAAGATGATAGAAAGTTGGCACTAAGGTCCACCACCAGCAAATGGTGGTGCTCTTCCTTGGAGAAAGGTCCAAACTCTGGTCGTCTTCCTATCCCTTGCTTGTCAGAGGAAAGGTATAACCAGATAAACACATGTCTTGGCACTACTGCAAGTCTTCAGACAAGGGTTAGGATGAATGTCTGAATCAAACACACTTTTAGGATAAAATTAGATTTCCCACCAAGCAAACGTTTGCAAACCTTTGGCAAGCTTGCTTTTTCAATAAACCATCTAAAATCAGAATCCTTGGATGAGGAGGAGTGAGAAAGTGAGAAATTTTGGCTGTAAAGGTTTATATTTTAAATCTCTCTCTCCTAGGAGTCCATCTCATGCTCCCTGGACAGATTTTCCATCACAAACTGTCCCACACATCCCACCAGTAACCCTGGAGGCGGTACACCTGCTTAGCAATGCAACACTGTAGTAACACCTAAGCGCAAGAGCCAGGGGAGAGAGGGAAGTGAACCCCACAGGTCACTTTAAGGAACTCCAGCTTCCCAGGCTGCAGCCACTACCTCCTCCTGCCTCCACCAGCTCTCAGCCCAGCCTTGGCTGCTAAGGAGGAGCATTTCATCATGCACTACAGTCAGGAAGCTGACAGGGATAAAAACATGTAAGAAAACCTGGATCCTGATAGCTCTGGAGACTTTCTAAGCAAGTATTTTTGCATTTGTAAGGAAACCAGCTTCTGCCTGCTGCAGCTGTAATGGGTATTCAGGCCAAGTGTGGCAGATGTACAAACCATCAGTTTGCCTCTGCACTCTCCCATCCCATGGGTCTCAGCCACTTATCCCTCAGCCTTCTCACCTTGCTTTCTCCAGCCTCACGGCAGTTCCTTACAAAGCAAAGCGCTGCACTCTGTGAGACAAATTATCAAAATTTAGCTGCCTTTTCTGGTTTGGTTTTTTTTTTTTTTTGTTTGTTTTTTTTAACAATGGCTACGTTCAGAGGCCAGGTGTATTTGTATGGTAAGAGTGCAGTAGGCTGTGCAATGTCAATGTTTTCCCTTTCAAAAAGCAAGTGATACTGAAACTAACCTCTTCTTAATTTCATCTATTTTTTGCTAGCTTTGGTGTTTTCTTAATATGCAGTAGGGAGTCTTTTAGGAAATGTTTTCTCTTCACAGCTTTTTTTTTTGTCCTACAGTAGCCCTTTTTAAAATGCTGAGTATATGCTTGCTCAGATAAATGTGTATCTGAACACACAAGCAATTATCCTATTTTCATATAATTAATTTTTTTCAAGTTTCTATATGTATTTCCTGCTCATTTGAGCATGCAATAATTAATTAGCATTAATTATCTTAGATTGCACCTTCTCCATCTGCACACAAATTCAATTAGAAAGGCAGGCTTTTTACAGCCCACTTCAGAGGGAACACCACGAGCAGTGAAAACATATCCGTGGTGAAGACATATTTCACACCTGCCAGAGTATTCTGAGAAACTATTACTATTTTTCAAGAAACACTAAAATCGAAATCAAAGCCAGAAACCCACGTGGTCTCTGCTGCATCCATGCAAGGGACTGGACCTTCCCCCCTCTCCCTCACCATCCCCCTTTTCCTCATCCATGGAGATATTTTCTTCCTGGAAGAAACGGTATTTCCTTCCTCTGGATATACCTGTGCTTTCAAAGTTCTCTTGCTCTCTGGACCAGTCTCATGGTTCTTTGATGCCCTCTTGTCCATCTCCAGACAGTGCTTGCTAACACCCAGTTTAACGCCCTCATGCCCTCCACTCTCATTACCTCCAGCAGCTCTTTTGCTCCATCTCAGGAGCCAGCAATTACAACTGAGGACCAATATCTAACATTGCTGGCAGCTGGAAGGGTTTCACCTCTGCGCTGCTAAAAGCTGAATATGTGTTTTTTCATGCTGGGTGAGCGTTTTGGTTTCCTTCAGGGGGGCATGCCCACTCACTTCAGGGAGAGGCAGTTGGGAAGAGTTTTCTCGTAGCATGAGACATTTTCAGCCAAACCATTTCACCATCTTTAGACCAAGTCCTGCAGGAGTGAGACTGGAGGATGCCATGGTATCACTGCCCTCCTAAATTATTAGGGATGAGGTGGCAAGGAAAATTATCACTCCTGGACAGCTAATGCTATCCGGATGCCACAAAAAGCCAACCATAAGTCAACACAAAAGGAAGGAGCAAAGTGCAAAAACCTAGACAGTGCAGCTTAGCACAGAGAAAGGGAAGTGGTAGCACAATTTTCTTTAGAAGACCAACCACAGAAGACAGTGCCCCTGGGACTGAAGCTTTTGAAGTACC
This sequence comes from Orthonyx spaldingii, assembly GCA_013397795.1. Classification (NCBI taxonomy): domain Eukaryota; kingdom Metazoa; phylum Chordata; class Aves; order Passeriformes; family Orthonychidae; genus Orthonyx; species Orthonyx spaldingii. Next base: position 179,085 of record VZTJ01006267.1, on the reverse strand, counting down.
AGCACAAGGAGATTAATCATCTTGCCATTGAAAAAAAGAAAAATATAGGAAAAAACACATCTAACCTGAGACTGTGCAGATGAGCATCATACTGATGCCGGAGATGAATCATCTACCACCTGTGCTGACTCAGAGCAGCACCATGGGAAACAGCTGGTGCCAAAGGCAGTGCTGCTGAGCCCCTGCACCCGCACACTGGAGGAGACCACCCTAAAGCCCCCAGGAGGGAGCCAGGGATGGTGGGGAATGTGTGCCATGACGTGACATCTCTCTGCGACTGAGTCAGACCCTGTTCACTGATGAAAGTTTTGAGTGCACATGCCATACACATGCATATGTCTGTACATATAAATCTGCATATATACATATATATATATATATATATATATGCACGTACATATGCGTCACTGCCTATACAGTCATACGTATACCCAGAGACAGTACACATAATTTGGCAGCTATTGGCACTGAGGGGTGTTTGGTGTTTGTGACTTCTGAGAAACTGAGCATCCTTTAGCCACATGTCGTAAACTTGTCACCTGGAGAAGGGAGAGGAGTTTCCCCTCCCGGCACATAAGCAGCTTCTCATTCTGAGCCTTCCCAGCAGGGCTTGGTCCATCCACCATCTCCTGCCCTGTCTCTGAGTAGGGGACTAAGTTCCCTGGCAGTGTTTGGTGGTGCTCCTGAGATCTCTGCTTCCTTGGAGGGGAGCTGGCAGTGACATAATTCCCCTTTGCCCTTTCCTTATGAAGCCCCTTTCTGTGGCAGGAGCCATTTCCTCCCCAAACAGATGCTGCAAGGAACAAACTTGGCCTCTAGGCACCGTGGCAAGTGTGCAGTCCCCATACCTGCCCATGCAGCTGGAGGCTCATCTGTGGCAGGGAGAGCACCACCAGCACCCCTTTTCCAATAAATCCAATCCCTTTTCCAATAAAGAGGAGATGGGAGGTGGGAGACCCATGAAGTAGCCACTTTTCCAGTATTTCAGACTGGTCCCGTGCAGAGCAGGGTGAGGAAGCAAGAGATTTGTGGGCTGCCTGAGGAAGAGCATGTTGAGGCTGTATTTTGAAGTCATTAGCCTGCTGGTGGTCCTAACTTTGCTCCTGGAGCACTTCAGAGCATCTACCAAAATGCCCTTTGGTTCTTCTAGGCTTCCTACGTCTGTCTGAGCATTTTTAGTGGGTGTCTCCCGGGGAGTACAGACATTAGGCAAGCCTGTTTGTCTCCTCAGCCTCCCTTGAGACCAGTTTTAGCAGATGAGATTAAACCAAACTGCCCCAAACCACCCAGCAGTTCTCCTTCCCACCACGCACATGGGGACCAGCCCCCAGGCCAGGCCCACCCCCAGTGCACAGAACTGAAGGAATAAGGGAGGATGGTTTTCACATATTGGTGGGAAGCAGGTCAAAGGATTTGCCATCAGCTGGGATGTATTTGCATCTTGTGGCTTCCCAGTCCCCTCCAAAAAAGTGTCTTCCATGGAGGAAATAAGCTCAGCAAAGCATCCCTCAAGTCCTTGAGCATGGCATAGGCACATGTGATGGCACTCCTCGACTGGGGATGTGTGCAGCCCTGTCTCACGAGGCAGTCAGTAGCATAGCTGTGGTTCATTACAGACAAAAATGAGGTTGCCAGGTTTTATTTGATAATAGAATTTAGTTGTATAAAGCAGGACCAAGGAGCTAAACTTTGCTGGGCAAATTATTTTCCTCACACTAGGTTAATGATTTGTATACAGATAGATGTGCCAGGACATGGTTACAGTTCATTATGTCATAGAGCCATGACCAAAAATTAGAAAATATTCCCTCAGGACAAAGTCTCCCAAATCCAGCAACTAGGCAGATAGTGTTTGTATGAAGGTTGCCCACATCTAAAGATCCTTCCCACATAGTAGACCTAAGGATGCAAAAGCTGCCCTCAGGGTCGGCATCCCAGCCAAATCCTACAGGAAACCTCCTGACACCTTCACAGTTGTGCAAATGAGAGAGAGTTACACATGAGTATTCAGGAGGGGGAATTCATGTCCCTGCACATTTTAAATCCTCTGGAAATGCCTTGCCTGTAGTTAAATGGAGTAAATGAATGAGTGTTTAATGCCACCACAGGCTGTGTCAGTAGCTGGCATCCCCAGTGGTGTTTCTCGCCTGTGGATGCCGAAATGGCAGGCGCCAAGCAGTGACGCTGGCAGCAGCAGCAGCTTCTCACCTCGGGCAGCCGGGAAAGTTTGCACAGGGAAATCTTCCATGAGACTGAAACGCGACTGTAGGGGCCAGTGCTGCCAGGTGCCTCCTGAAACAGCCTTGCATCCAGGCAAGTCGGAGGTGATGGGGAGGAGGGCGGGAGGCTCGGGAGAAGCCCTGTCCACTCAGGTAGTGACTCACCGAAGCACTGGGAAGTGGCCCCGAGGGTCAGGATTGCACGAACGGCTTCAGGAGGAGCTGATGGGAAGAGGGGGCTCTCCCTGCTCCCCCGTGTTTTGTGTGAAGAGGGGGAATGCAATAGTTTGAGGGGCAAGAACCTCCTTGCTCATGTTAGAAGAACAGCTTCTCTTCATCTCACTCTCCCCAGGAAGATTTAAGTTTATCCCGGTGCCTAGCCCAAACCCCAGCTTCATGAGACCTAGCTCCCCCCATGTCCCTCATGCTGTCTCCTGGCACCACAAAACCCCCCAAAAAGTCTTGTGCCTCTCTGGACTGCAGGAATGCTGGCATCTCCTTCTCCCATGTCTCCCTGGAAAATAAATCCAGTAAGAGACAGGGACAGAGGATGAGGACGGAGGTGGAAGCAGCACACTGATGTCTCCCACGCCTAACAAGGCTCACCCTTCTTCTCAGCTGTCCTTGCTGTGGACTACACTAGCCCAAAAGCAGGCTGTTGCTGTTCAGCCCCAAGGGAGATCAAGCCCTTCCCCAAGCTGCCCTCTGGGAACCATAACATTTGGTCAGAAAAAGAAAAAAAGCCAGAGAAAAAAACCAAAATGTCCCAACCTAAGCACTCTCAGATTTTTATAAATGAGAATTTAAATGTTTGCCAGCCTATCTGATGATAGCAGAAAGCAGATTGCAAGTGTAACAGGATGCAATTGAGTCAGACAATTCCAGGGAGAGCACCAGAAGGCTTAATATTAGGACTACTGGCATTCACAGCCTTTGCTAATGACTTAACAATTGTTTGTGCTGACTTGGGTTGGCTTCGAAGTGCAGAGAACAACACTTTCTGTTCAAAACTGAGAGAGACCATCAAGGCTTTGACTATCTTGATGGCTGCTTTCTTGTAAATATATATTTTTCACACCTTAATGTTAAATAAATACGTCAACAAAATTAACAAAGTCAACTCCCCAGACTGTACTCTCAAAGGATGGACAGTTTATAGGCAATTTTCCACCCAACCGCATTATCATGGGAGAAAAAACACATCTGCAGGACGCAGAGGGATTTAATGTCATTGAAATCCTGCAAAAAGCACCAAAAGAAAACAAGAGGTTTCTGCTGCCTAGGGCTACCTCTCTCATCAGGGAAATCCCTTTCTAAACTGCCCCTCTTGCAAATGGGAGCTGTCCTCCTCTCTTCAATTTGGTGTGTTAAAGCCCAGGCAGGCTGGGTCACACCATCACTCTTTGAGATTGCTCCCCTGACTTTGAAGCGTCTGTGTATTTAAATTAAAAGTATTTCTCCATGCTGTGGAGGTGAGTTTGGCTGACTGAGCTGCACCAGTTAGTGCCCATCCTTCCTCAGGGTGCTCTGCCCTTAAGGTTCATCCTGTACCAGCACAGAGGTACTTTGGAAAGAGGTCCCAAGCCCTCACCTCTGGGGAAGGGGCACCAAACAGAGCAGGCATGCGGGGATGGCCATCACATACGAGACTCCCAGCCACACGTATGAGACTAATCAGCACATGCCAGGTATGTAAAGATAGCTTAGTGCCTATTCCTTAGCACCTAATGGCAGGAAGAGTGTCAGAACCTTTTTGGTGGGGCTTGGAAATAGATATTAATCGTTAATTCTCATTTAGTGCTTCCTGTAGGATGAGGTCTGGCGTACTATGAGTGTACATTCAAAATCCACTGGCAGGAGGAAAGTCCAAAAGTTAAGTGGGAAAAAGTGGGGGGAAGAATTTTTTTTAAAAACTCAAATAACCTTGAAAGCAACATGACAACCAATGAATCTATTAGGAGGGACAGTCTGAGACCCTCAGTAGCCTGCAACATCCCACCCAGTGTACCTGGTTTGCTTCTTCCTTCACTGGGCAGTAGCACTGACAGCATCTTTCTTCCTGGTTTCCCTACACTCAGGCCAGACAAAATTTGTGATACCTTAAAACAGGGTTGGTTTTACAGCATGAGGAAAAGGAGATGAATGCAGGCCACCTGCTTTCTCAACTGCCCTGGGGAGAGGGAGGATGTGCCTTAAAACGCCGTTTTCCATGGCTGCATTCTGTGGATGCTGCTACAGCTGTGGTGACAGGGATGCCAACCAGGTCTCTGCAGAAAGAAAAGGCTGTTGCTTTTCTGTGGAACCAGAGGGTGGACTAGAAAGGTGACTGGGAAAGAGGATGAGAAGGAGGGAGGATGAGAGGAAGATGAACACCCTTTACCTGGCAGGTTTCATTACACGTCACCTTTCATACCCAGCTCAGCCCCTCAGTGCTCTGCTGAGGGGCAGCTCCCTGCCTTCACCACTGCCACACCTAAGAACAGAAAACAAGTCAGGAACGCAAGATGGGAGGTAACAATGGAATTGTTAAAAAATGCAAACTCCTTGCAGCTGTTGGATCAACAGAATATGCACACAAGGTCTCTGCATTCCCATATTGCTCTTCTACACTCTTCCCCACCCAGAGATACCACCACAGGTGTGCACAAGCCAAAAGGGCTTGGAGGCATCATTAAAACAGACTGTCACCTCCATGCATAGCTGATGCACATCAGGTACAGCAAGGCCATGAGGAGGCTTCAGGTGGGGATTTTTACCTCCTCATTGCTGCTGATTTGCACATAGCAAAACCATGGAGTTGGGAGAAATATACCGATGAGTTTAAATGGACAGAAATGCCAAAGACATAAATTCTAGATAATGTTCAGCTCCCAGACCAGATCTTGCCCTCCTTGCCTCATGAAAGTTTGTCCTCAGTGAGACTCAGACTCTGATGTGCACTGAAGCCTCAATGACACAATTCATTGCTCAAAAGCTTTGCCAGAGAGGAATGGTATGAAAGAGACGTCACACTGTGGGGGACAGGATAAATGTTATCTGCTGGGAAAACATCACGTTCAAAGTACAAGATGAGCAAATGAGAAATTAAGAGCCTGTTTTTCAACATGCAAAGTGTGGGTCTCGCCTAAGTTTGGAGAGAACGGGCATTATATTCATCAAACTTTTAAGCTGTCTTTCCTGAGAGCATTTATGCATACATATATTTACATTCCTGTCACTAATCTAGTACAGACACATGTACACATGTACAGGTGGTGTCTGCCTTTGCTTGGGATCGGCATCTTTGCCCTCAGTGCAGCTGACCTGGTGGAATTTCCCCATAGATGCCCAGAGCTGTTACAAACATCAGCCTCAGCAAACATCAGCTCTGTTGTCTGTTCATTCTCTCTAATGCAATTAGAACAGATTAACATGGGTGACTAGATGTGAAAGACAACTGCACCTCACCATCTCCATCCCACCCACATTTATTAATTTGAGTCCTGCCCTTTTCATAAACTTGTTGCCCTCTTGACCTCCCTCCAATGGAGTGCCCTTTTTTTCCCTTGCTTGAAAATTAAGAGGAGTTCTGGCAGGGAAAGACAGCCAGCTGAAACAGTCAAAGCCAGAGGAGCCCCACATCAACAACCCACAAAGTTTCTTTGATAACCAGGACACATATGGGAGCTTCATAAGCTCCCTAGTGGGCTAGCAGCCACCTCTCTTGACTCCTCTGTCAATCCCTGGTTTCAAAAGCCCTGGAAGGACTGTGAAATTAATACCATTACAATTCTTTTCCATGGGACATCTTGATTTTATCTCTTCACTTTGGAATGCCAGGTGTCTGCTCTTTGGATAGACCTCCAGCAACAGAACGACATCTTCAGGTTTGTGTCCACAGTAACAGCACAAATGGCTTAAAACTGTGATCCACAGACTAAACTGGACCACATAATCATCTTTTTTGACTTCTCATACAGCACAGCCTGTGCTAAAGCACTATGACATGTTTTTTAGACAAACCCTTGATGGAAAGGCTCTGCCACATCCCCTGCTAAATTATTACACACAATTTAAGAAAAAAATCCCATTTGTTCTTAAAAATGAGAACCTTTCAGACTGAATTCTCTAGCTTTACCCTTCATCTACTGTGTTTTGTTTTGTTCTTGTCTGATTGACTAAAGAACTTGCAGCTGCTGAGAACATTTGCCTTTGTAGACATTTGAGGACTGTGACATTAATCTTGCCTTTCTTAAAATAAATTGATTAAAGTTACTTGCATCTCTCAGAGGGAGACAAGTTTTTCTGACCTCAAAAAAAAGGCCAGAAACTGATGGGAAGCTTGCACATCCTCTCCAAACTCTTTCCAACCTGTTAGCATCATTTGGATGTAACACCACAGTCTCCCACTTTCCAATGGATATAACTTTCCATTAATCACTTTGAATATCCCCACTTCCTTAGCTATTTCCCATAAGAATTTTATTTCCTTGACTTTACATTTAAGTATTTTTGCTGTATTTAAGTAATTTTGAAAACTTCTGAAGCTTGGTTTTGTTGGGCTGTCATCTCTATACATTAAAGAACATTTTCCATGCAAGTAACTTCTCAGTTTATAATCAGACATATTTCTTAATGTATATTTTAATATTCAAGGTTCAGTCCACTCCCTGGCAACCTAGCAAAGAGCAGTGTAAGTTGTGCCTCCTCCTTCACCTGTGACAATGTGTTCTGTAACTCTGTAAATGTGGACAGCCCAGCAAATGGCACACCTCCACTATTTATCTTACTCCGAGCAGCCAGATTTTATTTTCTGCATGATCTCCAACTGAGACACTATTGTTCTTCCTGATACTCTTAAAAAAGTCCATCATTTTCTTGGCATGATGGGTCTGTGAAGGTCTGTAGGTGGTTTCTAATCCATCCTTGGCCTGAGTTGGATGGATGCTTCCTGACAGGCTCTGCCCGGCTGAGCCTCCAGTGCAATGTCTTTTCCAGTCAACTTCTTTAAGCACAGAACAATCTTTACAGTCAGAAATTATTGTCCTGGCAATAGATGTGCATTGCTGCCAATTAGCCCAGGTTTTTATTGCTTCATTTCCAGAGGATGTGAAGGGCAGTCGATGCTTAGCATTTTAACAGAATTTAACATGGAGCAGATGACTTACCATGTCCTCACAGCTGCCAAAATCCCAATTCAGCAATTCTAAACCCTTCTGCTCGGGGGAGAGCTTTGCTGTATAAGCTGTCATTCCTGCAGACCATCTCTGAACTCCCTCAACTAATACATTACCGGAAGCACAGCTCTCCAGCTGGTTACATTTCTCCATCTGAAGCTCCACCAAGCTGTGAACACCAGAGAATACCTCCCCATGGCAAACACACTGCGGAGCACTTTGCCTTTGGACAGCACCATCCGGCTGCTGGCTCAGAGCAGCCTGTTCTGCCAATGCTGTGCCTGTGCCCCTCCCAGGGATCTGTGGGCAAGGGGCAGGTGACCTTCACTGCCAGTGGGTGACTGCTCAGCAGCTGCTTGTGCAGCACCTTCCTAAATATCTCCCTTCCAACCAAGTGGGCTGTAACAACCCTCCTCTTGACACCCTCCTCTAGTTCCTCTTTATCAGTCTCCAAAGTCATTCAATAAATCTTCCTCTTGCTTCCTCATGAATGTCAGATGAAGAACAGCTTTCCTGGTATTTGTTGCAAAATTTAACCCCTGTTTTCTCTGCTTAGTTTTCCTAAATCAGACGTGCCCTTCCATATCCATCTTTCTAAGCTGTAATCTGTCCCCCAGACTCTCTGTGGTGCCTGCTAAATCCTGGTTTGCTTCTGTACTAAGTATCCAAATACTTCCTGTTTATTTTCTGTACTTCTGGCATGATTTCTGAAGGCATTAAAACCAAATCTGTTTATCTTTGCTAAATCCCTCTGCTGATAAGGGTATTAGTGTTCTTATTTACAAATGGAAGAGCAAGGCAAAGTAGGGCTGGAAGTAAAAGTCTCATAAAGTGAGTCCCTAATTTGAGATGTCCTGAAAGCATCCAGCAGTTGAATTTTCTGAAAATGCCAAATAAATATCCTTTAAAATTCATGCCCCTTAAGGTGCTTCAGTTTAGGGACCTCCAGTCAGTGGCAGCCCCACTCCTTTGCTACTCCAAAAAACTGAGGATCCTGCCACAGAGGTGGATAGCTCATCCACAGCTTTTTCCTGGAAGGAAATAAGATAAAATACATTGCAGGCTATGTGGCAGTCAGCGTCCTCGGTCACAGACAGCCTTCTTCTATCAGAGCAATTACTTTTTAATAGGTCTCCTAATTTTTCAGAGATGGAATTAGCAAGGAAGACATCATCCCAACAGCTATAATTTTTTTTTTTTTTACTTTTTACTGGCTTCATAAAATCATTTTTTTCCTTGTCTCTCAACACCCCATTAAAGGAAGCAGAAGATAGGGCAGGTTGTCACGACCAAGAAGCACTGGAGCTATTTTTCATTTTGACAGTGCCATACTACATTTGAGGTGGTGGCTGCATGCAAAGGTGCATGAGGCCAGTTTAAGGCTGACCACTGAACGTGCTTTGGCCTCCAGCCTTCAGCCCTGCCCAAAGTACCTGCTGATGCCAGTGACCAAAAGCAAATCCCACCTGCATCACCCCGCTGCCAGCCAGAAAGGGGCACAGGTTGGTACATTTTAATGACAGAGGATACCCTGTGATAGTGAGAGCTGCCCAAATGAGCCAGGAAGGCAGCTGCCTTTGCCTGAAAGAGAGAATTTGTGGGGTTTTTAAGCTGCTCAGGGTGGCAAGGGCTTCTGCTGGTGCCTCATAGCTGCTGAGCCCTGACAGTCTACTCTTCCTGCTCTGCAAATCCTGAGAGAAAAATGCAACTTTTAATATACTGGACTTTTAATATAATGCAGTGACTGTGAGTCTGATGTATGTTTGCATCTTTCAGAAGAGCTTCTCTACAGCTTTTTGAAGAAGGGCAGAAGGGCAACTGTATATAAGATCCCCACATTCACCCAAAGAAAAAAGACTGAATGTACAGCTCCGTCCTCGAGCTGCAAAACCCCAGGCTACTGCCAGTTTGTGTCCAAACGGGAGATTCCTTGTGTGTCTTGCCCCTGAGGAGCTACAGTCCTGACTCCCTGCCTAAACCAGTAGCAGGCATGTAAGAAAAAATGAAAGCAAGCTGACAGCTTAGCTAGGACCACAGACAAACTACTCTGCCAGAGAAGGAAATCAAAAGAGACAAAGACAGCTACAACATTCATCTTCTTTACACACTGCTTCTAGATTAGAAAATCCACATTAAAGAGATCACGGGCACGCACACATTTACATTGCTTTTGAACACTATTTAGCTGCTTAAATGCATGCTGCAAAGCAGTTAGCTTTGCATATAGCTTTCATTTACAGGGTAAAATTGATTTAAGCAGAATTTAACTCAATATAATTGTGCCTGCACTAAGGGTATGAACAAACATGACACTTCTGCTCAAGGGCTGAGAATTTCTGAGTCACAGGGCAATGGCAACCCTGTGATTAGGTTTGGGTTTCTCATCTGGATGCATTGGGAGAATGGAAACCAACAAGTAAAGTCCTACTGAGCTTGTTAAAAAGGCAAATGATTAAAAATTAAAAGGTAAAGCTCTTTGAGTCACACAACTTTGCAGCTCCAGCCTTTCCCAGCTCCTGCCCAGGCACACAGCTAAGGCTCCTTCCAAAGACTGGCCATTTGCTGTATCACATCCCAGGTGTCTATATCAGCCCGTTTAACTGTTTCATCAGTCCCTTCTAGTTTTCCCTTGGCACTTTTCTCTTTGCAAGATTTTCTTAGGAGCCAGCTTTCATTATATGCCAGGAAATCACAGGCTACACTGCAAAAAGTGGCACATATCCTTGACTTCTCTCAGTTAACAGCAAGACCTCTTCCTTCCTAATTGAGAGATGAACTGTAAAAAATGACCAAATTCCTGATACCTAAAGCTGTATGTTTAAATATACACATTGGAAAATATCTAACTGTAAGGGACCAGAGACTGAGGCTGTCACTAGTGTCACCAGTGGACATCAAGCTCACCTGGAACACAGAAACCTCTCCTCAGTGCTATAGACATGGGGAGACTGTTTTCAGACACCTAATTTGAAAATGTGGTTTCAGGAGATCAGTGCTCAGTCATTCTTTCATCTTCTACCATGATTTTCTGAGGAATGTGGAGTCAGTTTCCAAGGAGAAAAGACACTGAGCCCCTCTTAGGGCCCAGCAGCTGTAGAAATTTAGCCCTCCATCCATCAGGTTCAATTTGTAGTCAAGCAAGAGTCATGCTCAGGGACAGAGGACAGAGAGGCCCTTGAAAACAAGCAACTGTTCAAACTGGGACATTTTTTGGTAAAGCTGAGAAGGCAGAGTGAACACTACTGATTTCCAGCAACAGAAGCACCAAAGTCCTGCAAAAGCCTTCTGCACCAATCCCTGCTTCACACAGGCTCTGGTCACACAGCTACTGAGGGCTCATCATATGCAAGGGATCACTCTCCATCACTGTCACCAGCAGAGACCAGGACGAGCACCCAGGAGACTCCATGGCCTCGTCCACCTGCCTGCTCCCTTAATGCTGCTGCAGAGCTGCAGAGCAAGAGCTGCCAGCAAGCAAGGTGATGCCGAGCAGTGCAGCAGACCCCATGGGCAGCATTTAAGGATCCACACCAGGATGTCACCCACAAGGCTGTGGAAGGTTTTGAAGATAAGGAGAAAACCAAACATCAGTAGAGAAGGCAGGGGGGAAAAAATCAGTAGAGTATTTGGCAACTGTAGGCTGCCTTTCCTGCCCAGTCCACCCGAGCCTTTAGCTATTCATGCAGCAGCAAAATGCTCACAGTTCAGGAGATTTTAATTCCTCCAACAAACAGAGAATGGATTGATACAGCTACCAAACGTTTCTCTAGCCCAGAAAGTCAGTGAGAGATGCACATTTTCACATACAGAGCCTGACACTGGTGGAGCAGTCCTGGTCACACGACATTGCTCAATGATTCTGCAGAGGGCTAAAAGCACAGCTTTCCTCCCCAGAGCCGGCTTGACTGATGGTGTGGCTTCGAGCCACCTGATGGCTGCATAATGCACTCAACAGAAACACAGCACAGCTCACCACACTTTGCTGTGACAGGCACTTGCCTGTGGGAGAGCATTCAGCCACAGCAAGCCTGACTGATGGAGAGAGACTGGTTGCCCTCTCTGCTCACAGGGAGGTGTTTTGAGGAAGGGCAATCATGCACTCTGCTCCTGTCCCCCTGCATATGTTGGTCTGTGCTACTGGGTTGATGCGCTTGTTTTCTCAGCTCTGCTGCCTTCCCAAAGGTGCTGCAGTCCAGGAGTGGACACATATGAGGAATGCTGGGCAGGCTGGGGAGTGGGATGAGCAGAGCAGGAAGAATTGACTTTGATCCTGAATGTCACCAACTCAGTTGCATCTAGGATCTATATACACAGCTGAGTGCTATTCCTTTGCAGGTCAGCTTCTGGCCCTTTCTTGGAAGGTTATTACCAGAAGTCAACAAAGTAAAGTGCCACTTCTCAGGAGTAACCACAGACCTGGTGTCCATCCCTCAGTCCAGACCTTCCCCTACATCTTGTGAGCAGAGTTTCTGCTTCTCATGCCTGAAGGATTCAAGATTTTACTTCTACAACCATGAAAAAGCAAGCCTGGGATCCTAAAAGGTCAAGCTGTATCATTAGAAAGGGTCCTCCTGCTCCACCCCTGTTTAAGCATCACTTACCCCTTCCTTCTCCTCTGCCCCAGGGCATTCATCCCAACCATGATCCTGGGGGCAGGAATTGCAGATGTCTAGGGTGCCAAAATTCAGGCTTTCCAGCCATAAATGCCTGCGCAATCACAAGGCTACAGTCACCTTAGAGCCATAAACACTGAAGAGCAGCACAAAGACATGTACACCTACTGGCAAAAGCAAAGGATTTAAAGGTTGAGCCATCTACATCTCTTAGGAAATACACATCTCCCACCAACAGAATGACAGCACTGGGCAGACAACACATCACAGCATTGATATCACCCCTGCAGACATCCCAGCCACTGGGCACCCTGCTCCCAAACAGACAAGCAAAACTGGGCTTCCCACATGTTTCCTCTGCAACAACTCACCTGTGCAGACCTGGAAAAGCCCCTTCCTTTCCAGGGTAGGAATGCAAAGAAATGACAGTGATCTTTGATGAATTCAGGGGAAAAAGGTGAGGTGGCGTCCTGTCATCAACATGAGTCTGGCAGGGCCACCTCCTGCTGCCTCCTGGCATGGCTGCAGCCCCAGCATCAGTGTGATCCCTCAGCTCTGAGGCTGGACTCTCAAGCTTATAGATGAGCAGATGTCTCAGGACCTGAAAAAGCCCTGCCGAAAGTATAAATTAAAGCAAAACAATAGCCCACTGAACTGGTCCTGTTGCCTTTCCTTCACCTTGTCCCTCTAGGGTTCTGGTGGATGCTGCTGTGATCCAGACATGGGTCCATGAGAAATCAGTGTCCCTTGTGACAGACAAATGACTGTGTGGAGAAAGGACATAAGAGATTTTCTGCAGGCCTATCATGTCACAGCAGACAGTCCTCTGGGCTCCAGAGGTTTGCTCAAGCAGGTGAAATGAGCTATCTAGCAAATTTCTTTCCTTTTACCTCACATTGCTGTTCACACTTTATTATGGGGACAAGACAACATGAATAAAAACAACAAGAAAAGCTGAAGTCTCAGTAGAAACAATTAAATTATGGCTCTGAACTGGTTTTTGCACAGAAATTCTAAGTCAGAGTTCAATTTGTTCCTGCTAGCTATGTGAAGTGGGTAGTTAATATAAACCCACTTATTCTGCACTGCAGGGTACAGGAGGAAATATTATTTGCACTGTACATCTCTCTGGATGTTTTGTTTGGGGCTTTGAGGAGGCCAAGTACATTACATTCCTTCAGTAAGCCAGTCAAGTTTACTCAATGCAGCTTTAGGAGGAAACTGGCTGCAACTCTTGTCCTGGCCACCCTGACATCAAGTTTTCCTCTAGCAGAGGGGCAAGGCCCATGCTCTTTGAAACTGCTGGATTAATTGTGTGCAATTACACGCTGTACACACAAATGCTCTAATTGCTGGATGCTTTTTACCTGACATTTTACCCATGAAAAACGGTGTGGCTGGGATAGCTCTAGAAACAGCTCCAGAACATTGTTTAAGATAAGTGCATTTCAGCACCTTTCCAAGGAAGCTGCATATCTGTTTTTTACAGCAGATAATTGCTTTGAGAAATGCATACAAATTAAGTCAGGGAACAGCATGCTTGAGAGGTAAAAGGGGTTTTGCCCCCAACCATTTAGGCGTGAAAAGGTGTGGGGGTTTTGATGTCACTTCTCACTGTGGTCATGTTCGGCCATTTTTCTCCCCGTTTGATAGATACAGCAAAGCAAAATGGGTCAAAATTTCTCATTCAATAAATACATTGAAGCAAACAGTACTACTCCAAGCGAGAATTTAGGGTCATGTCCCACCCATCAGGCTGCTAACAGATACCAAGTAACACACCTTGTAGAGCACACTACATTTGACAGAACCAGGCACAACAGAAAGCCATTGATTTGGAAGCCAAAAGATCCTGCAGTTTGTCAAAATGTAGCAGGACTATGGGATGGCACCACGTAACTTAAGAGGTTTGTAGGTCAAGATAGCTGAGCACAAGCTGGAGGTGCAGGGGAGGCTCCGGTAAATGTGCCTTGTGCTCCGGGAGGCAAGTCTACTGCTGGTTCAGCAGGACTGCTCCTGGGTTTATCGAGCCCGGTGATTACAACAGGCTGTCATTAGGGCAGTAAAGCTTAAAGAGAGAGAAAAGAATAGGGAAGGGAACCACACCTATGACAGGACGCATTCAAAAAATGCACGCATTTCCCACATTGATACATGCAGGTAACACATGCATGAGTGGTCTCTTATCTTCAGCACAGGAGCACAGTCAGAAAACAAAAAGAATTACAACTCAGTTTCAAACTCCTGCTTGTGGCTTTTGGGTTTGGTGGTTGTTGGAGGTTTTTTCTTTCTTTTTTCTTCCATTTTACCCACCCCGTCAGTTACCCAGGTTTGCAACTGCTTGCTCACGCAAAGGGAAGATAGGTCTTTGCTCCGATGCAACAGCGTCCTGCCAAAACCAGCCACCTGCCTTTTCCAGCCACACAGGGCTCACGGGCATGGGAGGGATCTGAGCCATGCAAAGGAGGGTCACTTCTCCCAGCACAATGCAAATTGCTGGAGAAAAGCACAGAGAGAGAGGCCCTGCCAAACCCTGTCAACGCTGAGCCCTGGTTGTGCAGAACAAGATGGTGCAGAGGATGGAGATGTCTAGAGTGCCGTAAGAGCAGTCCAGGGACGAGACAGCACTTTGAACCCACTGAGAGGCTGAGCATGTTCATTCCTTGTAATGTCAGCTGGATGTGCCACACCAGGGGGAAAAGCAACCCTAGGTTTTAAGAAAACAGGCAAACTTAAGAGAGTTTTAAATACTGATTAAAGCCTGCTGGAAATCAAGCAAGTGCTATGAAAGCACAAAAAAACCAAACAAAACCAAACAACACACAAAAAAACCCCCAAAAACAAAAAACAGAAAACCAAAATTGAAGCAGATATAGACCATTTTTTGCATCATTTACTTTTCCAAAAAGAGAGATACCTAAGTCTATTTGCATACATTTAGGCTGCACGAAATGCTGCTGAAGTCAGTTCTGCAGAAGTAAACACAAAGATCTTTGTCAGAAACGCCATATATTTTCCTATGGGATACGGCTAGCCAGCCCAGCACCTTTCCAAGGGCTGGGGAGAACGAACTGCCTTGCAAAGGTACAGAAGCGACACTGCCACCATCACAGAGCTATTTTAGCAAGTTGTAAGGGCAAACTTTTATCTCTAGTGTACTTCTGAAATGTTTCACAGAAATTAAAGTAAAACCAAAACTCAGAGAACAAACTGTGATATGAAAAACAAATTACTCAGTGATGACCTAAACTTCCTAGAAATCACTCTGATCTGCATCAAATGCACTGGATTTGTCATCTTGCTTAAGTCCTTTTTCACCAGCCTGCCTATGCCAGGCAGGGCACAGATGGGGATTCAGCATCTCTTAGGCACCACTGATAACGCAGGGCTTGTAGACCTTCTCCTGACACCCCCTGGGGTGACGGACACACCGGAGAGGGGGAGAGGGTCTGGCCGGGAAGCTAATGCTCTCCTAAAATCCTCCCTGGCCCCTGACGCGTCCCGGGCAGGCCGGAGGGAAGCAGCCTGGAGACTGCTCTCCTAGCTGCAGTGGGAAGCAGAGGGACCCGCTGAAGGAGAGGCCCCCGGGCCCGTCCGGCGCTCGGGACTCCGGGCGGTGTTTCGGGCGGTGTAAAGTCCAGCGCCGGTTCCCAGAGAGGCGATTTTGCACATTTGTATCTCTGTTCACCGCAGCTGCCCAGCCGGAAGGGCTCCGGCTACTCCGGTGAAGGGAGGCGAGCGGCGCACGGAGGGAACGGCAGTCGGAACCTGTCCCCCGTCGGCGGGGGCTGGCAGGCTCGGGGGCAGCAACCTCCGCTCCCGGCGCTGCGGGGCTGGGACCGGCAGCCGGACCTCCTTCTGCGGCTCCAGCTGCCGCGAGCACAACCCCGTTTCCCCTGCGGCGAGCCATGAGCCCGTAGTTTGGGAATGGTGGCGCAGGGGGCGGTCGGCACGCCCCGAGCCGCGGGGCTGCGGGCGCTCCCGGGCTGCGTGTCCGGCTCACCCGGCACTGAGCAATCCCCGCTGGCAGCCCGCAGGACAAGGCTTCATTTTAGGGAAGACTGAGGAGATTTTGTCGATCCCCCCCCATCCCACCTTTTCTTTCTTGGCTCTTCTTTTTCGCTGCCGGCCGGCTACCGAGGGCTACCAGGCTGCGCCCCCAAGCCCCTCCGCCGCAGCCGGGGGAGAGCAGC
>VZTJ01006267.1:50442-162671 GCA_013397795.1 Orthonyx spaldingii | reverse complement strand
GGGGGGAGCCGAGCCGCGCGCGCGGGGCGGCGCGCGGGGCGGGTGCCGACGTCAGGGCGCCGCGCGCATATTGATGCGGGGGCCCGGCCGCGCTCGCCAAGGAGCAGAAGGAAGCAAGATGGCGGCGCTGTAGGAGCGGGGAGCGCGGCGCCCGGGCTGTGCGTGCTGGATGTCGGCGAGGCTGAGGGACGCGGCAGAGGTCAGAACGGGATCCCCGCGCCGGCCGCCTTCCCCGCACGGCGCCACCGGGAGGTGTCGCGGGGCCGCGCCGCGCCGCCGGGGGTCGGCGAGGAGGGGGCGCCGCTGGTGGTCCCCCAACATGGCTGACTGACAGAGGCGGCGGGGGCGCCGCCGCCCCCTCCCCACGGGGCCGGACCCGGGCTTCGCCTCGCCGCCCCTCCCCGCGCCTTTGTCTGCGGTCGGGGGACGGCGGCCGGAGGCGCCCCCGGCTTTGTGTCGCTCCCCGGCCCCGGGCGGACACAAAGGCGGGCGCAGCCCGGGGAGAAGGGAGAGAGGCGGGGGGCTTACGGGGCTTGGGTAGGGCGAGGGGGTGGCGAGCGGACCGCGGTGCCGGGGTGCTCGGGAGGGAGAAGTGCGGGCGAGGCGGGGGCTCGGAGCGAGGCCTCCCTTTTTCCGTGCAGTGATCCACACGCGTGTTTTGCCCGCGTTGCTAAACTCCTCCGTCGAGGCACAATGTGGCCATGGGATGAAAAGGAGAATCACTTTCCCGAGCGTGTTCCCCTAAAATAACGCTTTCGGCGAGGTCAGGCTCGTTCCCCGCCAGATGACAGACAAGAGCAACAACCTCACCACGCCTGAGTCGGACGCGCGGCGGTGTGCGCTCGCTCGCTCGCTCGCATCGCGGCGTTTATCGGCGTTAAATCGCCCCCCTAGACACCAGCACTCACTCTCGTGCCCAGAGTTAAAGGGAGGCTTTTCGACTCGCGGTCTGAATGCTGGAAATTCAGCAGACTTTTCTGCTAAGTAATTTTCCTTTTCGGAGTGAGGTGAAGGGAAAAGTGATGTGGTCTAGCGTGCTTTCATCGAAACGCTGCAACCAAAGATCTCATCACAAGATTTGTTTTCCGTGATGAGCGGCGTGCGAATGTGCAGGCTTTGAGCAGTGATCGGCATCTCTGAATACACGTTCAGCATACTTTTCTTTTCTTCTTCTTTTCAATGTGAAGTTTGAGAGTTTCAGAGATGAGGAGATAAACTGTCTCTAGTGAAAGCAGGTCAGTGGGTGTTGTTTATCGGCTAATGAGGCCATTCTCTTCGCGTGTTAATGGCAGGTTGACTTAGTGCAGCAGGGGGTGAGTGCAGTCACATATTCACTTGTGTATCTGCATATGTATTCCACTGTGGCACTTTCTCTGGAGGCTGTAAATTGCAAAACAGGACGTGGTTGCCGAAGATACTCAACGGGGAGATGTCAATGGTCAATAGTCACGTATGAACTCGAGTTACAGGGGGAGCTGACTGCTGCTAACTCTCTGAAACAATGTATCCAGCTTGGATTCTATCCCGCAGAAAACCACCATTTGGAACCAATGAAAATAAATCACTTTTGGGCAGTATTTTGTGTCTCTCATGGAAAGTGTAGTATGAACCCTGCCAGTGAAGTCAGAAAACATTTAAATCTAGAGGTCAGGGTGTAGGGAGGAGGGGAAAAAAGGGAAGGCAAAGATGTGGAAAACAACAGTATTTTGGTGGTGAGATTAAACTGCTGTTTATGTGAGATGAAGAACTCAAAAGTCATCTTTCAGTGGAAATAGTTGTTTCATTTTGGGAAGTGACATAAAAAAAGCCTTTGTGAATGCATCCAGGGAACCTCAGAAAGTGGTTTTGTATTGCCCATTCTGAACAAATCTTCAAAAGAAGACAAGGTTGAACGGGAGACACTGAGGCACCTGAATCTACTGAATTATCACTGTTGGTAGTAGGGTTTTTAATGAGAACTTTGGCATTGTGGTGATTCATTGTGGTGGCTTTTAGCCAGGAAAACTGGTATTGTTTTGATATAGCGCACATGGTCCTAGACTTTGGCATGTCAGCATTGTTAAAGAACATGAAACATGTGCTTGTTGTGGTGTTATTGAGGAGTTATTATGATGGACGGATTTCCAAGGTCTCTTGCTGGTACCAGTGCTGCACTGGGTAGCAGAAATAGGAGGTTGTAAGTGTTTTGGCTTCTGCATGTGGAATCAGGAGAACCTGTAGTTGCTGCTGCAATGGACATTTCAGCTGCTAAAGTTGGGTAGGACTGTTTCTTCTTTCCCCAAGCACTTCACATGCTGCTGGGCCTGCATTTGCCACATGGTTCCTTTAAATATGGGCAACAGCCAGACAGCCCTAAAGAAAAGAAAAGAGGAAAAAAATCTCCTCATCATATTTTGGAACAAATCTGCTGCTCGGACATTAAAAACCATGAAGGTCAGGTTGGATTAATGTTACTGACCCTGGTCAGGGTTACAGGGAGTGTAAGGTCCTCACTCCTAAGTTACTTGCATGGACAGTAGTATTTTCATCAGTGTGCCTAAGCAGTGACTTGAAATCCCTTGTTCCATTTCGTTCCAAGTGGAAGATGTATTTCGTGTTTCTACAGGGGCCAAGTAAGGTCCTTTTTAAAAAGCTGACAATTTGTCACGGTGGAATTCCAGAAGAGCTGTCAAATTTGGCTTGTCACAGCGAGTGACCCGTCTACCTCTCTCACTGGGCTGCCGCACAGTAGTTCTAGGCATGGTAGCAGCATCTGTAAGCCAGCTTCACAACAGGAGCTTGAAAGTGGTAGAACAAAGTTGCCAAGTTTCAAGTAGAGTTGGTGGTTATCTTGGAAACTGCGCTGGAGAACACAACCACAAATTATTTTGGCAAATAATATACAGTATTTATTTACATATATTTATGTTATATATTTATTTATAACAGCTCTCTGATTGCTGTTAAGACAGTCAGCCAGCAGAATTAAGTGTTGTGACATCATTTTGAAAGGCAGTGTGCTGGTTCTGAAATGGAGTGGGATGTACTATGATTCACTATTAAAAAAAAAAAGCTGTAGTCTGAACAGAGATAAAGCATATGACTGCATCATGGCTGAAAGCCAAAAAGAGAATTGTATGAATCAATCACACTTGCAGCATTATTCCCTTCCCTTACTTCATAAGGCAGTGAATACCATCTTACTCATTTAGTGATATTCTGCAGCAGAAACATGCTTTTGAACACTGAACAAGTAACTACTAATAAGTTGCCATAGTTCGGTTGTTACTTTATCACCGCTGCTTACATGTTCCATTTGCATACCTCGTCCCAATAATCCTAGATAATAAACCTTACAAATGGAAAGTACCGTGAGTAATCATCCTCTCAGTCATCCATTGAAAAGAAATCACTTCTGCCTTACCTTGGGGTAGATAAGTCTGCTTAAAAAAATTATCTAGATGTGTATATGTGTATATATATATATATATATGGAAAATCACCCATTTTGCTAAGGAGTTGCTCAGTGGGTGGATGCATCGATGGTGGGGTTAAGTAATAAAATTCTAAACCTCCAGCATCAGCTGGACTAATCCCAAGGACCTGATGATTGACCTAAAAAGGTTGTTTGGATTAAAATACTGGGAATGTGCCTTGCATTACATAGCAGGAGTAACAGGAGGAAGGTTTTTCCAGAGAAAAACAAGGTTTGAGAAA
Source organism: Orthonyx spaldingii (assembly GCA_013397795.1). Lineage (NCBI taxonomy): Eukaryota > Metazoa > Chordata > Aves > Passeriformes > Orthonychidae > Orthonyx > Orthonyx spaldingii. The sequence goes on along the minus strand of VZTJ01006267.1, from coordinate 158,975 downwards.
TAGAAAGAACAACTAACTAATTTCACCCATAATAAATAAAATAATCTCACACTGTTCTTGAAACAAAGAAAAAAATATGTTCTAACTTACAGGCAGATCAGAAAGAGTATTCTGCTAGTTTTTCATAGTAAAGGATTTTAAATCTGGGGTGACTTTAAAGACAATTGCCATGCTTTGAAAAACACTTTAACAAATAAAAGCCATAAGGATTTAGATTCCTGTCTATCTTTTCAAGCAGGCTTCTTCATCTCTGTCAAACACCTTCCAGAACTCTGAATCACTTAGTAACCCAAACAAAATTCAGGCTGTCTTTAAAAAGCAAAGTTTTTTGTGGAGGTGGGGATTCCAAGTTGGAGTGTTGTTGCCTTGTAGTACACATACGGCAAGAAATCCCAGAAGGATTATTCTTACAGATAAATAAAGGCTTGCAGTATTTGACCTAATTCCTTGTCTGTGTGTTTTTCCTCTTACTAAAACAAAAATAAAAAATGAAATACAGGAGGCATTTTTGTTGCAGTGTGGAAAGGAATAGGCTTGTTCTATGCTCAAGTTCAGCAAGAAAGGATAATTCAGCATTTTAAGCCCAATCAAGTACAAAGTTTTGTTCAACCACAACAGACAGTTTCAAAGAAGTGAGCCAGGTGAGTGTTTAGATAGCTAAGAGAACAAGGAATAGCTCAATAACCAAATACCCCTTGGAAGTGTCTTCCCCAGGTACAGGGCAGTACCATTGGCGCCCTGATTAAATACTGTGATGCAATTTAGACAACATGAAATAATCTTCACATGTTCTACAGCATTACCTCTGACCTCAAGTATATTCCACACATTTTTCTAGCATAGGAATATTGGTTTTTACCAGGTGTATGCATGGGGGAGGAGAAGTTTCCAGGTTTAAGCTGAATTTTTGCAGCTGTATAAAGAACATCTTCTGCTTTCTTTACTTTACATGAGCTACACTGTCCTTAAACTTAGATTTCAACGACTGACGTTTAAACAACTCTTCTGCCTAATCGCCTTTCCAATAATGAAAAAGCAGTCCAAGTTTGTGTTCCAATGTCCTGGCGTGAGCTAGTCTAAGTCACATCATGTTGGGAAAGGATTTGGCTCGGTTGCAGTGAAACCCCGGCTTACCAAGTGGGTAGGTTTAGGTCAGGAGAATGACTCGCCATGTGGTTGCGTGCACGTGGTTTGAGTGTTTACAAACAGTGTCCCAGCATCCTGGGCAGCTGCCTTGACACAGCCAGTGAGGACAGAGTTCTAGGAATGTCCCTGGTCCTCACGGACAGCGGAGGAGGGGGAAAGAAATTTTAAAAAATGAAGTTTTAAGAGCACATATCATAGTTTGGGTTTTGGCTGAGCTTTCTGCATCTGCGTTGCATTCTAGACCGCTGGGTCCTTTGTCAAACGCCATTGTTTCTTCCTCTGCGCTTGAGCGCAGTCTGGGCTGTGTTGACGGGTTTGTCTGGAAGAGACCGACCCAAAGTTTGAGACAGGAGTTAAGGGAATTTTTGCAAAGGTTTCAAATTATTTTTGTGCCACTCCTCCCCTTTTAAAAATGTATAATTAATTCAAGTTCCAAAAGCTTTTATGACAAAACAGCTCTTTACAATACAAGAATCTCAGTGTAAATGGTTATATATTTTTTCCCTAATTAAGCATGATTCGCTGCCTGTTAGGATAGTAGAACAATTCCCTTTTTAAAGAACAAGAAAGAAATAATGAATCCTACTGACTTTATGAGTAAAATCAGCTGAAAGTCTTTATTACTTAATGAGATATCTTGACACAAAGAGGCATTGTTGTTACAAAAGCTAATACCACTGGCAAGGCAAGCTTTGGATCTCCATTAGATGTAAGAAGCTTGGTGGAAACTTCTGCATTTACCCAACCAAGTGAATAATGCCACCAATCTGTTGCTCAAAAAGAAAAAAAAAAAAAAAAAAAAAAAAAAGGAGAGTGGGGAGAAGTGGTGGTAATTATTTGGAATGCCTTGCAGAGATGAAAATTTTGTGATTCTGTTAAAATGCACTGTAGCTGGTCAGAAGCACCCAACTGACAACATGCTTCATGCTCTCCCCTGTGGACCTAAACCAAAGCTGTCAGGCAGGTTCTGGTCTTCAGAGACACTTGAAGCCTATGCCCTGCATGTGCTGTGGGACCTTATTATCATAGGTTCTCCTCCTTATCCAGTCCCATGCACATTTTTCAGACTTTCTTAGGCAGTTTTGCAGGAAGCACTCAGAACATTGTGCAAAGCACATAACTTGCTTTACAAAATGAATCCTAAGATCTGTTTTGTCCTCACAGGGAGGAAGCAGTTGATACAAATGCCTCTTCCATATTCTGTATTTGTCTGGATGAGTCATGGTATTCACTGTCATGCAACAGAGTACAAAGGCTGATCACAGATCTTGTTATCCACATGGCTTCTGCTAGCAGTTGTATGTTCACATTGGTTGCTTCCATTTTACGTTGATGTCTGTTATGACACTGTAATTTTGTAATTACTCTACAGTGGTTTCTTGCTCACCTGTCTTCTCATTTAAGGGTAAAATTATTTGTGTCATATCCAGAATCTGCTTCTGTTTCAGTAAGCTCTTTACCACCTTTCATTTTCTTTTCTGGCTTCTTTTTGACCTACAGTTCCCATTGCTCTTGCACCAGCTGGGTAGCAGAAGGTAGCAAGCAATAGTAAAGCATGTGAGAGAATATGTGACAAAGACATTCCTGAGTTTGCGCTATTTGTTCCTTCTCTTGCCACTTCCAGTGCTGTTAGAGAGATCAAAGGGTAAACATTAACCCTGGGCATGATGCTGGCGGGAGAGTTTTGCCCTCAACTTCAGTGTCCTTTAGTATCTTTCCAGATTTGTCGCTTCGAATGAAAGACAACAACTGTTCATGCAGCACTCACCCCCATTTCATGCCCCTGATGCTTTTTTTCATCTTTGTTTAATCTGTTTGTTCTTTCAGTGCTACTTCACTTGTGTTTGAAGTCGCATTCTTTGAAGTTATAAATTTTTTATACTTGCCAAGGGACACAAAACTCTTTCAGCTCTTATGTAAGCAAAAAGGAGAAAAGAATGATTGCATATTTTCTCTTGTGTGCAAGTAGCATTACTCTCCTGCTCATTGTAAAATGAGGAAAAGGAATTGTTGCAGTAAAACAGGAGTTTCTACCATTTTCCCAAAGTTAAAGACCACAGAAGTGAGGTATTTCCATGAAGATTCAACCGCATGTACAGCTTAATAAAAGGAATGCCATTTATCCTTAGAAGAGAACATATGAAAGCTGGGAAATACATGGGACTCACCTCTTCCTGGGATGTGGAGCAGTGGTGGTATGTGTCCTCACAAATGACAGATTTTAACATATTTTCAGGTTACCAAATTTTTGTTCCCTTTGCATTCATTTGCTTGCTTTTCTATTTCATTTCAAGTTTGTCTGCCCAAAAAGCTCTGAAGTATTACTTAAATGGCAACAGTAAAAATCAAAAACATGAAAGCTGAACAACTGGAAAGGTCAGATTTAACACTTATTTAATTTTGTATATCCAGTATACATTTTAGGGGAAGGAAAATGTATGCTAGTGTGTTTTTCATTGCATGCACAGGTAGTTGCAAATGTACACATCACATGCCTAGGAGCAAGTGAAAATACAGACCAAATAGGGAAAAACACTCTTGATATTTATAAAGATGAAAACCTCACAAAACAGAAAAATACAGCCTTTCAGTTTTCTGTTGTTTCTATGGTGCTTTTCACACTCTACATGGAACATTTATTTTGCTTATATAAGTTTAGACCTGTAGTTTTCTGCTTCCCTGTAATCCTTAATGCAGAGAAGCTTCTGTAGGTGTGAGAAAGCAGTAAGAAAACCAAGAATTGTGCTGATCTGTTTACTTTCTCTCTATGTGTAGTGCCTGAGAAGTGAGAAACCAGGCAGGAATATACAGATTTCTATATATTTTTCCACTGTGTCTATGTTGTGCAGTTGAGAATACATTAAGTATAGGTGGCTTTTTTTTTTCCCCATGTTAGCTGACTTGTGATTCCTGCAAACTGCCATTTTCACAAAGCCCTATTCATTTTCCTTGGGCTCCGCAAGCTATACCAGAGACACTTGAAGCAGTGAGGCACCTAGTCAGTCATGTACTTTGTAGTACTGGAAAAAAGAAAAGGTAGTTTTGGGACTATTTTTTCTTTTTTGAGGGAATGGGTAGAAGAAATGGATAGAAAAACTACATGTATAGAAGCTGAAAACTAATTTTGACTTTAAAACCCCCAACTTTTCAAAGCAGTTGCAAGTTAACATGTATTTTGCTATAAAACATAAACGCTAGCTGATGAATTAGAAGTTATGCTTCTGGAAGAGTGAGTCTGACTACTAAGAGAATAGCTGCTTTTTCTTGAAACAACGAGCTGGTTGGAGATGCTTTGTTGGACAAGCTGGAGCATGAGTCTAATTCAGGATGGCAACTCTGATGCTTCTAAATATAAGGAGAGTGGATAGAGTGAAATTAATTATTGCACATTAGGAGGCACCTCATATCCCAGCCATGAAACAGAATCCCACTGTGCTCGGGGCTGTACAAACATAAGCCATTTTTGTTCTGTCTTACTATTTAATTCAGTAAAAGAGGCAGAGAAAAGGGGTCTGGCAGCACACAAGGGGCCAGAGTGTTAGTAACTCTTGTTTATAGCAGAGGCAGGCAGCTCCCTTTCAAAAAACTAAATATTTGCAATAAATTAAGCAAAGCTGCTATTAGTGCCCACTCTGTGTATGTGTGCATGTGTGTGTGTGTGTGTAAGAGGAGTTCCTAAGCAGCACTGCTGCAGCCTTTTCCCCAGGGTGCTAATGTTAATGAGCAGGCAAAACACGCAAAGAAGGAGAGAAAGGGTATAAAATTAATAAGCAACAACAGTGAGGCAAAGCACACAGAGATCATGCAATGTGGTACAAACCCTGCTGGAGTAATTCATTTCTGTGCCTTTTTTTTCTTAACCCTAGAAGACCTACAGGAAAGCTGTGGTATAGCTGGGAACTGAACCCGTATCTCCTAAACCCCAGTGCTTTACCCATGATACTCTCCTTCCTGCTCATTCAGAAGTTTACTGATCGTTTTCTCTGCGTACTAAGATAACAGAAGTATCAATTTTAAGAAACAGAAAATAGACGCTTTTCACTTTTTTCCAGAATTTGGTTTTCAGTAGCATTTTCTGTTGATTGACAACATGTTCTGGTTTTGCTGCACAAACTTTCAGACCTCTAAATCAGCAGCGCTTATCCAAAACAACTCAACAAATTAAAATTAAATAAATCTCAGGGGAAAGGATTACTTTTTGTTAACTGCTTTGCAGCACTGTTTAAACCCTCCACTCCAAGTGAGAAAGAATGCAGGGAAGAATGTTATCTCCATTTTACTAGTACTGTAGGTGTCTCCATGTACCGCCAAACAAGTAACTAAAATAACAAAAGTAGTATGTTGCATCAGTTAATCACAGTGTGTGAAACAGTTATGACATTTCTATAAGTAGGTACTCCAGTTAACTGCCTTTAATACCCTCAATCCTCCTATTCATTCAGGCAGGATTTCCCACAGACTGCAAACTGTTCATGTACATCAGCTCCAACCTGCCACACAACTCCCATTTGATCTGTTTTATCAATCAAAAGTTTGTCAGGGTCCATGAACCCTCATGTTGACATCATACTTAGTAGCAGAACTCAAAGGAGGGAAAAATACCAAAACAAAACCAATTTTAATTTGGTGTCAGAAATCTCTCTGCTGGAGATAGGATGTACAAACCTGCAGGTGACATTAACCATAGTAGCATTCATATCCTTCTGTTCAAGAGTCTCCCTTTAGCTCCTAGACCTGAATTGGAAATGGTCAGCTTTAATGTCTCTGGCCTTTGAGAGTTCCTTTGCTGTGTCTCATAGTCATAGCTCAGCCTGCCTGGTTACATAGTGCATTTAACCAAGAGCCTACCCTATTTAACTTCAGCACATTCACGGACTTGTGATACAATCCATTATGAAATGCATTTGGAAATAAAATCCAATAGGTAATTTAGCTTCTGCGGCATCTCTGGATGCTGGCAGATGCAGTTGACCATGAAGGACAGATGGATTTTTCCCTGCCATGTTTAGAGATACAACAGCACTGCAAAGTACTTTGGAAAAAGATAGATGGAGCAGAGCATTGGGACTTGCCTCTCCCAATGGCTCCTCTCCCCACAGCGGGTTGGAGGCTCAGCCAGTCAAGCCCCACGTGGCTCAGTGCACGTGGCCACGCTGTTTACAAACACCCTCCCAGGTGTCCCCAGGCACCACTGGGTGCCACACTGCAGCAGCTTGTGAGAGCTCCTGTTTCTCACCCACTCTTGGCTGCTTGTAGCAGTCGTGGCAAAAGGCAGGGCTGTGATGGGCTGGTGGAGCCTGCTAGCTTGTTCGGGTTTGCTCATTTCACATTTAAGCAATATTCAGGCCAGGGGTTTAGAGCAAGGTCATCCACAGTGAGTCAAAAATAGAAACTTTATTGCTCGATAGCGTAGTAACACTGGAGAGCGCTAGCTAGACATACACACAACAGTGAGGAAGGTACTTTTCTGCTTTCCAGAAACACTGCTAGGGAATTGGGTAACGTTTACAGTAGGGCACGATTTCAAAAAGCCTGTGGACATGAATGGACACTTTTTTTAATTTCCCGCTAACAAACCAGGGACCACTTCTTGTCCAGGTTTAGGAGATGGGGCTCAACAAAACACAAGTAGTTCGGAGCAACTAGTATTTAAAACCAGAGTTGCATTATCACTCAGAGAAGACTGCCTTAGTTCTGCTTTGTTTTAGCAGGCCATTGGCGTACAGTATGAACAAGGTTTGAACAGCTGTGTGTTGCAGCATTAAATGGCCTCCCATAGCTGAGGCACAAAAAGACAAAGCCTGTTTCTTTCCAGCTGCTCAGCTAAAATTGTACTGACTTACTTTTGCTACCCTCCTCACCAGTTCAGAGTTCAAGGACTCATATCTCTACCGTACCTTGAGTTCAGATAACACGATATAACTATATGGAGGGAAACAAACAGAAAAGTTCCTGCTCTTCAAAGATGAGCATTTTCTTCTGTACTTGTTCCCCTGTTTTGTTTCGGGGTGTGCACAGTTTATTTTTCTCCTTTTGTTTTACTCTCCCTCCCCACACCCCCTCCCGCTCACCCTCTGCTGCGTGCACACCCTCTTCCAGCTGCCTCTCTGGCTTGCCTGGCCGAGAAGTGCAGACTCAGCAGGGACTGGTAACACTTTAACTCTTTGTCCTATTCTCAGCTCTCCCAGGAAAGGTCAAAGCAAATGAGACTTACAGCTTCACTTGAAACAGAGCTGCTATAATGGACTGGGACGTTGACCACAGACAGTTCCCCCTCTCACATGTTTGGGTTTTTTTTTTTCTCGAAGTATATAAAGTGTGTGCCCAGGGTGAGATGAGACTTTGCATAGGTTTGAGTGGCTGGATCTGCTTATTTCTCGTTAAGAGGAAATGAAAGACTCGTGACTTTTGTTTGTACTGGCCATATCATGCAATTTCTACTGATAAACAGAAATAATTTAGGAGCTACTTCCTCAAATGCCTGAAACATGGTCTTAATTTCATCAGTGCAAAGCCAGCAAAAAGCTATTAGAGACACGAAGTCTCTGTTATGTGTCTTTGAAGTCATTTTGGAAACTTTGGCAATGTGCCTTTATAGAGTTCTTTTCTCCAAGAGCCAAAGTTTTGCATTGTGTTCTGAGACCATGTGGGCTCCAATTTGAGTGACTTAGGGAAGAAAGGAGTTCCATTTTTCTTAAGAACAGAAAATAATTAATACAGCACTGCCATTGTCTTACACTGAAAGATGAACCTGCAGGGCCACCATCAACATTAGCACACGTCCATGTGTGCCATGTACAGGAGAGAACTTCCCACTTGCCCTTCAAACACCCCACCGCAGTGTCTCCCAGGCTGCGAGGTGTGCGTGCCAGCCAGGGTGCTGGCGCTGGTTGGCTTAGCGACATCGTACAGGCGCCAAGCTTTACCTCTGGGCTTTGGCACTCCAGGTCGTGCTGGTGTCTCGCCATGTGCTTACGCGCACATGGCAGCAGTGTTTACAAACATGACCCCAGAACTCTTACGGGCAGTTATGAAAGAGGCAGCGAATGCCACATCCCGCGCGCAAGGCTGACCTAGATTGCCAGTGCTGGGAACAAATAGCGAGGCACTCGTACCAACACAGGCTCTGAGAGACATTCAAAGCAGATGATTTTGCTCCCAAACTGTTTTGAAGTATCGTTGCCACCATGAGAGCATTTTCCACCATAAACTAAAAATAGCTACTATTAACTAGCAGGAGCAGAGAGTAAGTGATTCAGCAACTCAGGTATAGAAGTGACTGTATTCTTCAGCACTCTACGTCTGTTTCTCCACTGAACTAACTCAGCACATAAAATTTTCACAACGGGAAGGAAATGCAAAGCTGGCTTACTTTGGCTAAAAGAAAAGAACACTGCATGATCACGTGGTTCCTCATTGACAGTTCCTTTTTTATTCCCTTATTAACACTTGCACTCAGGCACTAATGAATGCTTTGTAGTCAGGCTGTGACCATCCATTTAGGAAAAGGATGCCTTAGTAATTTCAAATGAAACACCTCCATCTACAAAATACGAATACCACTGTATGGCTGATTTGGTTTTTTGACATGGGCCTTAAGAAAAAAAAACATACCTGAAACACTGCTTCAGCAAACCAAGCACTGAATGCTCAAATGTCCATGTTCTATCTTCACATGCATATTTTTTACAGTACATGTCTACTGAAAAAAAGAAAGCATTCCATCCTCACCCTTGAAGCTCTTCAAAGAAGTTTGTGTTGTATGCCAAAGTACTCCAAAGCGGTTTACTTCCTAGAAGTTCGCAGTTTATAGTAACGTGGAGTACATGGTCCAACAATTAGTTTTTGACAGATTCTAATACTCTTGAAATTGTCTCAGAAATACACGTATGTGGAGGAAGACAGGTGCTATAACTGTGAGTGATTGCTTCAGATAATCAGAGTTTTTTTAAAAAAGCTGCTAAATGAGCAAAAATAACCCATCCTTGTTAAAAATCGCTTCCAGCTTTCACTTTTGGAATAGAAGAATTTAATCTCAGCTTTGCAAAAGCCTCCTGAATGATGAACAATTTCTTTTCCCCTCCCAAATAGAAAGTTTGACTTTTCAGAAGCAGTTGAGATGGTAGAAAGATGGCTGTTCTATTTTATATTAGTTATTGTAATACATCTCAGTGTTTGTAAGTATCACAATGATAAAGCCTGTAGTAAAGACAGACTATGAGCCTCTTCATGTCCCTTCTGCAATACAGTTCAATTCCACTACTGAATAAAATATTTGTAAGTATAAAGCTAGTTCACAGTCATCATCTTTTCCAACCACACCGACGGCAGCTCTGCATTAGAGTTGTCAAAGTTCCTGCAAAGTTTTTTCACTATGTAAACAAAATAAAACAAGAGAGGCTGACATGTGTTCACTCTGGCTTGGTCACTAACTCATTTCATGTGGTCTCAGATAGCTCTAACCTGAGCTGGGGAACTGCTCTGCAGGTCAGCCCCTGACCATTGCCAGTTTTGTCCAGTCTCCTAACTATTTTTAATCTTGTATTTAGAATGTGAGCAAATGTTCTTGGTCAGTTATTGATGTCTTTTCACGGCTGAATGTTCATTACAATGTTCATTACACTGTATATAATAGACCCAGAAATATGAATGGAAGTACTGAAAATAGGTCACTGCTGTGTTCCTATTTTAAGAGCTCTTTGTAGCATTTCTCCTGCCTGAGGAAAGCAAATCCACCTTACTGTGAAACTGTACAAGTATGGGTAGAGTGGGAGAAAGGACAATTAGAGCCTTAGTATAAAACTGTCCCTTAATGTATACAGCTTTCCTCTTGGGTACATTGTTGCACATCCTCTGGAGTCTTTCTTCAGAAACCTGGAAGCACCTTTTAAATTGTTCTGAATCAGAAAGTACTGAGGTTTACAAGGACTGGATTATTAGTATTTATGATGTCTGTGGGCTTTACCAGTACATTTAACTTAACCAGTGCAAGGTTTATACAGATACACAAATTCTGTCTGGTCCATCTTTGACTCAGAGAATTTTCTTATTGTTAGCATTTATAATATTTTCTTACATTATAGAAGAGCTTCTTTTAGTCACCCAGTGAAGAGAATATAAGGGAAGAAGTTCTGCTTATGATGAAGATTATTTTATTCAATGATTTTAGTTGGGGGCAAGAAGGAAGGGAACAGTGTAAGGTTACCATTGTATGCTACAGGGTGAATACCGCCATTGTGTCAGTTTAGATGAGTATCTCAAAATAAATACAGACTCTGTCATGGGTTTGTCCTCTAGGTAAAAAAGCAGTGGAAATCTTGTTTAACAAGTTCAGCAAAAGGCACACCTAAAGTTTAATTATGTCTTCAGATGCATGGGTGCAAGTCTTACTAAAGAGTTTTACTCAACTCCCAGAGAACAGACTTAGGACTTTTCATTTTTCTTATACTTAGATGGGTTGATCAACAGTCATGACAGAGCACAGTTTGGGGAAGAAAATCCCTTGGCATAATAAACAAATAGCCATAGCTCTCTCTGCCACCTAGGTGTGTGGGAGAGAGCAAGAGATTATTCACCAGTTTCTATTTTTCAGTCAATACTCCTCTTCCCTCACCCCTCTGAAAAGCCTATCTACGAAAAAAGCAGAGGCAGATGGAGAAGAGATGAAACAGCACCTCTGGTATTTACCTGAGGGTTTTGTATTAATGTCTCTTGGAGGTGGGAATCTTGGATAGGATCTGAATTGCACATCAGTTGTGCTCCAAAAGTTGCAGCACTGAATGAGGCAGTGAGAGGACTTCCTGACCTGGGAGGTAGACAAACAGGGGGCAAATTGTTCCTCTGTCTCTCTTACTCATTGTTTTCTGAGTAGAAGATGCTTCTTTAACAGACCAACTACTTATTGTTTTTGTGCACAGAGAATAAAATATACAGAACACCTGCTGGACAATACATTAAGTTACATTAACAACTGCCCGCAGCACTCAAAGGCAATGAGCCTCCAAAATATATGTTCAGCATAAACCACTGGCAGAAAATGTTTCCCATCACCTTACTTAAAAACATAACAAGTCCTGTAAATTCAAGGGTCACAAGAACTGTAACATGTGAAAAAGAGAACAAAAACAATGAAAGAAACAAGGAGCATTTCAGTGTTTTTACAGTACTGGGGAATGTATGGGGAAAAATGCCCAGAAGTGTTCTTAGGAAAGCAAGAAAATCCCACCTTATACAGAGTGAGTCTAAAAAAACAAAAGATGGCTGAGCCATACTAGCAATGGCTCTTCTTCATATTCACAGGATTAAACCAATGAGATGCCGAGGTTTCTTCCCATGTCTTTCAGTCCTACAAGAAACACTACTGTGCTTTGCCCACCAGCCTGACTTTGGCCATGGCCAACTTCCAAAGCTTCAAAATATGATGAAAGCCCTATTTCTAGTAGTCAGGTTATATATCAATAAAAGAAAGCAGCTGTATATATTTAACAGGCAAGCTACAGAAACCCTGATTTGTGAATTCAACAGATACACCAGAGGCAGCAAAATCAGACCTTTTCTTCTATTCATGTTTCATTATCCTGGCAGCCTTTTTTTTTTTTCCTTCTAAATTTTTAACCTTGCTGTAGGTCCACAAACATAGAGTATGGTTGTCTCAAGAATGGCAATTTCCATGAAACTCCATGCAAAAGAAAGTCATGCTTCAGTGTAAAGTCTTGATGTGGAAATTCTGGGTTAGTTTAATTTTGAGGGGAAGAATGGCCAGCATCTTTCCTCTGTGAGCCCCTTTTTGGCCTATTCAAACCCTTATCCAGGAAAATTCTCATCAGGATACACTAAACAGCATTTCTCTGTACTAGTGCACAACAGTGAGAAAGATGGACAAGCTGTTCCTAAAAGTTGTATGAAGTAGCCATGGAAGAGACCATTTATTCCATTTTCTTCTCCCAAGTCAGCCAAATCATAACTGGCATTTTTGATAAATAGATGGATAATCTGCTCTAGAACACCCCTGCTAGTAGAGATTCTGTACTCTTCCAAGCCTTCCCATTTTGATGAACATTTTTTCCTTTTGGACAGATAAAGCATCCCAGTTGAAGCCCTGACAAGGCTTAAGAAGGAAAGTAACTTAATGTCTGACAAAGCCACAAAACAGAGCCTGTACAAAAACTGCCTTTTTTTCTCAAAAAGGTTGATGTAACTGCTCAGCCTGATGTTCTCTCTAACTCCAGGAACTCCTGTTCCTCATTCAATGTTTTTGCTTGTGGTTGTTCCTGCCTTGAGACACTGCCCTTGGGTTACCAATACAAGAAACTCCAGGAAGAACTTCAGAAAAAAAGCTAGTGTGTGAAACAGAGAAGTTGGTGTCATCAAGGAGGAGGAACTGCATAGTGGGGGGATTTTAAGTAGGGTTTTAAGACCCATTTCTGTGAGGGTCTGGTGATCCATTAGAAAGTGAATTTCTTGGCCAAGGACCATGCCTGTGTTATCTGGGTGCACTGCTGCTATTCGGTGCATAATGCAAAGAGTTCTCTGCCGTGGAAGAAGATCTGGACAATACAATGAACAGTTTAAGTGTAGGCACTTTGCTCAATGTGGTAGTAAACAGAAGTGGGAAAAACAGATGCAACACAGTACTTAATCTTAGTAGTATGTATGGCTTTGCTAAGCTGTAGTGAATGAAGACAGAAACATACTTCAGAGAATGCAAAACACTAGAAAGTATTTCTCTTGAGCTGTAGTGCCAGAGGTGTATGGTTTGTCCATGGAAAGATCTGAATTCTCCTCCTCTTTCTTGTTCCAGTGGTATTTTTAGATGAAATTTGCAAATTATGAGTGTTCCCATGTATTCTGACTCCAAATACAATAGCTTGGGCTGGATCAGGGCCTCAAAATGGGCAGCACAGAATAAGGGAGCAGAAGGAAAGGCACAGTGAAAATAACTCTGGAACGTGAGCTAGATAACATACACTGAAGACAGAGAAGGGCTCTCAGGAGCTACCTTTCGCTCTCTAGCACAATTTGAAGAAAGGCAGTATTTGAAGAAGGAGCAGCCAACATATTTCAAACTGCTGAAACGAAACAAAGACAGCGGGTGTGCTTAATCTAAAGACCTTGCTGTCACAGGCTGTCACTTAAGCAGGTTCCTTTGTAAGTAGCAGACATTTCTGTGAATTAGGACCATGTCTAGGCTCCTGCTCCTTAGGGATGTAATCTATAGGGTTTATGGCTATAAGCTGGAGGTTGGCTGAATGTATTACTGCGTGATTATACATTTCTCTGAGGCATTTGACCTTTAGCAGACTATGATAAAAACAGATAGTTGTTTGCTTCAGTGTGGCAGTTCTCAGCTACAGCTGGCTGTTTCCCTGTGTGCTCCTTCCTCTAAAGATTTCACCACAGTATGCCTGAGAGTACTGCTGCAAAAACAGGGTGCAGAAAATCTCTTATCAGGAACATATACGGACTGACCACCTACCCCAAGAAGCTATTTTCTTAATTTGTTTGGTTTTGCAACATCCCAGAATGTTATAGTTTATGCCACCAGAAGCAAGTGTAGCCACTTCCACAGTTCTTTGTAAAGCAGTGGCATGAACTGTTAAATTATCTAAAAAGAGCACACAAGTGTTGGGTTTTTTTTCAAAGATTAGATTGAAGGAACAGGAAAAAGCCCTCTCCTGTAGTTCTCTTCTTTTGTTTCTAGTTTTAATATTTAATGAAAATGTGATATTGTTTTAAGCTAGTCCTGATGGTCTTGTGAAGTTAGTATTTAAAGCAGATGGCTGCAGTGCTTTAATAAGATGGTTACTATAGAAACAGCACTGTGAAAGCAAGAGTTTCTGTAATGCATGGTTCCCTCACTAAACGTTTGAAAGACTCCTGATCTACATGTAGCAGGCCCAAAGAGGACTAACCAAGAAATGGAGAAGAAAGATAATAGGACTGGAGTATTTACTTCAGCTGGGGTCCACTTAAACTCAGCTGGATAGCTAACATTTTTGTGGCTTGTTAAAGAGCTGCTTGAAACAACATGAAACATGAGAAGAGTGAGAAGTAAAAATATTGATGGAGGAGATGACTGTGGGCAGGAGACAGATCATTTCAGTTATCTTTTTTTTAGAAGGTGAGTTGGACTCAAACATTAATACAAACGAATTTAAAAATGCGAAACACTCCCAAACAGTTAGCTAATACACCCAAATATTTACTTCATAATCCTTGGGCTTTTTGTTTACTTCATCCTTGCATATCTAATGTTGCCTATCAACACACTTGTTGCGGCCTAATGCACAGGGAAGGACACATCATGTACTTTCAAGGATTTGGGCTTTGTATTACTGCTTCAGGTTTTCTTTATTTTGCCAAAACTGTTTTAACTTGAAAGTACCTAAATTCCTCTGCATGTGCCAAAGCATTTTATGGCTTATGACACAGACTTCAGAAATCCTTTTAAAATGTTAATTACATATCAGAATATGATTTGAACTAAATCAGGACATTCAGGGGGGTAAATGGCAGTCTTTTTGGAATGGTTACTGGTTCTGCTGCTCAGAACTGGGCAGGAAAGTGCTACCTCATCTGATTGTGTCTTTCCCTCTAGGGAATTTAGAAGTAGTTTTCAGCACTCACAGAGGATGAGTACATGGAGATATTGGTTGTAGAACTGTAGAAACTATGAAGCAAAGAAGGTTTCAAAGCAACACTAATCTGATGTAAAAATAGAAATATCTTGTGAGAAATAAACATCCTTTCATACAATCTGGGCATCCTGCAGAAACTCCTGTCTTGCACTATAGTCAGCAACAGTGCTGACCTGGACTAGGTTCAGAGGGAAATGGAGACAACCCAGGCCTTTTCTTTGTTTCTTTCTGTTCTGCTAAACTCAGCAGGTGTTTGTGCTTGCATGTTTTTGCTTCCCTTCGCACTTTAAAACACCTAAACTGGGCAGATTCAGTTGCAGAAGGTTTGTCTCTGTTAGGAAGCTGAACACATCATCATTTCAAAAGCAAGAAGGGAAAAAAAAAAACCAAACTGTAAGAAACACTCAACTAAGGGTTTTCCTCTACCCAAGACTTAAATTCTTTCATCAATTCCTGTTTCTGTATGGTCATTCCTTTATGGGCTTTTTCTATGACTTAAAACTTTCAGAGAAGGAAAACCACATGTGATCTAAAACGCCTCCCACTTTTCTGACTTGTCACTGTGACCCTCACCACTGTCATCCTCTACATACCAGTCAAGGTACATCTTACCTACTTTGCTCTGTCCTTTAGTTTCTTTCCTTCCAAACATTCCCGTTTTATACCCCCATCTCACTTACAAGGCTTAGCCTGCCTCATTGCTCATTGTGTTTCTCTCATGCCTGTGAAGTATTACTGTGAGCAGCACTGCCCACAGCTTTGCAAGTTTAGCAAGTCTAGAAGTCAGAGGTATTCCCTGGTCTGCTTTACATACTGTCTGCTTTGGTTTAGATGTATTTATAGTGCAGCAGTAGAGCTATAGACAGATACTCAGAAACAGGTATCAAACCCTTATTCATGATGCTCACTGTTTTAAATAATTCTTCAGTACAGTGTTCACTCTCTGAGGATGAGGAAGCTCACCCTCAGACTATCTCCACATGCACTTACATGTACATTAAACACACAGGCACAGCATGCAAAAACAGACATCGCTGTCTCTATTTTCATAACAGCAATATTTTTAGGCATGACAGCTACTATGAAGGAACTCTGCCTGGCTGCACTCGGGATAGATGGGGCAGGCTATTTTAGGTTATTACATAGCAGTTTTTAAAAAAGAAAACTTTGTCACTTGCAGGCAAAAGCTGAGGAAAATCTGTCCCTCAGACACCAACAAAAGGAGCCCCAGGGGAACAGGTAGCCCTGTGATCTGTACGTATATAGATTTAGCCCTGGACCCATTTGGTGGCCTCAGGAGGGCTCGCGCGATCCATGAGCACCTGTTTCCAGTCCTGACATTTGACTGCTGCTCCATGTAGGATTGTAGTCTCTGTACTGAAATGCTTTTTTCTCCTTTTCCTTTCATTAAAAATAACATGAACATGAGTGCCTTTCCACAGTGTTGATTAATTAATCTCACAAGTAATGTCACTGACTTCAGTGAGATCACGTGTGAGAACTTCCATGCATCCACAGAACTCACCCTATAGCCCTTTGGGAAGAAACAGATTAACAGTGAGGGGAATCAAAAGGGCATTATATATCTTTCCAGTGTCTAAAAGGAGGCCCCCTAGCTCAGCAGATGCCTGAAGACATGTCCATGGTACATAAATAGTACATAAATATTTTTCTGTATAATCTGTTAATTATTTTTAAGTGCTAATTCAGCATAGAGCTGCAAAGCTTGGAACTGCATCAAGTGAGATAGTGTAAAGTTGGGAAAATCCTTACACCCTAGACCTGAAAATTCTGCTTTTATGGTAGAACATAAGAGTCAGAAGAGGCAGAAAGCTCTTTGTAGGAAGATAACCATAGAAAAAAAACCCAATAGGAGCATTTTGTCACTTGCCTGTGGTGGCAGTAGCTTATCCTTCACAGAAGCAGAAGTAGAAAAAAAGTCTGGTGATCACAGCCTCTGGGAGATTATCTCATAGCATTATCTGGGTTAGTCCTAAAGGGCTGGAAACCTTTTATGTTGATGCAGTCATAATTAAATGTGATTCCATTGCATTTGTGGAATTAACTAATTACCAGTATGAGTAAGGGGCTCACAAGTCAGCCAGAAGTTACTGTGGGAAAACCTCTGTGGGTTAAACTGAAAGCTGTTGAGAAATGTTGATATTTAAATGGCAGACACAGTAGCTCAAGAACACGGGGAATAAGCAACTCTGCTTCTAACATTTCCTGGCATATGACAGTTTTGATAAGGGGATTACTCTAAACAAAATTCTCAGTCTCACGTATGTTCATAGCTTTAATTAGATCAAGTGTAGATGGAAATTTACAGTCTGCTTAACCTATTTAAATCTCTCTGATATGTTCCCTTTGCACACCTGTTTGAAATAAAGTGTGAGTGGAAAGAATAACCTCATTGTGCTCTTTCAGGCTTTTACTGTACAAGATACATGGCTTCGTCTGCCTGAGTTGCCTTAGTTCCTTAATATTTAGAGTATTTTTTAGTAGACAGCTGGGATCTATCTGTGTGTGGAGAATGCTTGTTAGTGGGTGCAGCGGGAAACTGCAAGGAGCAGACTGCGAGAGGATACTGTAACCTAAGTAGTGTGAAGAGTCTCCACTAGCTAAATCTCATAAATGGCCATGATCGCGTGCAACTAATACATAATCCTGTCCCAGTTCTGTCTGTAAATTATATTTTCTTCAGTGAAACTGTACTGTTCACTCTTTCAAAACTACAAATTTGAATGTTACCAGCTAAGGGAGGGGGTTACTGCTGGTCAGGAGGACCTACACTTATAGGTGAAAGTGTGATTATCAAGTCTCTATATGTGATTTTACATTAGCTTTTCAAAATATTCTGTGTTTGCTAAAGAGTGTCTTAAGTCTGTTTAATTTTGAAAAAACTATATGCAAGGGGGCTGAAGATCCTTGCTACAAAATAAACCACTATTGCGTGGTAGAATTAAAGTGGCAGCTGACAGATTCCAGCATCACAAGGATTACACAGCTGTACTCACCACACCTATCAGCCTGACCGAGGAGACCACAACGCGCAAGCTATGTTCTAAATTACAGGGGTTGCATACACTCTTTTTATACCAAAATTCTAAAAAGACCTTCTCACAAGAAGATGTAACCACATGAGAAGATTCTTGATTTATTAAAAAAAAGAAAAAACTACATTCTGTGAAAGTCCCCGGCACATCCCTATTAAAATGGTCCTTTTTTGAACTTCATTCTAAATTCACTGAAGTGAGTGAAACAAATCTGATTTCAGTGATCTTGGGATCATATCTTTAAGTTTGATTAAGCAAATGCTGATCAAGTGTCCAAGTGTAAGGATATGAAGAACTGCATTTACTTTTCATTAGAAAGCTCTCATTAAATTCCCACTTGAATTGTATTTCTAATGAGCCCACCAACCTTCGGGATCAAAGTTTCTGATGATTGATATTTTAGCAGCAAGCTTGCATGGACACTTGAGTATTCTGGGCTTTTTGCCTGCTGACTTCTCCCTCCCCCTTATTTACTCTGTTCTTTTCCTATCAGTACGTGCCACTGTACTGTACATGGTGCGGCTACATTAGCATTTATCTGATGGAGCTGAAAGCCTAGATCTTTCTCTGTAACTTTTGTGAGCCAAACTTTAAAAGCCTCTCCTTCTCCTCCCCCTCCCAGATCCCTTCAGGGAAGAAGCAATATGAACAAGAACATGCATAGATCTCTCAAGAATACAAATTATGTTCTGAACAGAAAGTTGGCTCATGCATGTCAATTACTTGTTATAAAGAATAAAACATTCACCTATAGTTAACCTTTAGAGGGAATGGAAAACATAAAGTTATTGCTTGCTATATGCTTTTTAATGAAGTGGCAACTGGCAGGATGAACTGTGAAGGGAAAAAAAGTTGTTCTAGAGGATTCTGGGAGAGTAGTTTTGAGCCAGCAGAGAGAAAGTCTTGCAGCAAAAGACAAAATTGATTTGTTGCCAGGGTGTGCCACATGGGAAGAAGAGACATGCTCAGCAGTGGTGCTTAATTGTCCTTTTTATACTCACAGCACTGTCTGTAGTCAGGGAAAAAAAAAAAAAAAAAAAAAGAAAGCCCAGTCCTGGGTCAAATAATGCAAATGCCGAAGAGTTTGGCCTGCCTGCTCCAATGGCCCTGCTCCCTGCTTAAGCTCACTGCTTATGTGTGTTACTAAAACACCTGTAGTTTTGGTCACTGGGAGATGTGCCATGAATTATATACCATGCTTGCTTCTGGTGTATCTATTAGTAGGTGCCTTTTCAAAATGCTTTTGCTTTTTCATTTTTGCCCTCTATTACATGTTCTCAAAGCAATAGTGTCTTCAGGAGAAGTTGTAAGCCTGTCACTCTCATTAGACAGGATCAACATAATCCATGACTTACTAATGTAAATATATGGAAAATATAATTAGGAGGGCAGGAGGAATAGCAATTGCTTGGCCAGAGTGAAAGCATCAGAGCTGATGGACAAGGTAGTGAAACAGGCTGCAGAAATCAGATAAACATTTTTTATGAAGATGCAAAAATACAGTTAGAGTACCTAAGCCTCACTCTTTTTTTGTCCAATATGAATAATAAACTGAACCTCACACCCTTCTACCCCTGCCTCAAGTCCATGCTGCTCCACATTGTTACAGAGAACAGACTCACACCCTTCACACCGAAGTGTTGTGTTACAGACTTCTTCATATATGGCAAGGACCAAAATACCCACTATAGTTCAGTGGATAAAATAAACCTCTTAGGGCACTCTAGAATCTACAGATGAATAATGATTTTTTTTTTAAAGAATAGAAATATTTCCTTGGGATCTTTCTGGTGTCTGTGTATAGGTATAAACTCCTATTTAATAACAGAAGCCAAAGGCTTCTCTGTTCACAGTTCACACCCAAGTGGGAAGCTGACATGTGAGGTAATTGAGTAGTCTAGATCCTGACCTGATGATGTATACCTCAAAAGCCACGAGGAGTACTTCATCTCACACTTGCTCCAGACACACTCCTGACAGAGAGAGGCTGGTGCATAACTGTAATATTATCCATGGTGACTGTCAGGTGATGGGTTTGTGGCTGGGATTGCTCAGGTCTTTATATTACTCTTGACTTATGGTCACCTTTAGAGGTGAAAGCAGAGCACTTGAGCCAGGCATCCAACTAGACCACCGGAATGTCAAGGGGTACAGGAACTACATTAGGTCATTCCTGTTTTTTTTGGGGTGGAAGGTGTTAAACAAGGGCATTTCCTTCTTTGGGAAATGGGTACTTGCAATAGAAAGCTATTTTTAGTCACTGTGTGCTCCAGGAGTTGATACATAGAGCCTTGACCTGTCTGCTGATAACACATTACCTCATTTGCAGCTCCACTGCTGACGTGTGCTCCACTATGTCCTTGCTTGAACCTGGCAGGCACCGTGTGGTACAGTTGTCAAGGCATTGTCTGAAGGATTAAACTGCAGCAAGGTTGCTACCTTTCAAACTGATGCAGAAACCTCAAATAAACTTTCAGTAGCAACGTATCTTAACAGGAATGCTCAAGGGACAGGCTGACATCTGTGTTATACCAGGAATATCTGGAACAGTACCATTTTACAGGCGTGCAGTAACAGCCTCACTGTGCTAATGCCATTGCTCAGACCTTGAGCCAAAACTCAACCAGTATGACTCTGCTGAAATCAGGGGAGCTACCCTGATCCACAGCAGTGCAACACCTGCCCTCATCTCTCCTGTTTCTTGCAAAATTACCAGATATTTTTAGACAAAGCTAACAGGGCATCCTCGGCAAATGTTCAAGTCTCCCTATAAAGCTTGTCATGAACAGCCAGTGCCTACCCAACAGGCTCCCTTCCCCCTCTCTGCCAGGTTTTCACTGCTGCCAGCACAGTGCCACATTCATCTGGACAGGCAGAGCAGTCACTCCCTTTGGAGGCAGCCCGGCTGCCTTTTGCAGGGATTGGCGTGGGTATGGCATGGGGGCGTGCCGATGGACTGGATGGAAGCCTTCCGCCGGGAGTACACACGTCACCTCTGTGGCATGCTCCACATCGCTTGGCCTGAGGCCCATGACCTGCAATCCTGAGTCAATGCTCAAACTAGGTTTGTCACCCAGCTGACAGTGTAGTGACCTTACACCAGGACACAGATTTGGTTCCATGTGCCACAGAAAAGATATTGTATAAACCATTTGATCATTTTGACTGGGGCGTTCACAGCACACATTATGAACTAACTAGATGACTAAATTCATCCTCCTGTATTTTTGCCTGTACTTTTGCCTCACCAGAGATTTTTTTCTCATCTTGGCCATCACTGTTACCATTTGGTCACACCACACTAGCTCTCAGAAGGAGGGAAGAACAATCGTCATTCACAGAAAGCTGAACTTCAAATTTTGTTAGATTTGTTTTAAAAGAAAACAGAAAATCTTATTTCTTATCTCACTTCTTGCCTGCATAAACTCTTCTTCACCTCTCACTTGCTCTGTTCACTTTCTGCAAGTTGAAAAATATCACTGCTTTATTTCAAAATATGCTTTTGTAAGCTTTTTCTTCCATTATCCAGAACATCTTTTTTCATATCTAGCCTTCTCCATTTCACATTCTTACTCATCCCTTTTTGCCCTCCTGTAGGAGCCTTCCTTTGATTTCACTGCCTTTTTTCCCAAAGAAGGCCAGACATCTGAGTAATCTAACCAAAGTCTGCATCTGTATCTGGATATACACAATACTCTCCTTACTCATTTCTTGGCAGCTGCTGCTCCCAAAGCACCTATACATTTTCTGCCTATGTGACTACCCTGCTTCCCTTCACATCTTTCAAACTTCTCTCTTCAGTTCCTGTCACCAAACTTTGCAACTATCTTCAACTGTTTCCAAAACAGTTTCCTTCCCCAATTAAAAATTAGGAAAAGACTGCTTCTAGCACATTCCCAGCTTTCTACCCCTTTTAGTTCTGAGACTCTCCAGCCTTTCATGTGAGTGTCACTTTACCGTGTGTGAAATGTTCTCTGGGAAAACTTGTTGACTGGCACAAAATTCCTACCCTGCAGTTGCATGACTTAGCATGCATTAAAACAAAACAGAATTTTTCTAAAATGCACCCCCTGTCTGCCCTACCCCCTTCTGAAGCATTGCTCTGGGCTTAACTTCTGATTTACTTTCCCCAAAACATTACTTATCAAGCTTCTCTCCATAGAAGACAAGAAAGCTGTCAATCCAAAGTATTGTCCTCTAGCCAGTCAAATTACAGTAGGTCTGTTGCTTCAAAAAGGCTTGCTCAGTTTTACTTCTTACCTTCTCACCTCTCTCTGTGAACCCGAACAGGGAATGTCTTCCATGAACCTGTTCCACTTGCCTCTAGAGGAGCTCCTCACATAATCCCCACTGGGGATTGCAATGTCCAGGACTTGACTAATGTCCAGACTTGTTTAAAATTACCCTTCTCTGTTGTCACCTCTTTACTTCCAGTTCTTACAGATAGTGTTACCTAGTGTCCTCTGACTTGTGGATAAGGTGCTGTGTCTGACAGCTTTCTGCTGTTTGGTTTGAACATATTTCCCTTATCCATGAATACCAGTGACTATTCTGTTCACTACCACAAGCTATTGCAGTCACACATCCCTCTTGTGACTAGAAAATATATATTAGGCTAGTTTCCCAGCAAAGGGAATAATATGGGATGATACTGCACATATGCACATGTCCATTCCCCACAAAGGAAGTCTGATTCAACTGTCTGCTTTCAGCCATATATGACAGATTTAGTGCTCCAACTGTTGTGAAGATCAGAAGCCGTCAAAGAAAAGGCCCTGTAAACATCCCAGCGACGGAACAACAAATGCATAACTCCACATGTTATTAAACACCAGAAAACCGTCACGGGAGAGAGCCCTTAAACATGTTCCAGCCACAGGAAAAGCTTCCTGTGAAGCAGAAGAGTTTCACTGCTGAAACTCGCAGTTACCCAAGAAAAGCAAACCCAGGGTAATCTTAGTCTTTTCTTAATCTTCCTGAGGCTTGGTGCTCCTGAAACTACCTGCTTGGAAAGCATGCCGTGGGTCCCAAACAAGGAATAGTTCCCAGTCCAGTCAGAATAATTTAGCATTTGCATTTCAGCTCTGGAGTACCAAATACTAGTTGACAGCATGTGTTCTTCAGGCTCAGAATACGAGTAACAGTAATGGTACTGAAACCCCTGGAAAAGACCTTACTTCTTAGGTTCCCATTCAGTTCTAAAAAGCTCTGTAAGTAACTCAGGATAATGATAGGTGTGTAGTGATTCTGGAGGAATAATTAGCCTGTTGGGGTTATTGATCTACTAATCCGTATGTCATAGCACTTCTGCTTCTTCAACAATGAGGTTTCTGTATAACCTGCTCACTGCAGAATAATCTGCTCCAATGGGATAGAGGTACAGCTTTACAGGATTCTAATAAAAGTGTTTATTCAGGGGAAAGTTCAAGACGAACTGGGAAGTTTTGAGGAAGCCTCAGACCACACAGTATTCATACTGAAATACCTACCATAAAAGGCAAGAAAAAATTATTTTACATAGTGCTAAAGTGATTTAGAATAACCTATGCACAGCTATAGAGAAGGAGGAAAGCATATGGCTGAAAACACTCACGAGTATTCTGGCTTGCACACAGTGTCATGCTCACTAACAGTTATTCACATTTCTATATATAGCTCTGTGTATCCGCAAGATTGTCAAGGTGTTCTGGATAGTTTACATAAATAAAAACCCGACATGTAAAGATCACTCTTTTCAGTTCTTGTCGTCTCCTTAGTCTGAACAAAAATTTAGTTAACTATTTCAGAGGAAGACAGATTTTTGTGCCTTTAAATCAGGCTACTTCACCTTTCTGTGTTGAGGGTTTGAAGCTAACATAAAGGGAAGGTGGGTTTACACGTGGAAATATGAATCCTACTTCCTGTAGCGTTTGGCTTTTCCTTGGGACTAAGTTTATTTACCTTCTTAGAAAGGGAAGTCCAGTATCAAGGTGAAATTGCTACTGCACTTGTTTTTTGGGTTTTTTTTGCATAACACTTTGACCTCAGCTTCGTAAGGCTGATTCTGGCAACTTGCCACATATTGGCAGGATCTTGTGGAGATCAGCAGCAGTTGCACAAACTACATATGGTATTGCTAACTGAATGGCACAGGCTGGTGTTACGGAGAGTGGGCTACCAAGACATCGGCAGTCCACAGCAAAGCTCAAATATCCTGCGGGACAGTTGCGTTCACAAGCATTTGAGCTGTGCATTCTGTGGTCATCAAACCTGCACACCTGACTTCTGGTAAAACAGGCCCTAAGGACCATCTCTCCAGAGGCATTCAGATGTTTAGAGAGGCAGACTGGTATTTCTGTAAGTCCACAGAGCCTCTATTTACGTTTGTAAATCCCCACGAAGTGTCCATCTGCATGTCTATGTGCTTAAACACCACTGCGCATTTTGGCCCATCGTTCACTTATTTCTTCAAGTCTTGCACTCCAGGTTTGCTGAGGGCCGTGCTGCTGTCCCTCCGTAGCCTCAGCAGGAATAACCATGGCTTTCCCTCCATGTCCCTGTGCGCTGCGGGCACTGACCCAGCAGTCTGGCTGTGCGTGGAGAGCTGCTTCCTCAGCAGCTGGCTCACACCCAGCCAGGAGGCTGCCTCCAAAGCACGTGGATGCATATGCAGCTTTTTCCAGCACAGCAAAGCTGTTCCTCTCCAAATCTAGAGATCAAGGTCCTCAGAAGGAGCCAACTTGTTTCTCCCTTAGGAATTTGTCCATTCTGCCTACATGAAAACTCTTACGTGCTTGAAAGTTTCACAGCGATTATTCCCAAGTTTAAACAACAATGAACACACATGCAGTGGAGTAGCAGTGAAAGCAGTTCCTCAGCGTTTCATGTACACACAGAGCTGATGTTAGTCACGCACAGCAGCCAGATAAAATCCAGCCTGTTGCTTCATGCTCTCTGATCACTGTGGAAATCATTCTGTTGCCTGCTTTGCAGCAGTCACCTCACCACTGCGTTCTTTTCCTGCATTTGCTGGTTTTCCCCATTACACAACCCACTTAGCTATTTTTCCTGAATTAAAGTTACTCCCATTCCTTGCATGTTTCCATGATTACACTATGATTATCTATGATGTAATTAAGAGCTCTGCCATTTGGCTTTGTGTATGCTTTCTGGAGTAATGCAGCACTCTGCACTCCTACTTGGTGCCTTCTGGTTTCCAAGCAAGGCCATGGGAGGACAGACATTCAGCTGAGCAGCAGAACCCAAAGGGTTTTCTCACTGAGACATAACCTTCCTGGCTTCATGGAAAATCTGTTTATTCTCCCCACAAATACCCAAAATGCTTTTGAAACAACAGAAACAGAATTCTTCTGCTTAAGCATATTTCCTCCTGTTTCACTATAATTAAGAATTGCCTGGAGTGACTCACCTTTCCCCATACACCCCCTCTTGGTGACTTCCTCCTGGACGGTCCCCTCCCAGCAATGCTGGCAGCCATGGGGGTGTGGGAAAAGAAAGGGACAACCACCCTTGGTATTTTCTTCAGACAAAACTGTTCCTGAAGTGTTCTTTCTCTGGTGTGTTCATTATTGTTGTCCATAAAATAATGAAAGGAAAAACGTGCCTATGTTAGCCTGTCAAGGGAAGGAAGCAGGGCAAGAGGCTTGTTTTTAATTAGTCATTTCGTGAACATTTGTGCAAGGACAGAGTCTGCTGCCAAACAGCATCTCAATTAGCATATCTCTGTGGGCAGACCTTGCTTGGATTGATCTGTGGCTTACAAAGGTGACAGAGAGAAGACGTAGAAAGGATTTGTTTGCTTTTTTATTACCCCCCTCTTATTTGTATTGCTAGGAGAGGAGACTGGTACAGTGGGTGGTATCTAACTGGGAGCAGTGACCCCATTCAATAAACCTGGCTTGGCTGCTGTGGGATTGGAGTAAGACAGTGCAGAAGAGCAGGGTGGGACCACACTAGGTACAGAGCAAGAAGTTGTTTCTAGTGCTTTGTTAGGAAAGAGAGGTGAAACATGAAGCAGTAAGGCAAGGATGAGGAAGGATTTGAGAAAGTAAAAGTACACTGAGCAAAGACACACAAACCCAGAGAGTAAGTTTTGTCACTGGTTGGTAATTTTCTGCAAAGTATTTATCAAGTTCTCTAAACCTTGAGAGGATTTTGAGGAGGGCTGGAGGAGAACTGAAGGAAAGGAATAATGAAGTTAATGAAGAGTATTTTTCCCTAGTGAAAACAAGGTGTGCATCCAGGCTTAAAAAAACTCATGATATTTTACCAGAGAGATATTTTAAAGGTTTTGGTGGTTTTGTCACACAGCAGAACAGTGTTTTGCATCACTGAAACTCCCTGAGGAGTGCAGTAACATTTCTCAGCATGTTCATTGTCACACAATGTAGCGGGTAGCTTCTGCTCAGGAGAGGGGGATGGCAGTGAGGAGATTAAAATGATGATTCAATCAAGAGACTCTCAGAAATCTGCCTAGTGACAATTTTTTTTTTTTAAGACTCAGGCTCTGCGGCATAGCTACAAAGGAGGAGTCTTAATTAAAATTAGCAGGCAGATGAAGCATTTGAATGGGCATCTTTCAATTCTTTTTCCCTTTCAGCTCACAGTAAACCCTCTTCTCCTTTTCTGTCTTTTCTCACAACAGCTTAAGTTTGCTTGAACAGTTTTGCTTGTCCATTTTCTTTCCATCACAAAAAAAAATCCTTTAAATTGTACTCTGTCTAGAATGCCATGCAAATAACTTGCATTTCTATGATTCCTTTCAGCCAGGAACAATTTAGAGGCAGTTCTGCTTATCAGCCTGGAGTTTGTCTGTATATCACTCCCTATCCCATTACAATTTGTGAAACAGGCACAGAAATTAACTTAGGGTCTGCATCACAATTCGCTTTTGCTGGGCGTCCATAACAGAAGTTACACATGGTTTATTCACAAGTTTATCAGATCAGAACAGAAATGTTGTTCAACTCTGGCTTGAGCTGCTTCTGTTTCTGACACCTGTTGACAGTTAGGGATAAAATTTTATCCCTAGGACAGACAAGCAGAAACTCAAACTGTGAAGATCCTAAAGCTAAAATAAGCTCATGAGCTTTCATACACACACACACACATATATGAACCACGCAAGAATTCACTGCTACTAGCAATAAGTCATATCATACTACATGAATTCAGATATATGTGTTATAAATGATGGTAATCAACAATTTAATTTGCACCTCCTGTTTCACTACCCTTTCATCATGCAGGAAAAGCAGGCAAAGCTCCATTGCCTGCTTTCACCAGAGAAATGAAAACCCAAACTCATTTCATATCCTTAAACCAAATTTTCCTGACAGAGGAGATAGCAAAGAAAGCACGTACTCTTGAGTGACAACATTTAAAGGACAGACAAATGAAATCTAGTTTTTGATTATCATCATCATATGGCTAAGCACAGCACGAGGCCAGGTAACTTGGCTTTTCAGTTTGTTACATTCCTAGATTTTAGAACAGCTTTCAGCTCCGCAACTTGCTGTGTGTGTACTTTGCCAGGCAGAACAAGCCAGCTTGCTGTATTTCTTGCTAGGGTTTGGAATTAAAATGTAGATTCAAAGCAGATGGGGATGTTTCTGCAGCAGCTGAATAGAAATACAGAGAAAATGAGAAAACTCATCCCTCCCCTCCCCCTCCCAAACAAAGTCAGCTATCATCTCCTTCTGACAAAGGCCTATTCTTCTGCAGACCACATAAAATTATCTATCTGGTGAAGATCTGAATTTATGTACTATCGGAGCCCTTTGTGAAGTGCTGGCAAGCCCTTGGGCCAGCAGAGCCACATTGCTCACAAGGCCACTCTTCGAGAGGCGCAGAGCGACCTCTGTTCAGGAACTCCTTCAACGCTTGTTTTACATACAAAGGGAAGGGAAAACAAAACAACGAGAACCAAAATCAGCGAAACAGAAAATTATTTCCTAGATGGCTGGTACCTCATCGGTATTCAGTCTAACTTATTCTGTATTGGAGCAGCATAACAAAGCCATCCTCCTGGATTAGAGGTTAGTAAGTACAGACAGCTGGTCTCCCCCTGGATCTCTCCCCTACACTGACTTTGCATAGGGAACCCATTCCTCCTTTATCCTTAGATAAACTCCCACCATCCCTGAAATTGGAATAACTGTGCCATCTCACAGTCACATTGCCTCTGCATCTGTCATGCATCATTGTGAACCACCTTTGTTTTCAGCAGGGAGTTTCAAGTCATTACCTGCCTAAAACAGGATTCAATCAATGTGTTAGTGACTCCAAGAGTTTTCTTTACCGAGGCACAGGAATATTTCTTGTTTTGGATTTTTCTTTTCTTGGCTATTAACTAAGCATTTCGTCAGATGATGACTTAAAAAAACCAAACAAGAACAAACCCAAAAACCTCACCCCCCTTTCTTTCTCTAGAAAGTCAGTAAATCAATTCAGTTTCAAATCTCAATGCTAATCTCTGCCATTCTACCCTTGGTGGGTGCATTTTACTTCTAAAAGCTTTGAATTCCCCTCTTCACTGTTGCTGTTTCTTAGTCTTTTCAGTGTAATTAGTCTCAGCTGTGATACTACATATTTTCTCCTTCCCCTGGGCAAAATATCCCCTCCAAACAATTTGTCTGTTCTTTCCCTCCCTCTTTAAACAGTAATTTACCTTTTAAGAAAACACAACTGCCTCCCTCTGTGATACTGTCCTTATCTCAGGCACAGCAAGAACAAGAATTTTTACTTCTTGAGAAAACACCCATAAGCTCAAGGAGAGAAAAGGTCAACTCTAACAAGGATTACGCATTTCTGAAACTCCTTCTCCTATCTAGAAAGATTCCTGTTTTATGTCTGAACTACAGAACTAGGGTTTACTCTTGCAAAACCAAAAATCTTGCTATACCACTTGTATCACCTGGCACAAAGTGGTGATACTGTTCTTCATTATGACAAAGGCTTGTTTTTCTGAATTGCTAAAATGCCATTTAAAGCTAGGAAATAATCCCTTTCCCTCACCCCTAAAGAAAGCCAAGAAAATTCTTAGCTCTGTTTTAAAATTGGGAGGAATAAAAGAAAAGGGAATATAGAACTTTTTCTGTGAGAGAAGTGTAAGCATGAGATTTGCCTAGATTTTCTTTCTTTCTCAGCAGCTCTCAATACAAGTAAAGTTGAAATGAAAACAATAAAAGCAACCATCTGTGAGGACTGTAGAACTGAGGAAAGATTTCTGCCCATTCAACACTCATTCAGTTTTCCGCTGGAAAGCATTTTCCAATTCAGCTTGTAAGACAGACACTGAACATGGACCAAAGTCAGATGGGGTATGAATTCTACCTTTCTGGGTACGGGGAATCTTTCAGGAATATCCTTCTTACCTAAGACCTTGTGCTGTCATTTTGACTTTCCTGGGCTCTGCCTCAAATGCTCAGATGCTAAATATGCATTCAGGACCAACATCATACAGGGCAGGAAACTAATGCATCTACTTTGTGCATTTTAAAATCACCAAAGATTTGAAGTGAAGAAGCACAGTTTCTCATTTTTCACCTGGGGTGACTTGACTTTAACTAAGCTTTGTGTCATGAGTAGAGATAACAAGTGAGAAAATTGTGTAAATCTTCCCAGCAGATGATCTATTTGACAGCCTAACTTTGTCAAATACACTGTCTAACTATAACATTGAAAGAGAAAGGTGATGATCTTTGCTTTTTTGAGGTGTCAGGTACTTAATATTATCTGTCTTCTTCATTCAGATACTATAAATGTATTTTTTTCCCTTTGAGAAAAGAGAAGATTAGAATGAGATGAGAAGATGAGAAATACAGAAACTAGAGTTAAAGGGTTTTTCTGTTATTTTTTAAAAAGGCTCACAGAAGAGCTTCCCTTCAAGCAAAAAAATGCAAAGAATGCAAGTAAACATTGTCAAGCCATGAAAGATTCAGTATTACAACAGAAGAGCACTGTGGGAGTTATTGGGGCATGACCATTATACAAAATACCACCACTACTTTTCCTGTAACCAATGGTAGCACCTTTAACTTACTAGAATCTGTAATATTTCTGTGTAAAATTCTGATCTCTGGCCTAGTCAACGTCAGTTTTTCCATCCATTGCAGTGGATGCAAAAGTTTATGGTCCTCTTTTCCATGTACTGTCCATGGAAATGAAGGTATTAAGAAAGTAACAAATCATTCTGCACTTATGTAAGTTGTTGTACCTAAAACTAAATCTAAATGATCATAAGGCCACAAATGAGAACAAAAGTTAATAACAGATGTTACAGCTGCTCCTCTTTTCAGTCAGCTTATTGAAAACCCACTAAGTGTCAAGTCAAGCAAGTTGATTTAAAACTTAAAAGCTTAGCTGTTTGTTTTACAATGCCTATGAATAGTTCATCCCTGAGCTTCTGGTCACAAAAAACCACTCTATATCCTGTCCTATGTGCTCCACATTTTGTCATGCCAGTCTGTACATTGTTCATGGCCTGTGGCCACTGTTTTACAGTGTCTGGCCACCCTGAATCCTTCAGGGAGAGTTTCTCAGTTATGCTCAGCATAACATGCACTAGTTACTGTTCATGTCTTCATGTGTGAAGTGCAAATCTACTCCTGAAAGATAATGTTGGCAGTACTTACCTTAATTAATCTGGTTCTGTGTATTATAAATATGTATCTGTAGCTTTAACAGAAAGAGGCAACGATGATGCTCAAAGTGCTTACAAAATGTGTTTCCTGCATTTTGTGCTTTGTTATGTATGGGTTACTGCAGTTCCCTGTGAATCTGTATCTGTGATTGTAACCTATATGAGCAAAATAACTGGCAGAGGCTGCTGCCCTGTTGCAGCTGGAGCACAAATGAGGGCTGTAGTGTCATGTGCAAGCCCCAGAATCATTCAGTAACTCACTGTGGGGAGTAGGAGGGCTCTCCAGAAACAGCCTCAAAGAAGTGGCTTCACAAATCCCACAGGTGGGATCTCAGGCGAAATAGGAGTGTGCTGGTGCCAGGCTAGATGGGAGGAGAGTACTCCAGTGCAAGTTGGCAGAACTGGGAAAGCCTACGAAGCTGCTCTGCACTGGGAGGGGTCAGAAGGTCGTATGGGCACGTTCCTGTAAAGACTGATTTGAACCAAAGTTACTGCAGTTACTTGAAAACGAGTGCCATAGTTGCAAAGCATGAGCTTAAACTTTCAAATAAGTCAGTGCAAACTCTGCAGTAGGTTCTTAGTGGGCCACATCCAGGGGGAAGCCTCTGTAATTAACACCCAACAAAGGTCACTGCCTGCCAATTCCAGGGTTCACAGGCCAATCCCCACAGGTGCTGCAGGAGCATCCCAACAATGGAGACTTGAAGACTCCGTTGGTTGGCAGCCTTGGTAATTTCACGTCTAAAAACTACTGTCAGTGTTTGTAGTCATCAAAACTTTTAGCCACAGTCTCTAGCTGCTGTCTTCCTGTAACTTCAGCTTCCTGCAGTTTTGTGGAGCACATTCCCTCATCCCCATCCACTTCCTCTTGTTAACCTTGTAATGGAAAATCTCTCTCAAAATCTCTCTCTCTCTCTTCCTTGTTGCTATCTGAAGTACACCGATCTTTCCTCCAACACAAGTACAATCCGACACAACAAACAGAGGGAGAGTTATTACTGCTGACCACATATTTAATCTTTTATAGCAATTTCCTTTGGAATCCTGATTGAGCTTTTCAGTATTCGGTAGACACAGGCTGTTCCCAATGTGTCTCTTGTAAAAGGGACTGCAAATCCTTGAGCTTTGTATTTCTGTCCTTTAATTTAAAGCAATAGCAGTGCTTCCCAGCATCTAGTTATTTCCATGATAGCCTGTTTGACCAAGTCAGGATTTAAAACCGAACATCAAAGAAGCATCTTCTATATCATAGAGGTTTGATTAATTTACAAGGCTGTGCAAATTTTTAGAAAGCCGTTCCTCAGCCATTAGCCCACAATACCAGACTGGTTTTAGCATAATCTCAAGATCTTTTCTCTAACTCATTGGCAGCAGCACCACTAGAGTTAAAATATTTTGGTGTTCTGTTTTAGCTTGAACATCTTTTTTGCTGATTTCTGAGTATCTTGTTCTACAATAGCCTCCTTCAGGCAATAGAGTCCAGAGCAAAATTTAATCTTCAGAGAGCATAACAAAAGGAATCAGCCTGAGTTACCAAAAGATCATTAAGTAGTACCAGCTGTTTTCAAGACATTGAATTTTTTCAATGAAGACAGAGAAACTGAAGTACAGACTAAGACTTTTGTGCTGCCTGGTTATATTGCAGTGTATGAGAAAATATCTAGCAACTCTAAAGACATCTCTGCCTCCACAGGTCCAGGGACAAGCGCTGGGGCAGGGAGCTCAGGCAGGGAGAGGTTGGGAGCTGCTGGGATCCCTTTCAGTTTCTAGGATGGGGCTGGATTGTGCTGACACATGCCCTGTATCCACAGCATGCTCAGCTGGCCCCTCTCCTTGAAGAGAGGGGCATGGTTTTGTTGGGGTCTGTCAGTGAATGGGCTTTAAAAGTGCTAGAGGGAAAATACAGGAAATAGGATGGGCTTGGAGCCATCAGCACCCTGAAGATAGAGTCCAAACAGCTTCATGACATAATTTCTCCCTGTCATGCTGCACAGCAGTATGGGGACATATTCTGTCTCTAGCACTCACCTGATTTGCTTTAGTCCTCCATGTGCTTTTTTAAAGGTTAACTGCAGGTACTCCAGAGTATTTTTTTGCCCATCTTGTTTTCAGTTCTAATTTTACGTGCAACTATCTTTTCAGAACATTTGCTTAATCACCAATACCTATCATATACTTTTAAGACAATTTTGCTTTGGGAAGCCGAGACGCATATCTGATTTATTAAACACCGTTTCCACAGAAAGCTTTTGTGAGCTAGATGAGGCTGTTAGGAAGGTTTGTTTGCTGGGGAGTGTAATAAGCAGATAAACTTTGCCGTCTATCGTTGTCCCCCACCCTTCCCACAGTAAAAATTATTAGCTCATTTTCTCATAATCAACCTGGCTGGGCCTCAAAGCTTAATAAACCAAAGATAAAGTGCCCGTATAAGCATTTGACAGTGGCATGCATGTTAGCTTAACTGACTGCATTAGACATTGAGTATCCTGATAGATGTCTCCTCTCTTCTTCCAACTCCCCTGCTTTTTTTTTTTAAGAAAAAGCAGCTGTTCATTGCCCCCAGAGGCTGTATAGAAGTAACACTACCAATCACAGACTGTGCTGTATTTCTTCTGAGCAAATAACAGTTGCATATATCAGAGCTTAATGCCTATCATCCTTGCTTTGCCCCCAAACGTGTTCTCTCTGTGATGTGTTTTTGGGGAGCAAGGGTGACAGAGTAGTAGGTTTGTGTCAGCAAGAAAAGCAGGGACTGTGCTGTGCAACCCACTTGGCGTACGAGGTCACGCACATGCTGACATGAACTCAAGCACAGCGCAGGGTGTTCTTTCCTACACCTGCATTCCTGAGCTCAAGACCACCGCAGCTGTGAGGCTGCTGGCTGAAGGACTGGCCTGGCAAACACTCTGTATAACCTTGCCAGGCAGGAGCAGTTCTGCAGGGCTTGTGGGATCAAGTCCTCATTGCTGGAGGTGTGGATTTAAAGAATGAAAATCACCTGACCCTTCTGAGGACAGCTCCCCCGCTCAGATCCTCAGGAAGACTAAAGAGAGGCATTTAAAAGGCTTCTATTAATTTTCATCCTCTGTAGTAAAGATGTTTACGTAAGCTGAAAAAAGTCTCAGCTATGATTTATGAGTTTCGTTCAAAGGAGTCTGATATCTTAGATTTGTCTGTAGTTCCTTGCTTTCTAAATCCAGTTGAGTGTGTACTTTACAATGGTGAGCTTTTCATCCACACTGCTTCTTTGTGCACTAAGAGCATGACTGTGTTGTGGACAGACAATAATCAATTAGTGAAACAGTATCTCGTGACTGAGAATATGAAGTGGGCTTTGCAGAGGCTGACAACAGGTCTTTTAACTCACCCGTTTCTGTGTGTCTCTTAAATATCCCAAAATATCAAAGGTCTTTCATTAGAGCTTCAAACTCTCTCAAATCCATGCAGGCCACTAGATACCTCAGAAGACTATGAACTGATGTGAGCTGGCAGCAAGTGGTGTGTTGCCAGAATGAAGAACAACCGACTGTTTTCAAAGCTTTGAAAATATTTGAAAAGGTAGGATAGAGAGAGAAGTGTTGCAGTTCCCTTCAGGACTGCTCAAATGCCACTCTTCCAAGTGTCAGCTGTGGGAGTCTAAAAGTCTTAGTGAGAGTTAAATCACAACCTGCCAGTTCCCCTGACTCCTTTTAGCTTGGCAGCAGTGAATTTGCTGCCTCTTCATGTTGCATCCCGCCACAAAGGGAAAAATTTAAACAGGAGAAACAATGTTTCTTTGAATTACTGGAAATTAAATGAAAGCAGGAATGCCAGCTCATTCTAGGGTCCCAACCGTTTCTCAGCATAGCAATTCCAAGTTTTTATCCAGTCTTTTAATTTGGTTAAAGGGAGAAACTTTCATGCTAGAGCTGTGTTTTTAAGCAAACATCCCATTCACAATATCTAGATTTGTTACTGGTTTCCCTGGAATACTGACGGGATATTCCACAGAAAGGAAAAAGCCTGTATCCTTGCAGTAATCTTTTGTCTCTAGTAGTTTTCTTAAATGTTTCTTGTCACAAAATACACAAAACTCCCCATATACTGCCCATTTATGCTTAAATATTAAGAAGTTTTAAATGGCTATACATAAAACCCACATCCTTTGTAAGTGGGGATAGAATAAGATAAGAAGGAACTGAGAAATCGCCTCAGTTGAGTGGGAGCATGAACTGGAGCCTATCTGTGGATCTTCAGAACAAGATTAACAGTGGCCTTCTAAAGAAAAACCTAAAAACTCTCTTGGCAAGTGATATAAAGCTAAAATGAGAAAAGGAAGAAAATTACTGTAGTCAAGATGTTAACTACAGAAAGTATGTTTTTCAAGCCAGACTCAAGAAGCTTGACTGTAACTCCTCTATAAATGCTGCCATGATGTGAAGTCAGTGTCTCGACTGACAATTTGGGTCCTGTGTCCTTTTATCTAAGATGATCAATGACCAAGTTCTTTCCAAGCTTGTATGTTGAATATTCAAAATGAAAATGTCCCACATCTTCATCTCCAACCTAGAGCTGAAGGGGATGGCAACAGTACCCACGTCAAGTTCTCTTGTGTGCTCGGAACTGTGGTAAGGCAGCACCAGCTCCCATATTTTGTTTCTCTCCCAGAGTTTTGCTTTTATCAGGATTAGATCTCAACTGCTGTTAGGTCATCATCTGGCTCTGGTCATCAAAACCACCTTGTCTTTCCTCTCTGGTATATCTGGAGAGGTAACTGTAACTGTTTTCTCAGATCTGGATTTCAGCACAATAATCCACGCCATTGTTGTGTGTAGA
Organism: Orthonyx spaldingii; assembly: GCA_013397795.1. NCBI lineage: Eukaryota > Metazoa > Chordata > Aves > Passeriformes > Orthonychidae > Orthonyx > Orthonyx spaldingii. Next base: position 123,678 of record VZTJ01006267.1, on the reverse strand, counting down.
TTGCAATATCCCACATGAAAACTACTCCTGAAGACCACACACAAATGCAGAAAAGCTGAATGGCAACAATAGCTCCAGGGAACATCTTCTCATAGACCTCTAAAAATGCATTAGATTCTTATCTTCTGTGGTGCCTCAGTAACAGTGGAAGTCAGAAGAGATGTTTGTGTGAGTAGCTCAAAGACTTAAGCACATGGAAAGGTTTTAAGGAAACAACTTCTTCTATAAAGGTCTGCTAGAAGTAACAAGCCTGTTCTGTTGACTTCAGTGTGGTTTATACAGTGAGGGAATAAAACTGCTTAGTTACTGAGGGGAAAGTCAAGGTAATTCATACCGGTTTTTGGAAGATTACACAGATACATGTTATAGCTGTTTGTATATCAAGCATCTGAATTTGGAGAAAATCTAGCAGAGTGTAAAATGTGCATAATGTCTCCAGAGAACAGACTGGGGATTTGCTTTGTGACCTCCATGCATTTGGTCAGGGAACAAATGGTATTGATATAAATCCACCCAGGGAGAAGATCAGATGTCATGAACTGGGTTGTTTATTCTGTCTAAGAGGAGAGCATTAATGACAGTCTTCAGTTACATTGGGAGAAAGAAGCCATAGCACAGAAGGAAAACAAAACCAGTTCTGCATGTCTGTGGCAGATGGGATGACCTGATCTAAGGTTGTCTTTTAAATGGTAGAAGCTTTCTAATACGCAAGATTAATAACTGTGTGTTATTATGCAGCCCTCATCATCAGAGACTTTTGAAAACAGGCTGGAGTGGACTGGTACAGGTCTGGCTGCTGTTGTCCTGAAGCCAAGGAACATGGCACCGACAAACCTATTTTTCCCATGTGTTTATGAGCAATTGGTCTGGTTTGTAAATCGTGAAAGACACAAATTGGGAGGAATAAAACTAAATCACAAGTGGGAATGAAAACACATTTTTAAATTAAATCCTGCAACATTAAAACGGTGTAAGATCTTTCCAAAGCAAGTGCCCTTGTTTTGGCTTAACTCCTCCAGCTCCACTGTGAGGAAGTGAACCCCGAGCAGGACATGCAGGGGCAGGCAGCATCTGTCACAGGGACACAGGGCATCTCATGGCTCACTGCCATGGCAAGGATCCCCAGAATCTGTCCCTCGGCTATATCGGCACATACAGTGTACACTGTGTAGTGTGGGAGCTGTCTCTCTGGCTGCCTATCATTTCTCAAAACATAGCAGCCAAAAGTTGAGTTCACTACGACACCCCATCCTAGGTGTGGCAGGGCCATCAGAAAAACAGAGGAGGAATGTGCAGAGGGGTGTAAAGGCTACCATAATGAGGCCAGTGAAGGGGCTGAAAGCTCTGCTTTATCATCTGGACATGCAGGAGCACCAGTCAGAGCACACCTTGGAGCCATCAACCTTCTCTTTGCATTCTCCCCGCTCTCCTCTCAGTATGAACTTCAACTTGTAAAGGGAAATTTAAGAAAACTGCATTTTGTAAAAAATTCTGTTTTCAACAGAACTGTGAGACCAACAGGATTTTCTATTTGAAGTTCAAAAGATAATGGAAACCAGAGCTGTGTAAATAGGTTTTCTGAGGATGCTGCAGCCCACAACGTTTTATTCTCTTCTATCAGTTCTTCCTCTCATGTGCCTATTTTCTAATGTTACTGTCCCAACATGATGAAATCTTGAAATTTTTAGCTTGCCAGTGGTTTTTCTTTTCCATCCAGTGGTTTTTCACTCTGCCAAAAGTTGTGATGAAATCATCATGGATAACTGACCTTTGACTGGTGTTAGGAATTCATCAACCCAAGAAATCCGTGCTATATCCAGGTCTGAAGCCAAATGGACAAAGATCACAGAAACTGGAAGATAATGATGACAGTGACCTCTTGGTAACCTTCTCTAAACAGCAAGTAGACAACATCAAGTGTGTCTTGAAGAAGGGTTCAGCCACCAATGCTTGCTTATCCTGGTGCGCTCACAAGAGGCTGCACTGCAGAGCTCGGCCAGAACAGCAAGAGCAGTCAGCTGTTGCTCTTAGGGAGCTGATTTTAATCAGCAGCCTGTATCATCATCACCACTTGACATGTGGGGTAGCTGAAGTACTGAGAGGAAAATCATCCCTCAAATAACATCCTTTCTCCCAAAATCAAAAACGGGTCAAAGCACCTGATTAACACTGCTCAACACACCTAGCCTAGCATAATGGACTGAGATGAAGAAAAAGAATTGTTCTGTTTTTCAGCCCCAACATCTCTGCCAGTGTTGAATTCACAGGCACTGGGGAATTATCAAATGATGTCCTGTGTGGGTCACAATTTCAAACAATTTTGCTGGTCCAGACTTCACAGAGAAGTTTCTCATTATGCAGAAGCATTTCACTCAACATGCACTTATCTGAGCACCCCTGAGATTTAAGGGTGTAACTCTCATTCCCATAGCCTTCATATTATACTTTCAGATACAAAGCTTCTCAAAAATCAGCTAAGATGAAAGGGTGCTTTAGTTCAGCTTCCTTGTATTTGTTAAAAACATCTAAGACTCAAGCAATCGACCAATACTGGTCTTTGAGTATGTTGGCAACCTGGCACCCAAGGTAGTACCAAGCAGGCTAACCTGGGGAGCAGTGCAGCTCTGTGGAACAGCCTGTCAGTACAAACCACCTGGATCCACCATGCTCCAAAACTTAACTACAGAAAAGAGCTTACAACTGGCAAGAACAGACACAGATGCCAACCTCACCTTGAATGATCTGGTTATTGCAATGGAAGAGTCTTTCTGTTCCTTAAACTCAACCTGGTTCTGAAGTTTGACCTTTCGGGAAACATTTCTAATCTAGTCATACCATGGTGGCATTTAAAGCAACTACTTGAGGAGCTGTGGTGTTTTGCTAGAAATGCTAAATAGTACAGTTAGGTACAAAGTTTGTATGGAACATAAAACACAAAAAATGGGAACTGGAGAGCTGTGTGATGCGACATGATAATTTCTGTTTACTTGCATTTTATAATCCTGAATTCATTTCCTTTGCGTAATTGGTTTTTTCCACCCATATTGTAGAGGCATTTAATTTTTATGTCCCTTGATTTTATGCAATTGTTAAAATAGTACAGTTTTTCCACATCTGGATAGAAATTATGCAGTATCCAGTCTTGTTGATGGTTATGTAATGGCAAGGGGAAATCACTGTTTAACTTTACCATCATGTCCTCTGTATTAAGGTTAAAAATCAAACTGATTCAAGTGCTTTTGCAATTAGACCATTGTATCACTGAAATGCAGGAACTGGTATCAGTAAATTGAGGGGGGTGTAGTAATAGTTGATTTAAAAAATGCATGAATTTTGCAGCGTCTTGCTTGGATAAGATTCAATGAATTATTAATCCTCATATGTCACAAATCCCATGCTCTTCATTCCCTTATGTCTGCTTATATCTATATTCGCTAGTCACCATTTTCCCTGTAAATTAAGGATAAATTAGCTATAAATTAGGTAACAAATTTTATCCATCACACATTGTCTTTTGTTTGACACAGATTATCGTAGAGCTAAATACCAGAGAAGACAATTATATTAATGTAATATGACCTTCTGCAGAATACAGTCACAGTGTCATTGAGGAGTTTCTAGATTAACCCCTTAACTGCTCTTTAAAGCTACAATAAGAAAACAATATGTATATTTTAGGAAGAAATATAGCTTTAACTAAAAACTTCAAGGGACAGGCAAGGCATGGCATCCTTACTCAAGTTTTTTCCAAAGCATTGCTAATGCTCTAATAAATAAACTATCCAAATGAAGAGACAGCTGAATGTAGTGCAAAAGGACCCTACTGTAAGCCATAGAGGCCAGCCAACAACAGACTGTTCTTGTCCTCCTGGGGCCTCCTTTACATCTGCCTTGAAGTTTCACTGTTTTCCTCAGCCACCACATATGCAGTGGGGCAGCAGTGATGCTGGTAAGGAGCAGAGTAAATCCTTAAGTGGTGTTGTGGAGTTTCAAGACTCTATTCACCTTGGGTATGAATGCAATCTCTCTCCAATCTGTCCTGGTCTTGCCTCTCCTCTAAGCTTCCATATGGAAGCTCGCATTGTCTGTGTATAAACTACAGTACCTTAAGTGCAAAACATATAGGAAATCCTTAAACTATACCATGTGTGTTCAACTTTTTATCCCAGCAATAATGGAAATGTCTCACTAATAAGGAGCTTTGATGTGTTACATCACCCCTTAGCCATCTGAGTTAACTGCACGTCTTTTCTCCTCTAGGGACACTGGCAGTTGCTTACAGGTGTTAACCCAGGGCACAGCTGCAGCAACTGGTCTTTAGCTAGACCAGAGAATCACATCCCATAATATCAAATCTTGGTATTAAGTGTCATTGTAACTCCTTACACATCTTGTTCCAATGTTAAAGAAGAGAAAACTTTGTCACAGGGTTAATCAGAAACAATTTTGTGTGTATGCAAGTCCAGAAGATTTAAGGTTTTAGATCAGAAACTGAGCTTTCTGAGAATGTCATGCATGAGTGCCCTTACCTAAATAATAACCACTCGTGCCTCTTCTCGAATTTTCATTCATTAGTGAAATAGGAAAAAAACCCCAAACCCTTAATTTCAGGAGCTTTGTCACATGTTGGAAGTTCAGTATATAGAACTCTTTGCCAGATGCATGAGCTTCGGAGGACAGATGCAACTGCACAACAGCACAGAACGATACATAGCCACAAGTGCAGCCAGCTACTGTACACAGACAACGGGAGCAGGAGAGTGTAGCAGAAAGTACAACTTACCAAACTGGAGTTTGGCAAGACATATGGGTAAATTCACCTCCTCTCGAGAAAGTGCTAGAGGGGTTTCTTGTCTGGGAGCAATTTAGACCTCTGTGTCATCTGGCAGTGGCAGAAGGGTGCCAGCTTGATGGAGGCTGTGGCAGCACTCCAGGAACAATCCAGTGAGCCATCAACAAGCTTCTGGGTATCTGACTTCTGCTTTCCAGAGTCTCATACTGATAATCAGTTGAGCACAAGTCAGCTGAGGCTGTGATCTGAGGAGATGTATTTCTGCTGGGGAGAAAAAGCTCTGAGAAGATAAATGTCTATGTCAGCTAACCCCAGAAGGGGAAACAACGCATCTGGCATCCCACCTTTTGGTCCGTTTAGGTCCACGAGTGCTCTACCACAGCTATTCCCCCACCTACCTTTTCTCCTGGGAATCTTACCCAGTTTTGCAGAAGACTGTACTCCTCTGCAGTGGGTGTATTTATCCATTCATTCATCTGAGCTACTTTGCATTCACAACTCCCCAGATACAGGTGCTATAGAAAATAAGCTATGAACCTCTAGAACTGGCTAAAACCAAAGAAAGATTTTCTGTGAAAGAAAATGACACAATTTCTGTTGCTGTAGAAATGTCTGTCGTGCTTGTAATAACATCCATAGTATACTGATAAGAGGTGGCAGGAATGTGCCACACCTGTCCATAAAACAAAGAAGAAAAAAATCTCAGGCTCTCATTCAGTGCCTGATTTCCAGTTTGTGCCCTGTGTGTGGCAAGAAATAAATGGACATACATCAATTGCATCTGAAAAAGTCAAACAGTAGTAGTCTGAATTATAACTTGAATGCATATTGGTGGGATGAGATGCTGATCCATTTGCACAGTAATGTGCTATATTTAAGTCACGCATCGTGGCATCTTCAAAGCAGCCAGTCATAATTATGATGGATTAGACCGCAGAGTCAGTCCTAGATGCAGTAATTGTTTCACAGATGCTGATGATGTGACTTGAATTTCTAATGGATTATAGCTGAAGAAAAATATGTGGAGTTTCTAAATAGTCCGGATAAAATAACGGCCATGGGAAAGACTAAAAAGACTAACTGCTGCACTTGGGGAAAGGTAGATTTACTTGGAGAGGTAGAGAGTTCACCCCATAATGATTGTAAGGAAAACCACAAAGACTTTTTAAGGTGCAAGCAGATAGGAGTAGTACTTCATGGTGTCCCAGTTAAAACCAGTATTAGAGATATTGTGGCCATTTAGTTTTCACCAGTTCTACATTACAAATTACATTACTTTACGTTTTCTGTGATTTGTAGTTGCTTGAAGAAGATTTTTACTCAGGTGTGACTTGAGGATAGTGAATAACTTCAGTGTAGGCAGAGAAAGAGGTATAATGCAAAGTCACCCCCATCCTAGATGCATTTCAAAGAATGCAAATCTGGCACTTTTAATGTATGAATTAACTTTGTATTTTAAAGAACCAAATTATTTCCATGTTCTTTGCAATGTCTAACACCAGTGCCTTTTACACTGAAGGTGGTCAGAAATTGGGGGAACATACCATGAGGTCTTTGAGAATATTGTGAACAATAATTCATGTCACAAGATAACCTTGTGGGTTTTGAGGACAGGATGAACCTAAGACTCTTTTCTGACCACAGATGTGCTCCTTTGAGGGGTTTGCAAGCTAAGTTTAGAGAGGTCAGGGAGCCCCCACTTCTAAAGAAAATGGTGGTTTTATCTGATAGATAGTAAGGAGTTGAGAAGAAAGATTGCCTGGGAATTCTCAGAAGGAATTTAGTTGCAAGCCACAGGGTACACCAGAAAAAAAGCAGCAAGGCAGACTGTGAGGGCCAGAGAAAAAATTTCTCACAGCTTAGTCACACAGACTAAAACTTTTTTTTAGAGAAATAAATCTTTTAGAACCAGCCTGACAGCACAGTGTTAATTACTGTGGTGCCCTTTATTTCATTTCATACTTGCGAAATGCAGCAGCCTACACACTTGTGTCTGTGGTTCACCTGCAGTTTTTAGGAATGAAAGGTGTGAAGGCAAAGAATGGCTTCCAAATTAGGCTGGCATTTCATTTTTGAGACACTCTGGGAACATCGTTCTGCTGCCTGGCCTAGAATGACACATCAGAGGAATCCTTTTCACACAGCTTTCTGCTAAGCATGAAACATCGTCTCCCTGGGAAAGCTGCAAAGGCTCATGTCTTGTGGTACTATAAAGCTGGGGTGGGAAATACTTCTAGAAGGGAATAAGCCTACAGTACCATGTCAAAAAAACCCAGGCAAGATTGACAAACATTTCCATCTCTCTGCTTTTACCTTTCCCTGCAAAAATTCTTTTTTAAAATACTGTTACTTGCAGGGATAACTTCTCTACTTCTGTCATGAAAAACAAAAACTGAATAAAGGAAGGAAAAAAAACTTCAGGAGGTCAAAAGTAAATCTAAAAACAAGTTTGGGCTTCAGAGGAAATGAATACAAATTATCATATAGGTGCTTGCCAGTCAAAATGTGCATTTGAATTGTCCTGCTACTGAAATCAGAGCTGCAAGCAGAGAGAATTCTGCTGGATGCAATGTATTTAATGAATTAATATTACTTTTAAAGGCATTTTAAAATCATATTACTAAACTGAGTAAGGCAATATTGCACTGAAAACTGTATAAATTACATTTAAATAACATTTAAAATTACATTTTAATAACATAAAAATATTAATATAGGATAAATACATAAGCAGAGCAACCATGATGGGAGAATGTTTTCAGTATAATAGTTCTTCCTATGTAGTGGCAATACCAGCCACATGTAGTGCTTCTCCTGACCTCGCAGTCCAAGCAGGGATGACCTGGTAATGGAGAACCCTTCAGATTCTCCTTTATGCAAAGCAAAAATAAAAGCTTCAAAACAGACATGCATACGTCCAAATCTTCTCTGTGCAACTTCACATCTGTAAGACCCACTGTCCATCTGCCTTCTGTCATTTGTGACTGGTTGAGAACCATAAACCAACAAAGAATAAATTACAAGCAGAGTCAAACAACGGCTTTATCTACGTTAACTGGGTCTGTGAATTCTGGGAAGATGCATGTGAACAGGATTAGCTTGTCACGGTATGGAATTTGCTCACTGCACATTCTCAGTACTTTTATCCAGCTAAAAACTTCGCTTTGTAAATAAAATATAAAGAGTATATGAGAAAATGGGATTTCCCATCCAAACAAAGAAGAAAAAAATCCTAGTTCCACAGCTGCAGAGCTCAATTCAAAACCCAAATGCATAGTTTAAGCCATGTTTGATGTCTAGATGTAAATTTGAAAGGATATTAATACCTGAAAAAAAGCATTTCCATCAAACCTCTCAGAAATCACTGTTTCTGTCAATGTTACTGATCTGTTGATGAACTGTAAGAGTTCCTGTGGACAGCAGTCAAGCATGGCTTTGTCTTGTGCATTGTGCCACTTGCGTGGTCTTTAGGAATGCCAGTTTCAAAAGACCCTGTCAGACAGCTGAGGACAGAAAAAAAAAGTTTTCCCCTCTAATTAGAAACTTGGTGGCAATACTCTTCAAGTCAGACAAAAGAGGTTTGGCACATTTAATCAAATTACAGGATTAGCACCAAGTCAGGGAACCATGGTTTCAACACGACTTTCTGCCTTACCAGGGGCAAAATGTGATGACAGAGAAGTCTATGCAAATCATTCAAAAGTAGAGAATATTTTTTGCACCACTAGGAGAGATTTCTTCTGGGAAAATATCTTCTTGTGTATTAAATGGGGGTAAGGAAGCCACTCTGTATTTTCACTCTCTTTTCATCTTGAAGAACAAACCTTTAAGAAAAAGGGAGACCTGGGGCTGCAAGATGCGCTAGGATAGTGAAACACCCCTCAGGTGTGCCTGCAGGCTCGCACTGTGTGCGGGAGCTGGTCAAGGCAATGGGTGCTTGAGCGCTGCAGGAATTGTCAGTAACTGGCTGTCCTTCAATGGAAACTAAAACTGACTTAGATTCTCTCCTGTGTCTTTTCTCTTTCAGATACATTCAGAGGGTAGCCTTGTGGATGGCACCGGAGCAGGCCAGATGGAACAGGACAGAACCAACCATGTTGACGGCAATAGATTGAGTCCATTCCTAATACCACAGTCTTCTCACATTTGCCAGGCAGAGCCTTCTGCAGTGAAGCTACAGAATGGGAGTCCAGCAACAGAGAGGCCTGAAGTGGAAGTAAATGGAGACCACAAGCCACTATTCAATAAAAGCAACTTTGGAGTGCCTCACCCAAAGGGAAGTCCAAATAATCGTGTTAGCCCCGACCTTTTACAAGAAAAGACAGTATATTCCAAATATATGCAAAATGGTGGGATCAAACGCACTTTTAGTGAGCCCTCTCTGTATGGACTTCATGAGAGCAAGAAAGCGAAACAAGACAAAGAGGTAAATGGCGAAAAAGCTGAGCCAGAGGACAATAGCGAAAAATCAAGTGTCTCCAATTGTTATAGTAAGAAGGAACCCGAAAGTTTTACAAGACAAGAAAATGAAGCTTCAGATTTGATACCGTCTACAAGATACAACAGTGTTGGTTCAGAAAACCCTTGTGACCTTCTGATTCAGGATGAGCAGGAGCGGGAAAATATTCATTGCCACAACAGGGACATTGTCTTTCTACTTAAGAATAAGGCAGTGCCAATGCCTAATGGTGCTACAGTTTCTGCCTCTTCCATGGAAAGCATGCATGGTGAACTCCTGGAGAAAACACTGTCTCAATATTATCCAGAACATGTTTCCATAGCAATGCAGAAGAACACATCTCATATCAATGCCATTACCAGTCAGGCTACTAATGAGTTGTCCTATAAGACAACGCATTCATCCCATACCTCAGGGCAGATCACTTCCCCACAGACCTCAAACTCTGAGCTGCCTCAAGTGCCAGCTGTAGTGGTTACTGAGGTCTACAACACAGAAGACTCCAGTAAACCACCTGTATTGCCAGGTAGCTGTTCACTTCAGAAACCAGAACTACAGCTACAGCAACAGATTCCAGGCTATGATCCTCACCAGTTACCTGTAGGAAACAGTAATATTCATGGAAGCATAGGGCAGGTTCCCAACCAAGACCTCTCTCTAAGTTCCAGCAGTAACCTGCAAGCTCAGAGCACTGCTCTGGAAAGGTACTCTGAGCAAGCAGAAAATAATGGTGCTTTCTTTACACAGAACTCAATGTTTCACAAAGATTCCTCCACCCCTCCTGCTCCAGAAATGAACACTGCACTGTCTGCCGCGATGCAAGAAGGACACCATTCCTATGACAACAGATGTGATGAAACTCTTCCTGGGAAGATAAAAAATGAAGGGCAACAGGAGGTACCAATGTCAGAAAGTCCCAGCCTCAGACAACAACAACTTCACCCTCAGCAGCGCCTTCTGCAACAGGCACAAACGTCACAACAAGATGTCAGTGAAAGCAACCCGCAAGCTGCTGTGGCTGCCTCGATCCCACAGTGCCCCGAAGAAGTGACGCTGGCGTCAGAACCTCTCCTCCGAAACCTGCACGCACACAGAAGCGAGGGTGAGTTGCAACAACACTATCAGCATTTCCCAGGACAGAGAGAACCTGAGACTCCTTCTGACAAACAAAAGGACCAAGTGAAAGAGCCTGTACAACAGGTTCAACATTATTCAAAACCAGCCTGGATAGAACTGGTTTCCACCCAGTTCCGCCAGGGAGAGCCTCCCCAAAAGCCCAGCGAAGCATTATTGCGGTCAATTATTCAGTACCCAGCAAACACAGCCCAAACAGTCTGTACAAAACAGTATGCTGGAACTCCTGATTCATTAAAGGGGCCTTCAGGGCAGGCCCAGAGCCAGAAGATAATGCAACAGGAACAACTTCCTCCACTGTCCAAAAAGGAGAGCTCCCAGCTGCAGCCGCATCCCCCAGCTGACCAGCAGATGTTCCAAAAACACTCACCACAGCCACAGCTCACAAAGGTGGATTCCCTTCTCAAATCCCAAGTGCAGCAACACCCTCCACAGCAGCTCCATTTCCAGCCAAGATCAGAACACGCTGAACAGCCTTTAGGGGCCCCCTTGAAACAGCAGCACTTGAATCCTCAGCCAGGGGAAAATGGGCAATTCTTGCATTCACACATTTTGCAACAGATGCTGCAAAAACAGGCACATCCAGTGCAACTACCATGCAGTCCACAGCTAACCCCAAAGCAGCAGCAGCAGGCTCCGCAAATAAAAACTAAAGACCTGCCCCAAGCCACGTCCCGCTCACAAAGCAATGCTGAGCAGCCTCTAGACACGACGTCCTTCAATCAACTTAAAGCAGATGAATGTTTCCAAACTGGGAATAAGTATATTAAATCAACTGCATTCGCATTGCCTAACCCTCAGCTAGGCCTAGAGCAGGTGCAGACCATGAACAACAAAGCTCCCCTTTACATTCAGAAGGCAAACACCAGTCTCCAGCACCCCTGCCCAAACAACAGGCACGTGATTTCTGAGAAGAAAGGGCATGCCGCAAATACGGAACACTTTGGAGCCAACAAAATGCAAGACTTGCAGCACGTGCAGTATTTTTCAAATAACTTGACCGCAAAGCAAGATGTGAATCATTGTTTTCAAGAACAAGAGCTGCAGACACAACAAGCCTCAGCTCTGCAGCTGCCACCCCTCCAGCCCTCACAGTGCTATGGTGCTAGTCTGAACCAAGACCTCCCGAGCAAACAAGCTCCACAGATCCCTCAGCAGTACTTACCACACAGCCAAACTGCCCCCCATGCCCAAGACCAGAGAGGCTGTCATTTGCAGTCCCAGACCCCTAAGGATTTTCAAAAGCATGCTGCTCTAAGGTGGCATCTCTTGCAAAAACAGGAGCAACAAGCATACCAGCAACCCAAAACTGAGATTGGTCCCACTGCAGCACGCAAGCCTATAAAAATTGAGGCTGGCACAAAGTCTAATGTCTGCATGCATCCATCAGCTGGACAGCTGGAAAACAAAATGTGGAAAAAAACAATTAAACAAGAGAATCAGCACTCTGGCTGCGAGAACATGCAACAAAAGAGCATCATTGAGACAATGGAGCAGCAGCTAAAACAGATACAGGTCAAATCACTGTTTGATCATAAGACTTTTACTCTCAAATCACCCAAACATGTGAAAGTTGAAACAGCAGGCCCTATTACCATCCTATCACGAAATACCAGTGCTGCAGATTTTGACGCTCAAACCACAATCTTAGATCAGCAAGCAAACTTGTCTGCTGAGAAAACCCCGACCAAAAGAACAGCTGGAACTGTTCTCAATAATTTTTTAGACTCACCTTCCAAGTTATTGGATACTCCTGTAAAAAATTTATTGGACACACCTGCCAAAACCCAGTATGATTTCCCATCTTGCAGCTGTGTTGGTAAGTGCTGAGATGTACTAAAAACATAACAGTTCACAGGAAGGAAATGAGCCTTCAAGTTGGAATCACAGGGTTAGTTGGATGTTTTTGTTGGAAGATTTTTTGGGGTTTTTAAAGAACAGTAATTAGTGAAGACTTATAAAACTGACATTTTACACACTTATGCCTATTCCACTTACCAACCCTACACACAGGCTCTTTCACATTATTTCATAAAGTAAATACCTATCTGATTTTTCAGTCAGAATGCTCAAGGCCTCGCATCCATTCTCCTCGAGCAGCAGACATATAACAACAACATACTGATAAAAAGTAGGTCATAACTTTATAACCTAATTTCTTTGTGAAGGTTAGATACAGCTTTTAAAAAACCAGTCCTGGTCCAAAACTTTAGAGTCTTATGGTCATTTTCTGCTCTAACAGTGAAATTGCTGCAGTTTCCCTTAGTAAAGCCTAAGCAAAAACAGATGTCAGATTATTCCTCACTTGTTGCAAGAGTTTATCCTCCCTTTCAGGCATTTGTCTCCTGTAAGGCTAAAGAGATCCACAGTTTCACAGAGAAGCTACACAAGCAGCACCAAAAAAAGCAGTGGGAGGGATGCTTGTTGTTGCTTGATGGCATAACCTGTCTCCAAAAGCTGGAAAAATAGAACAGAGGGAAGCAAAGTAGAGTGACAGCCATGGCCCCCTAGCTCAAGCTTCCATACAGTACTGACACTGCACTTAGCCAAGTGTAACAGGCACTTTCAGACTCTACTGGATAAACGATTCACGCTGAGACAAAAGGTTCAGCATTAAAAATGGAGGGAAGAAAATAAAAATCCTTGCTACAGTTTCAGTTACTAGGATTTTGTATCAACTGTGAAAGAGGAAAGTTGAATCAGTGCTCCTCCAAAATGCAAAATGGACCTTTTTGCCTTTTTGAATGTTGGGACTATGTCTCAGAGATGCTCTATGGGAACAAGAACAGGAAGTAGTGTATTTCTAGAGCTCCTAGGAAGAACACTGGATTCTTGTTTTATAAGAAACAACCTTGAAAATGTAGGGTTTTTTGAAAACACAGTTGTTATTTGTTGGGGTTTTTTAATATTGTTTCTTCCATATAGTTAGCACAAATTTTTCTGGCAGTCATTTCCTTATCCTCACTTTTTTTCATACTGAAACCACTAAGCAAACTTTAGAACTTATCCTGCATTTACATGTTAATTCTTCAGTGCTAGCAGACACTAGGAAATACAGGAGTATGAAACTCTCTCTAAAGAACCCAGTGCCACAGCATGATCTAGAGGTTTATTGCTTCTTTCTTATCAGTATTGTCCTTGAGAAGATTAAATTGAGCCATTCCCCACTGACACATTCAGATTGATACCATGCTTCATCGTGCTTCCAGAGGCTGTCTGTCAAGAGCAGCACCACTCACCCAGCCGTTGGAGTTAGCATGGCAGGAAGCATCAAGTCAGCATTCAGACAGCCAGCACAGCTCCACCATCTCCTGAACCCAAGCAGGGCCTGGCCATTTCTTTCACACAGCTGGAGCCTGTCTCCTGGTACCAGACCAAACATACAGCATGTATTATAACTGCTGATATGGTCCTACCTACACACAGAAAACTGAGGTCACATTCTCGGCATACAGGCATTTTGACCAGGCCTTGTGCATGATTTCTTTCAGCAAACTTGGGGGTTTTTTTTCATTTCGGTCTTTCTGTGGGTGGCAGGAATTCTCTGTGTAACCTTACTGTCCAGTTTTTCAAGCTGTCAGTTCCTGCACTGTAACATGTCTGCTGAAAAACAAGTACGGCACAGCTCCCTAACATCAATATTTACCACTGTTATCCCATTTATCCTCCTTTCTATATACTGGAAGAGGAGGAGCTGGGAGAAGGAGAAACAATTGTTTGCTAATAACAGGAAAACGCCAATTTCAATGTCAGTGTAGAGTCTGAAATGTGGAACAAGTGTTTGTGTTAGGGAAAGGCACACAGTCCCTATCATGGCTGTTTGCAGGATTAGCCATTGCTTTGCATGTTTTGGACAAACTGTGTGGGCAAATACCTTAGACATAAGTGTTTGAAGACTGACCCCAGGCCCATACAGCAGTCTTCCAACAAGCTAGATGTAAGCTTTGCAATGTGACATTTTACATGAAAGAATTAAGCTTCAAAGTAATAACCTTTATTTTGTTTTAAACAGAGCAAATTATTGAAAAAGATGAAGGTCCTTTCTATACCCATCTAGGAGCCGGTCCTAATGTGGCAGCTATTAGAGAAATCATGGAAGAAAGGTAATTAGTGCAAAGGCACAGAGCAGATTAACGTTTATCCTTTTGTGGATGTCAGAATTTTTCCAGCTTTTGCACATAAAGAAATAAACAACTGCAAATCAAGTAATTACTTGTAGGCTTAGCTACTCCAGTGTTGCCAACATTACGCACCCTGCTATTCACCAGAGAGTCACAATATTTGACAGGGCTAATAGTCTGCTGGCTGGCACGGGCTGTGCCCTTGGAGACAGATGCCAGCAAACCCAAGCTGGAACAAGTTCTCACCAGCCTGCCAAGCAAGGCGGCTGGCAGTGACTGCAAAGGTGGGCATGGAGCGGGTGTTCCCTCTGGCTAGGAGAATGCCAGTGGAGAAGGAGGATGAAGAGCAGAATACCAAATTTCAACATAAGTTTCCCCTCGCCAAATTACTAAATATCTAAATCTAATTCATTCACATCCAGAGGAGTGCCACAAAATTGTTGGATGGGATTTCAGCCCAAGAATTGATAAGTAGTGTTGTGAGAAAACATTCCCCTTCCTTGGAGTATGGCACAAACCCAGTCTTATCTTGATTTCGGACAATCCCTGTTATCATGTTGCATCCTGTGGTGTATTTATTACATCAACGCCAACCAAACCAGGAATTTTTAAAGGCACAGAACAGATACATGATATGTGCTATTTAAAAATACGTGTAAGCACAAACCCCACCAGCCTAAGATATATAAATTAAAAGCTGTCACAAAAGTGACTTCTGCAACAGTGAATTCTGCATGACTTGTAGCCAATAATGACCAGATTTTTAGAGTTATCTGGGAATTCAGTTCCCCTCTGAACAAAGAAGCAAACAATTAGCTCTTCAGTTAAGTCAGAGACAGATGGGAATTTGATTTTTTAGTACCTTAAAAATCTGGACTCCAGAACAGCAGTGAAGCTCCAGCTAGCTGCAGAACCAAAAGCAAGTGGGCACTATTGCAGTGATGGGTCTGAGCTAAGGAGCACCATCTCTTAGCAAGGTCTGTTACCTTGTGCTCATCATTGCACAACCACGGAGCACACAGAGCCTATTAAAACCTTCAGACTACCTCTAAACCCTAAAGTCCTTTCTCTTTCTTAGCACCTCCTTCCCTGTGACTCTTGTGCACTGCTTGCCCCAATAATTTTCAGCTTTGAGAGCAGCTCGAGTGCATGTAAACTATATAAATCAGCTTCCTTCTGGGAAGGCAGAGTGAACACTGACTCTCTGGAGAAATTCTTTACAATCTTTTATCTCCAGAGCTCTCATCAAATGGTTAATTCTTTAGTATTTACAAATAATAAATAAAAGAGGAAAGTCATTCATGCTGTAATGTCAATTATAGAGATGATTTTTTTAAATTTTTTTTTTACTTTGGAATGTAATTTTTCATTCTTAATATTGACCTTTTTTCCTTCTTAAAATTTAATTTAATTTCATGTTGGCAGAAGGAAATCATGAGAGATCATAAGTAACATGCAACTAATCAGCCAGGTTCAGCAGAGTATAGCAGCAGCCACCTGAACAATGGCCAGTGTTCAGCTGTATGGTATGAACTGTGAAATTCTCTGACTGAAGAACTCTGGAACTCATTTGTTAATTTTGTATCCCTAAGGAAAAAAAAAAAAACCAAACCCTTCACTATAAAGATACTCTCAAGCATACATGTGCAATTGGTGACATTAATCACAACTGAAGCACTTTTAACCTGGCTTCCCATGCATATGGATTGACTTTTAAGGTATCAGTACTGCTAAACAAGCCAGTATTTGGATTTAGACTTGCAATTAATATTTTAGCTATACCAGAACTAATTTCTTGCAGAATCCACAGCAGATACAGACATTTTACCTCTTCCTTCTCCCAATTCCTACTTCATGCTCAGTGAGTTTTGCTCCAGTTTTAAAGCCAATGGCCTGAAAGCAAGCATGACAAACATCAGGCACAGATTTCTTTCTGACAGTTGAAAAAATCTGAGACAAAGTCCATTTCATTTCCAGTGTGTAATGTACAACATATTTCTACAGAAGAATCCACACAGTTGTCCTGTAATCCAGATTAGAAAATGGATAGAAAATGTTAAGATTTAATTTTTTTTAATGTGGTTAATTAAGGAAACAAATAAATACTAACACTAAGCCTAAGCAGGAAAAAGTGACCTAACAGTTGCCTGCAGAACATGTGTAGTACAACTTGATTTTGTTTGTATAATTTCCTGTGACACCGAAACTTCGCAATGAGATCACATCTAAAAATAAGTATTTTTCATTTCCTTTAGAGGACAAAAGTTTAAACACAGATACTGGCCCTTAAATATGTCACCAAGCTTGTAGTGCAAAAACAAGAGGGAAAAAGGTCAAAAGTTCTTTAGGCATCACTAAATGGCTGCGTAACAGGAACATACCTTGACTGCTCTGTAGGTTAAGGCAAAGAACAAGGAGAATGATTTAGGTAGTCCCCACACTTGCCTGTTAAAAGCTAAGACCAATGAGAGTGGCAAAATTCCAGAAATGGTGATGGAAGTGCAGTTTGCCCAGTGCCCAAGGAGCAGCCGAGTGGCCAGGGCAGGTCAGTCTGTGACACTGCGGCCACTGTGGTTTCTGTCCCTGGCCTCCCCTGAGCACTGCAGTGCTACCAGGCTCAGCAGGTGGGCAGTGCCACAGAAACGCCTATAAATGGCTCTACAGATCCAGCACTTTCTATTAAGTCAAGATTTGCTTCACATGGCATTTGCCACATATTTCCACCTGGAAAGTGGATCCTCTTTGCTCTGGCAAGAGCACTGCCTGCACATGGAGCTAGAGTCTACATTGAGAGCATAATCCCCTTGATTAAATGCTTCAGCAAGAGCTGAGCTTGCCCACCTTGGTTGCAAGAAGACACACAAATGGTGTTATCTGAGGGCACCTTGTGATCCTAACTGGAGTATAAAAGTTGAGTAGAAGTAAATAAGTAAACAATTTATGAGTGGATGATAAAGTAAAAAAAATAGGTATGACGCAAATTAATCCTGACTTAACTGATTCATACTGTCTAAGCCAGAAACAAGCACAGAAAATGAATGGAGTGACTGTTACATGCCAGCTGTTCCATGACAACTTAATTATGTACATTTCAGAGAAACAATTTCAACCCAGAAATTAAAAGAAAAATATAAAATTCTCCACCAAAATAAAGAGACTTCTTTTTTTTGAAAAGTCCACTTTTCAACATGTCGTCTATAACAAATGCTCTAAAGAAATGGTTAAAATGTTTGGTAATATTAATGTGATATTGATAATTTTTACCATCTGGAATGTATTAAAGACATTTGCCTCTCTTAATACATCATTCCACCACTGTAATAAAATCAGCAAGGTAAACCACATTGCACATCTTTCCCTGTAATTCATAGTGTTTATTTTTCTAAGATAAGACTGGCAAATGTGCTCCATCTTTTCAGTGTTCACACAGAACCAAATGAATCTGCTTGTTGTACATATTTTTGTTTTGTTTAAGATTTGGACAGAAGGGTAAAGCTATAAGGATTGAGAGGGTTGTCTACACTGGGAAAGAAGGCAAAAGTTCTCAAGGATGTCCAATTGCTAAATGGGTAAGTGATGTAAACAAATTAATCTAGTTCAGTATGATAGTTCATGTAGCTGACAGCAGTGACATGTCCTGTTAGCTGACGCTAGGAAACCTAAAATAGCTCAGCAGCAGCAGTAATATGGAGTGCCTGTAGCCTGCTCCCACCCATCTCTCACTCCATTTACTTGTTGCACAGAGAATAGCAAGAATAAAATTTGATTTAAAGGTATGAAAACCTAAGAAGGAATGCATGTTTGCTTAGATTTAAGTTTAGCATCATCTGACATTTTCATTGCTGTTTAATTTTAGCCTACAAATAAGTCCAGTAAGTTCACCACTGTGATGTCTTTAAAATACCCTCCCAGTTTGAGAGAGGTGTTAGGACACCCTCTTAGCAAACGCTGTCATACTTTGCAACAAATTACTGAGTGGTTTGGATTCCTGGGGAAAGACAGCATGAGGAAAAACTAATACATTATTATAGTCTTTATGTATGCCAGACTGCACCCTTTTTGAGAAATGCTTCTCAGTGCGTATGCTACTGGAAGGACACTGTTTTATTTGAAAAACATCTACTGCTTTCCTCTCAACACTGTAATGTTTGTATGTAATAAGAGCAGGTCACAAAACTGCGAGGCTGGTTATGAGTATAGCTGCTTAAGTTTGGAAGGGAAGGGCAGAGAGCTCCCATGTTCAGTTATTTAGTCCCTTCCTTACTGCCTGCCTTTCCCTGCATGGTTCCTGCCCTAAGACAGGTGTCTGTACCCAGCTCTGTGCAGGGAGACACCTCACTGCTCACTTATCAGTCTGGGCCACAACCGTAACGCAGATTCAGAAGAGGATTCCTGCTGAATCAGAGTATGGAGGATATTTTTACAAAGCTGGTTTCCACCACCATGGCTTTCCATGCCACCAGTCAACCTCTTAGGGTCAGCTTCATTAAGCACAAAGGGTAGCCCTGCCATATGACAGTGAGAAAAACAGAGTGAATTGCTAGAAACAAAGAGGAGGATACAAGTAGAAGTAACCTCCCCACACGTACAGTAATGCTGAGGTTTCCTGTTCTCTTGCTCTTCACATTAAGAACGGCACCGTTTGTGTTGGGGCTCTGGGGTGTGTGTTGCTGTACATGCAGGTAGTCCGCAGAAGCAGTCAGGAGGAGAAGCTGCTCTGCTTGGTGCGCGAGCGAGCAGGACACACATGTGAGACAGCCGTCATCGTGATTCTCATCCTGGTCTGGGAGGGAATCCCAACCAGCTTGGCTGATAAGCTCTACTCTGAACTCACCGACACCCTGAGGAAGTACGGCACGCTCACGAACCGGCGCTGCGCCCTGAACGAAGAGTAAGTGGAGCAAAGGCTGTGCTCACCAAACCTGCAGCCCCGTCTTCAGCCTCAGACTCAGTACCTCTGCTCATGCTGTTACCCTGAAACATCTAGAACCTTCCCAGCTATTTCAGGTGGTTTGAAAACACACAAACCTTGTAGGAATCACAAAGTAAACATTCTTATAAATAGGAAAAAACATTTTCTCAGAGTTGTGAAGCATCTCAATATACTTACAATACGAGATCTCAGCAGGAGCCAGGATAGCTGATACCTCAACCTTGAAATAAAAGCTGGGTGCACTAAATGATACTTATGTAAGCTAACACAGACTAGCCTTAATCTAAAGAAATTGCACTGTATATTTTACCCATGTCTTTCTAAAAGAGAAGAACATTTAGACCAAAATTACCACAGTTATCACTGTATGTTACTTTGGCTTCATGGGTAGAGTCATATTTCAGAAATTATTGCTTAGCCCCTGTCAGAGGGCTCCCACATTCTGGCAGTGCTGTCAGCGCAAGCCCCTGAGGCACCATGAATATCAGTACCTAACAAGGCACCAGGCAAATGTGCCCTCATCCGAGCAAAGCTGGGTTTCTCAAACAAGTGTAGAACCCTCAAAGACCCTGCTTTGTAACCATGAAATTTTTCACTCTGATAAATTCTTCTGTTATGATGTGTATGTCTCCTTCCTGCATTTCTTCATTATTTACTGGTGGAAGATGATCCACACCGCTGATTCCCTGGAGCACTGGCAGAACGCTGATGCCCGCTGCCGGAGCGCCGCAGGGGGACCTGCCTGCTGCTAACAGCTGTGTTCTCTTATCTTTTAGACGGACTTGTGCATGCCAAGGGCTGGACCCTGAAACTTGTGGTGCTTCATTTTCCTTTGGTTGCTCCTGGAGCATGTACTACAATGGTTGTAAGTTTGCCAGAAGCAAGATTCCCAGAAAGTTTAAGCTGATGGGGGATGACCCAAAAGAGGTTGGTGTCCATTTCTAAAATGAGCTTCATTTGCAAAGAAATGTTTTCTGTCACACTGTAAATAGAGATACAGTACAGGAGAGCAGGGCCCGAGGCCTCCCTGAGTGCTGTACACGTAGGGCAATTAAATAACTGCCAGTCAAAATCGATTGATTCCAGTCACTGAGCCAGCTGAATTGATTGTCCAAATTCTGACAGCTGGTAAAAGCCCTGAGACTTGAAACCACATTTGCAGGCTTTCACAATTAGAGGAGAGGGCATGGCCTGAATAATTCTGGCTGTATTAGGCCTGTAATTGAGCATTCCCCAGTGACACAGTGGAAGGTTTACCAGCTAATGGCACATAACACTGCAACTGGAAACCAGAGCAGACTGGTTCAATGGAGACAAGCATGATGAAACTCTGAGATGACAATAGGAAGAAGAGGATAGGAAGACTCATTCTACATACAGTCCTGCCCCACTGAGTGTTTCCAGACTGGGCTCTGCGTTACAGCAAACTGGCAAATGTTTAAAATGAGCCAGAGTGATAAACATTGACCTTAGGCTGGACACAAGATACCCTGAAGTTATGACTGCAGCAACTCCTGGGCACCTCCAGCAAGTCATGTGAAGCTCCAGTGTCCCAGTCTGCTTTCTGGCAAAGACATGCAGATTTAGACCCTTGCTTGTGTACTAGCACATAAGTCCACAGATTCACTGTATTCTGATGTTCCACGCAAATCCAAGCATTATTCTCTCATAATCAGAGAAACAGGTACTTCTGCATCCTACAGCCTGTGCTGAAAAGAGTGCACTGTTCAGAATATCATCATAACTAATATACAGATTTTCCTGCCTATTGCTCTTCTACACCACCAAGAATTACAGAATAGCTCTCCTCCAAACATGCTATGGCACAAAGCCTTCTGTATCACACCCTGCAATCCTAAACTACCCACATTTCTAAGATGGATACCTGGCCAGAACACACCAGGGCACTCTTCCAACTTGCATTCTTGGATTTACTTCCTATGGAGGCCAGATTTGGGCAGGAAACGGGGTTTTACACTCCAGTCTTGGTCCCAAAGTTGAGAACAGCCAAAGCATGCATCCAGACTAGGGGCTGGGTTCCATAGCACAGACACAGTTTATAGACAGCACAAACAGAATTCTCACCAATAAAAACCAGAAGTTACATGAACAAACGCTCACCTACAGGCCATACAAAAGCTTCACATTCTGGCAGCAGCCGTACGGTCACAAGATATTTTTTGACAATTTCATGTCAAACCAAACTAGGATATTGTCCCATAGTAGGAGATACAAACTTTCAGTACGTAAAATGAATGTCTCTCTGAAACTTGTTTTTTCACAGCTCTTCACATCTTCCTAAAATACAAAAATTGCTAAAAACAAATACACCACTCCAGTATGCCACTGTTCTTTATGCACTTAAAATTAAGATAAGGGATTTGTATAAGCAAGGTTTTGAATTTGGGATTCTCATTCTTAAAGGATGGGGAACAACTCTGGAGTATCTTATTAGATTATTTTTTAAAAAACACTTTATTTTGAGAGTGTACAATTTAGAGAAAAAAGGAAGTGTGGTCATTCCCACCTTCATATCACCAATTATTAGACACATCCATGATTCCTCATTGCTTAAGGATTGGGAACTTTTTGAAGGCTGTAATATTTAAATATTTTCAAATTGCTGCATGTGAAAATGTTTCAGTATGTCCAAGTGTTGTCACTGCAATGTGCAAAACCCTTAAATTAGCCAGATGTACTTGATGGACCATTGTGATGTTATTTCTCTCAAGCTTTCTGAAGAGCATTATTTTCCCAAAACTTCAAAAAGGAAAATAAAGAGGATTATCACACTTTGATCTAAAACATATCCATATTGGACAATGTGACTTTTCTTCATATAAACTAAATTAAGAGTATAGTATGTGACATCCTATTGCAGGTATCCTACTACACTGCTGTAACTGCTCCATTCCCTTAAGGGCCTTGGAACAATAAAATTAAAAGGAGATTCACAATAGTTACTGTCTAAACACCAATGATATTGGTTTATGCCTTTACACAACTATCAGTGTAAACATAATTGTGTAACTTTGTATCCTAACTTGTTGGATCCCAGACTACAGTATGGAAATGTCATTGAACCCCATTTCATCTCCTAACAGGAAGAAAAATTAGAATCCAATTTGCAGAATCTGTCAACCCTGATGGCACCTACCTACAAGAAGCTTGCACCTGATGCATATAACAACCAGGTATGATGGGGGGAAAAAAGAAATATGAGCAGTCATGGAAATAACCTGATTTTTAACACACTTCCCAATGCTTCAGCCTATATACATTTCGTGCCAACATTTCTTTGACATCAGCATGAAGACAAATAGAAATGAACAATTCCATTTAAAATGCTCTCACAAGTAAAATTAGCAGGATTTGGTTCCACTAAATAGAACTAACCTTTTCACCTACATCAACATGATAAAAATATTTCACTCTTCAGCTCTAAAATACAAATTTCTTGATTTAGCATGACTTACCAGCCAAACCAGGAAAGCTGCCATGAATATGGTGTGAGACTGACAACAGTTTGCACTCAAGTTCTGAAGCCACAGTTTCAGTTCTGCTCTCTCAAGTAGCAGATGAATTTAGTTTCCACCAAAATAGCCTTTATAAACATGCCTTTTAAGTGAAGTTTTATATTTGAACACACTCAGCTCCACGTATGCACACAAGTGTCTGCAGCAGTCTTCTTGCATGAGGGGATTGTGTGCGCCTGTTTTCCGTGGACTGGTGTTCTCAGACACCAGCAGGTTCAGAGCTCTGATGAGGTTCCCAGTGTGGCTGCATCTCATCTACATTTCATTACAAAATGTCTTTCAGATAGTTACACCAAAATTTGACAACACACCATCTGCAAACATGTAACTGTTAGCCCTCATGTTCATTGCTCAGGTTTACTACTGTTAGGAACTTACAGAACTTACAGTCCCCAAACTTTCAGCATCTACTGTGCAAACTGTGACATCACCCTGCTTTCCTGTTGACAGCATTGTACAACCAGCACAAGACAGATTTTCAGCTTTAACAGAAACAGTAAACTAACACAAAACTGGCCATTATTATTTGCTGTAAAATTCACTCTTTTACTGCATATTTAGTAGCAGCTAGACAGGATAAGCAGACTCAGTGCAGACTTATCCAGTTTCACCTACCTGAACAGATAACATTTGGAGACTTATTATGGAGAAAACTGCGGCTATGTGCCCACTAGTTGTGGTTATCTGTCCAAATATTTGAGAGACATTCTGCAAGAGAAAAAAGGAAGAGGAAAAAAAAAAAAGAGGAGATGGTAAACAATAAAATGTTTATTTGCTTGGGCTGCTTTTCTTTTCCCACAAAAATTTACTCAAGAACATTTCTCCAAGTCAGCTGTGATGCTGCCCAACATTTGTTGAAAATACATGCTTTTACAAGTTTCAATTTTTACATTATGTAATAAGGCATGTGTATTGCTTGGCCTATTTCAGGAGTTTCATGTAGACCTTGTATTTGTGGGGAAACTGTACTCCAGCTACTGTCAGTGGCTTTAAAGAGAGATGACTGAGTTCTAATTTGCACATTGTAAAAGGTTCTAAAACCAAAAAAGCCCTAAAACTGCATTTCAAATTCCCAGATTTATTCTAATCCAAATCTGGACCACTTCTGGATTACAGTTAAGAATTGGAAAGGGTCTGTTTTCCCAACTGGACCCAACAGAACAACTTAGAGAGCAGCTGCACCTGTATAGTTTGATCAGACAATTATAGTCTGGGTAACATTTCAGACTTCTCACATTTAATTGCAAAGAAGTTTACACAGTTTTCAAGTTTTGCTCTGCTTTTATTTTCAGATTCCAGGGAAGTAAATCATCCAGATTTGAAAATACCTGTGAGCAAACTATACATATGTTTAGTGATTTTGAATGAAGACTTGGCAAAGCTTCTAATTTAACCTTAACTTAAAATGGGATTCATTAAGTTCCATTAAGTGTAGATATTCTGTGCACTCACTTGAAAGGTTCAGGAATTTCAGCAAAGGATTTTATAAATGTGATTTCATTTTAAATTTTCTAAATAAAATATGAAACCATCATTTTTCTAGGGCTTTATCTTCCATTACAAAATCCTTTCTTTTTGTGTAAGGTCTATTGTTGCAATATGAATTCTTTGTAAAGCTCCTTAATAATGACTACATGGGTACAAAGTACTGTCTTGACTGAATTCTCTCTCTTTTCAGTCAGGGGTCAGATTTGTAGTTAAGCTAATGAAATATATGTTTAGCATGCCAAAATATTACAAATCAAAAAGCAAATTATTATTTTTCATTAAGTCATTCTGAAGTCAGTTTTCTATAGCCCTTTTCCCTTAATTGCTTGGTATACTTCCAGTCTACAAAATCACTCTCACAGTGCCAGTCACGGAAACCATGCACTGTATTTGTCATGTAAAAACACCAACCCCTGGCAGAAAATCAAGAGTAATACACAAGGAAAATATTATTGGCTAATTTCACAATAGCGCCAGAGACAGAAGGTACCAGGGAACAAAGTAGCAAGGAATGAAGCATGGATACAAAATGGCCATCGAATTGCTGTAGTTTTTTTGCCTTCAAGAAGTGTTTGTAGTCACCTCCAAGAGGTGGGGGAGACCTGCCCATTGTCACAGCAGAGCATTCCTTGTGCACTTGGTGTCCTGGAGCACCCAGTGAAACCTGTCCTGTCTCTGCAGATCGAGTATGAACACAGAGCACCCGAGTGTCGCCTGGGTTTGAAGGAAGGTCGCCCATTCTCAGGAGTCACTGCTTGCCTCGACTTCTGTGCTCATGCTCACAGAGACTTGCACAATATGCAGAACGGGAGTACTCTGGTAAGTCTGGGATGTGTAATAGCCTCCTCACTCCAGCACTCAGCTCGTGGCTTTGATTCATTATCTCCTATTTAAATTTATACTGCATAATGCAGATGAGTAAAAAAAAATTAGGCAGTAACTGAGCTAACTTATTACCCCCTACACATTTTTCTTTCAAATGAATGAGACTTACAGTGTATTAAAGAAAGATTTAATACAGAACTGGTAAAAGAGGACCTGTGGAGACAATGGAAAGAAGGTCTCAGCGGAGCTGAAAGGCCTATTTCAGTGTTCCTGGCACAAAATGGTTTATATTTGTCCTCTTGAAACACTTTTTTTTCTAACAACTTTGGATTATATCTTCTAATAAAATAAAAGCAGAAACAAATAACATCTTTCTGAGAGAGTTTTAGAAATTTTGGATTTTATTCCTGCTTGAGATAAGCAGAAAGTCTGCAAGTACATGCACCCTTTACTCTCCTCAGTTCTGATTTCTGTCATGTACAGCAGAAGTTCTCTAGAAGATATGAGAAAAGCAAGCCAGTTTTCAATGTGTATTGGATTATTTCTGTGACAAAACAGTTGGGGCAAACATGAGAAAGAATACTTTTCAGTTCTGAATAATCCTCATGGCTGTAGTTTGAAGCAGCTCCCTATATTCACAGTGCAGCTCTTACTACTACCAAAGAGAGTATCTGCCTTTTTAATTCCAACTAAATTTTTCCTGTTTCCAGGGTCTGACTTAATTCATAAGTTAATCACAATGTACATTTCCAGCTGAGCTTTCTTCCCAAAACTGGGACAGTGATTTTGCTGCAGAATGTCGTCTCTATGAGCATCTTTTTCCACAAAGATCCTCCCAACACCTGTTCTAGCTGGAACTAACACAACAAGCTTGCTGCATGAATTAAGCAACTTCCTTAAATCTTGTTAACATTACAGTGACTGACTCCATCACAAAGTTCTGGAGGTTGCCACAGTAAGGCAATGTGTGAAATACGACACTAGTGTGTTACATTGCACGCTCTGTCTGATAGGTAGCTACCTCATGTATTGTAGTGAAAGAATCTTCAGGTGAGTACGAAGTCCCAGATTCCACTGCTTTAGCTCTCTGGTCACAATACACAATGGATCAAGAGTTTTTTTCACATGAGGGTAATCCCTAACTATAGTGTTCATTTCAGCACAAATAAAAGAAATAGATATCGATATACTTTCTGTTTCTTTTAGCACTGTCCAACAAAGTAATGGAAGAAATTACATTTGCAGGCTTGTTGTGATATGCAAAAATTGCACAGAAACCTATAGTTTACAAAGAGCTTGCCAGATGCCAGTGCTGAGAGTGGCAGGGCAAGGCACAATGCAGAGGTAGAGTTTCAGATCTCTAATACACCTTTCTGACAGGTTTGCACACTGACTAGAGAAGACAATCGTGAAATTGGCCAAACACCAGAAGATGAGCAGCTCCACGTGCTCCCATTATACAAAGTCTCTGATGTGGATGAGTTCGGAAGCACTGAGGGCCAGGAGGAGAAGAAGAAGAATGGCAGCATCCAGGTCCTTACCTCCTTTCGACGAAAAGTAAGGATGTTAGCAGAGCCTGTTAAGACCTGTCGACAAAGGAAGCTAGAAGCAAAGAAAGCCGCTGCAGAAAAGCTTTCCTCCTTGGAGAATGGGTCTAGCAAAGTCGAGAGAGAGAAGTCTGCTGCAGCACGCAACAAGCAAGGCACCTCTGAAGCAACAGGTCATGCAAAGCAGCTGGCAGGTAAACAAAGGAATCTGAGTAGGGTCAGCAGTGGTAAGCATCCTACAAAGCAGGGCCAGTTATAATCAGCCTCAAGGAAATCATTATTTTCAGCCCAAGAATGTACTGAAGTAAAAAGGCAAGAGAATTCTTGAAAGTGAATATCAATATTATATAAATACTAAATTTGGAGTGCCAAATTTGGTACAATTCCAGAGAAGAAAAAAAAAAAAAGAGAAGTTGCACTGAGAAATCCTTTACTGTTTGATAGTTAACATTTATAGAAATCTAGAACCAAACTCTGCTTGCCATTGATGCTTTTTTTCCTGGTCTCAGGAATGAAATCTAGACATGGCTGGAGGTTAGAGGGTCGAGGGTTGTCTACCTCAGTATTTTAATAGGATTCCATCACGCCGCCAAGGTGGAAACACGTCGCGATGCCCACCATGCATGCACCACCCCACCGTCGATCGGTATACAATTTATAGACCTTACACATTAACATATCTACCAAAGTGGCCCAATAAGGGGCTTGGATGATCTAACTTCTAGTTTATAGAACGTGTTCTACTGAGAGGAGCCATGGCTCCTCAAGTTAATAGAATGTTTGGTCTCCTAGCTCTACAGGACCTTGGAACTATGCTGAGTTATCAGACTTAAAGAATTACAAGTATGCATGCTAATACTTGTGGATACATAGAACTGTGTAAAAGGTATAGAAAAGAAACAGCAAAAAATCCTCTTGGCATCACCATCCAGTGCATTGTAAATTATCTTTAAAAGACTAGCAGTGCTAGAAGTCATGAAGAGAAGTGTGTAGTGCTGCTGCCAAAGAAAGAATGCCCTACACATCACTCAATGTCTGCCACTGTTACAGACAACCTCCTAATCTGAGGAGATACAAGTGTACTTTACCACTATTTATACTCTCTGCCTAAGACCAAAAGCAAAGCAGGTCTTCCATAGTGGAGTAAGAGTTTATGGCAGTTTTCAGAAGCAGATTTGAGAGTCCTGAGCAAAGGAGTTGTCAGAACTATTTCACTGTTGCAGCTGTTTTCCCAGAGAGGAAAAAAGTGATACATCCAGGGCCACCCAGAAGGTCACTGAAATACCTATGAATAGAAGTCAGCTGTCCCATGACCCAGGCAAGGGTTATGACCATTAGATTATGCCATTGCACTTTAATGAATGGTGGTTTTGCTCTTATGTCTTCAGTTAATCTCACTTATTACTGCAGTGTTCGATCAGTGAATGTTGGTTTTAACATACAGCTAGGGACATTTCTCAAAGTCAATTCTATTAATATAGATGAGAAGAATTATTTATTCTTGGGGAAAAGAAAGTCACTTTGTGCATGGCTGTTTGGGAGCACTTTGAAGCTCCATTTCATGGGCTACTTAAAAGATGATTCAACTTTTTGGATTTTGTACATGTGACTCTGAACAGACTGCACTGTCCTCGTTTTCCCACTGCCACTAGCATCTGATCTCGTTGGATACATGCCAAAAAGGAAGAGTAGCCTTAGTATTTATTCTTATAGGATGGTATTTGAGATATGAGAAAGGGAGCTTCTGTTAATGAATCTATTTTTCTTTGCAATTTCATATAAAATATGTAATTTGTTGGGTGCGTGTTTGGCTTTGGGCCTTTTTTTTAAAAGCCTGTTTGTTGTGCGGTTGTTTGTTTTTTTCCTTTTTACATCTACAGATCTTTTACGTCTTTCAGGACCAGCCACACAACAACAGCAGCAGCAGCAGCAGCAGCAGCAGCAGCAGCAGCAGCAGCAGCAATATCCACAGCGCACTCTTCCTAACAACCCTCAGTCAAATCCCATTAACTCTTACTCGGGTTCAGGTTCTGCAAATCTCTATGGAAGGTTGCCTAATCCAGCCAATGCTTATCCAAACTCTTCGTACACTTCAGATCCATATGGAGGGTCCAATCCCATGAACCTCTATACAACCTCATCACAGTCTGCGGGGTCTTATTTGAATTCTTCCAGTCCCATGAACCCTTATTCAGGATCTTTAAGTCAAAATAACCAATATCCCCCCTACCAATGCAATGGAAACATAGCTATGGACAACTGCCCCTCTTACTTGGGCTCCTACCCTTCCCAGCATCAGCACATGGACTTGTATAGTTGCCAGAGCCAAGACCATATGTCTAAACTAAGTCTACCACCCATTCAAACATTATACCAGCACAGGTTTGGGAATAACCAGAGTTTTGGTCCCAAGTACTTGAATTATGGAAACCAAAATATGCAGGTAGACTCCTTCAGTAATTGCACCATTAGACCAAATTTACACCACATAGGGTCATTTTCCTCTTACTCCACCCATGAGGCCAATGGCCATTTTATGGAGGTTGCCTCAAGGTTAAAATCTAATCTGAGTAATTCAAGCATGGATTATGCCTCCATGAGTAAAACAGGTGAACATCATCACATGCAACCCGCATCACATTTACCACATGACTACCATTCTGCTCCAAGTATGTTTAGTGGTCCTCCTAATTCACTGCATCTCCAAAATAAGGATAACGAAATCATTTCACATGCAGTTAATGGTTTGTCTAACATGCTTCCAGGTCAAAACCATGACAGGACTACTCCCCAGGGTGGTTTAGATAAAACTAATGTGCTGAATCCAGAAAAAGCAGAGGATCCCGATGAAGTCTGGTCAGATAGTGAGCAGAACTTTCTGGATCCAGAAATTGGAGGAGTGGCAGTTGCTCCATCTCATGGGTCAATTCTCATAGAGTGTGCAAAACGTGAGCTCCACGCAACGACTCCCTTAAAAAATCCCAACAGGAACCATCCCACCAGAATATCCCTTGTATTTTACCAGCACAAGAGCATGAATGAGCCAAAACATGGTCTGGCTCTGTGGGAGGCAAAGATGGCTGAGAAGGCAAGAGAGAAAGAAGAGGAATGTGAGAAGTATGGCCCAGACTATGTGCCTCAGAAATCCTATGGCAAAAAAGCCAAGCGGGAGCCTGCAGAGCCCCATGAGCCCTCTGAGCCAACGTACGTGCGCTTCATCAAGTCCCTGGCACAAAGGACACTGTCGGTCACCACGGACTCCACCGTCACCACATCTCCATATGCCTTTACACGGGTTACAGGGCCTTACAACCGATATATCTGACTTCACACCTTGGTTGGTTACCTCATTTGAAAAAACACCTTGTCACTAGGATAGTAGTGCTTTAGGTTTCAGGGAAGGGAGAAGAAAACAGTATTTTTACAGAACTCATCGGTGGAAAAAGCCTCGGCACACCAGCAAAAAGAGGTAAATCTCACTAGAGCACTTGTTTTCCACTGATTTTTAAGTGGTCACAGATGGCACGTAGGAAACAAGACCAAAGCATCCTATGCAAAAAAGAAAAAAAAAAAAAGAAAGAAAAAAATAAAAAGAATACAACAAAAAAGTGTTTCACAATTTACATTGGAAAACACTGGCTCTATTACTGAAAGAGATAATCTGCAAATGGATTTTTTTTCTTATAGTTTTGGACATCTGTGGCCACTTTTAACGTCATCAAATTTGCATAGTCATGGAACAGGAGCAAAAAAAACCCCTAAAAAATAATACTGTAGTATTACAACTGCAGGAATCTTAAAATAACATCTGGTGCTGAATCTATGATGTACTGAAATACTGGAATTATGGCTTTTTAACATACAGTTTTTACTGTAATCTTAATAGTCTTTTGATTTTATTTAACAAAGTAGATAAGTATAAAGCAAATAGACAGCAAAACACTGAATTTGTTTGAATATTCTAAAACCATGGTGCTATCTAAGAGAATGGTGTCTTTATTTTATCAGTCAAACAGTTAATGCCTTTATAACAAAATGTCAATGATGTAGTCAAATGTTCTTCAGCAACAGGGAGGACCTTTTCATTCATGTATGTATTGAAGTTACCTGGTCTTAAAATAAGCTTACTTTTTAACATATGGGAATTACAAAACCTCTGGATTTTGGTCATCCAGTCAAGTCCTAGAAAAGGACAATAAAATAGAGAGAGATATTTTTTTTTAAATAGTGTTCCAAAAGCACTTTGTCTACCTAAGCTTGGCAACTTGAACAATGCTAAGGTACCAAGACATTAAAAAAAAAAAAAAAAAAAAAAAAAAGAAGAGTGTCCTTTGATTTTAAAATGCAAAGATAATTTTTTTTAACTAAAAAAGCTTTTAAATACATTTGGTTTAGCCATGCATCAGCTAGTGGGCTACATATCCATTTTTAATACAGTCAGTTATGGTAAAAATGGGGCTTACTGGATATAAGGGAATACTTTAGTACACAAAACACATTTTTTCTGGTGCTCATCTCACACAGCTATACTGTAAACTGTTTTCTACAACTATTATGACAAGTTCATTGCTCAAATATGTACAGTTTTAAGGAAAGAATTTTATATTAACCACAGGTAATAATTAGCAGCATGCAACAAACTACACCTAGCTAGCTTGGGCTTCTGCTGTTTCTAGAGATCTGTGCACTTCCACTATGGAATGGCAGAACTGCTTTTGTGTTGATAATTATGTACATTGTGGTGCAAGTAATTTCTCGGTGCAAGTGGTCTCTTTTCCAGGAAGACTGAGCAGACCGATGCCTATACAAGATGAATGAAACAGGGTTAGTTCTGTGCGATTCCATTGATTAAACAGAAAAAAAAATAGGCAGCTGGTTTGCTGTGGTGGTTTTAAATCATTAATTTCTATTAAAAAAAAAAAACAGGAGAGTTGTATAGTAAATTAAATTGTAAACAAAACTTTTTTTAACGCAATGCTTTAGTATTTTAGTACTGTAAAAATATTAAATCTATATATATTTGGGTTTTGAGCTGAATTCACATCATGGTGCTACTCAGCCTGCTACAAATATATCATAATGTGAGCTAAAAATACATTAAAAGGTTTGAGTGATGTTCCTACTTGTCATATACCTCAACACTAGTTTGGCAATAGGATATTGAACTGAGTGTGAAAGTTTATATATTGTATACCATCTTTTTCCCCCAAAAGCCTTTGAAAAAAACAAACAAACAAAAAACATAAACAAAAAAACCCTCAATACTTGACATTTTAGCAAGTATAACTTGAACTTCAACTTTTTTTTTTTCTTTTTTTTTTTGGTTCTAAAAATTCAGGGATATTTCACCTCATGTTCTCCTATGCCAACGTGTCACCTGTGTGTATGTAAAGCTGTTGTAGGTTAAATATATTATTCTTGGGGTTTTTGTTTTGGTTTTTTTTTCAGGGATTTAATGTTTTTCTTTTGAATCCCTTCTCTTATTTTTCTTGTACATGTATTGTGTAACTAAAACTAATTTTGTAAATTTGTTAGCTCTTTTTATTGTAACAGAAGTGTTTAAGAGATTTAGAATGTTTTGACTGTTTCAAATGAATAAACAAAAAGTAAGTAGAATGCACTGAGCTGATTAAAGGGAAAAATGTAAGGCAGGGGTTTGGCAAGTGACTGTTTGCTAGAGTTGTTCAAGTCACTCTCTAAACAAGGCTTCTTGGATACTGTAATGAATAAAATAAAATATAAAAAGGTACAGTCTGTACAAGGGCTTCCCTAAACATGCAAACCTCCATGTTCCAGCTATATCTTGTGCAATATACTGTAAGATTAAGTTTGGTCGAAAGAAATTCTATCCAACAGAATCACAACTCAAGTCAATCAAAGGAGGCCTTTGGGTTTAATGGTCAAATATTTATTATGGCAATTTTGTTTTTTCTCAGTCTGTGACTTTACCCACTGCATTGAAACAAAAGTTTCGCCTTTAAAAAAAAATGATGGTTATATGTCAGATTAAGTAAATCATTATATATCTTCATCTTTTGGTGATTTTTTAAAAAATCCTATATAATTCATGTAATCCATAGTAGATGTTTGGTTAATATGCCGTGCACCGTCATTTGCCAAACTGCTGGCAGCAGGAGCAGGAAGCTTAGTTGATGAATCAGTTTTGTATTGTAAATACCTGAGCTGTAATTTTTGGTGTACAGAACCCTGCCTCAGTTGGAACGAATGACAAAGCAGACAGAGTTGCTTGTATAGGATTATCAGGTTGACTATAGCCATACTTGAAGATGCTTCTGAGAGTTGTCAACTTTACTTGAATGAATTTTTCATCTTGATCAACGCACAGCAGTATAAAGTTCACTTCTAAAGCTAGTGGTTAACTTGTGTAGGAAACTTTAGCAGTTTGACACTAAGGTAATGAACTTCTGTGTGCATTTTCTATGCTTATGTTCCACTTTTTTTTACTTTAGTTTCATTCATTTTCATGAGATGTTTGGTATGTCTATAAAAAGAATCCGAGGATGGTTATAAATACTGTAAGTATTGTAATGCAGGTTATTTGAAAGCTGTTTATTATTATATCATTCCTGATAACGCTGAGATGTGGGTGTTTTTAATAAAATTTATATTTATTTAATGCACTCTAAGTCTGTCTTGCAGAAACTTGTCTTTCCTTGTCATTTTTACCAGCTAACAACAAAGCAGGCATCATGCTCAAACAAAGTGCATCACTAGGGACTTCAAGACAGAACGCCTAGGCATCACCTTTATTCCTAGTTCTGCTTTGACTCTTACCTCTAAAGGCTGGGACACAGGCTGCTGAGCCCAGGCTACTGCTCCATAAAATCTGTGTTTACATGGAAGGAGGGGGGCATTTTTATGGGCAGGAAGAGACAGTAGAGCTTCCCTGCTGGTTTTCCATTGGTGTTTGTGTACACAAATGAATATGACATATTTACTGTTCCAGTGCCCTCACTGCTCAAGTAACAGCCACAAATGCACACCTGGCAGAGGCAGGACAAGAGGGAGACTCTAAGCATTCATTGTTTAGGGTATTTAGCTGTCCCTGGTTAAGCATTTTCTACTTGATTTCAAATTACTCCCAAATTATGAGATGCTCCAACAAATAGTATTGTGCCAGGGGAGGGTTAGATTGGATGTTAGGAAAAATTTCATCACCAAGAGGGTTGTAAGGATTGGAAAAGGCTGTCCAGGGAAGTGGTTACGTCACCATCCCTGGAGATATTCAAAAGACCTGTACATGTGGCAGCCGGGGACATGGTTTAGTGGTGGACTTGGCAGGACTTGTACAGTTGGACTTAATGACCTTAAGTGTCTTTTCCATCCTAAATTATTCTGTGACCAAGAAAAATCCCAAAATTATAAAAGCCTAAAACCTCAGGTATAATCTAAATCACTTACAAGCTAGAGAAAAGCAGAAGCAGTAACAAAGCGTGTCTCAATCAATACCAGAACATACATTCTTGGAGGCATCAGAAAAAAGCTTGCTTTCCTGGTTCCTTTGTTTAACTTCAGGGGATATCAGGACTGAATTCTGAAATTGCCTATTCTGTGGGACGAGACAGAAGTTGTTCTCTCTGGAGCTGCAAAATGTTTCTGTGACAATAGCAAGAATTCTCAAGCTTCCTTTTTTAAGAGCCCAAGTTTGTTGTCAGCACTGGTTACCCCATCCATCAGTGCCACACACCTTGGAAAGCCCCCGTCATGCACATTCAGATCACTTGGTGTCTTGGGAGCGTGGCGATCTAAACCACAGCAATCTGCAATGTTCCCCCCTGGCTCTCAGCATATTCCCAGATGGGAATGTCTTGAAGCAGGCCAGCACACTGCAGCAGTCAAGTGTTGCTCTTTTCTGTGCACAAGTGACTTTCCTGCATTAGACAGCTGAACAGACAGAGGCACTGGCTTAACAGTGCTCTCACACCCCTTTAGTCTTCCTCGAAAAAGAATCCTGCCATTAATGAACATTCCCATCGGCTGCCTTTCAGCATAATTTCTTCAGTGCACTTCCAGAGATCTCATTCCAAAGGTGCTGCTAACATGGGCACAGTGTGCTCACAGCCAAGACCATGGAGAGGTCAAACCAGACCTGCCCACAGCACTTCTCCCAGGAATACAGGCTCTTCCTGAGACTTTGCTCCTGTGCCTCAGGCATGGTGACAAGGCACCCCTCACCATCTCTACCCAAAGCACTGGCTGTAGCCCAGTACAGTAGTTACAACTGGGAATGTCCAGCTGAGCATCCAAGTAGCTTCTGCCTCATCTTTCCTCTTCACTTCCCCATCTGTTCTGTCATTTCCTGCCTTTTGACATCTCACGGAGAGGACAATATAGATTTTTATGGGAATGACTGAAAAGCCTGTGGTAACAAGCCAAACCAGGGTGAACAAATCCCATGCAAAAATTAAGAGCAACAGGTGATGATGCTCAGAGATATGAAAAAATATCCAACACAAAAAGGAGGAAAGGAAAAACCCAACAAATTTCTCTTGGAGAAGCAAAGCACCTTACAGAAGGCAGGGATTAAGTGGTGGGTAATGGTGGTTTCTCCATATGCACATTTTCAACACACTTTCAAATAGGAAATATTTAAGAAAAGCTCAAATATTTTCACTCAAGTAATGATCTATGCAGGGGGACAAGACCTTGAATTTAAACACGAACCCTGTCTGCAAAACAGAGCCTATATAAATGCACATTCTCTTGCCTGTAGGCTGTTCCCAAGAGCACGGTCCTGCCCGCAGAGCTCTCCATTACTTCTACACTTATGTGATGAGTGTCACCTCAAACATGCAAAAGCTTGCTGGTAATCCAGCAGCACTGACATTAAAACTGGCACATATCATCATCTTGGCAGCAAATTAATACGCTGCTATTAAACTGACACAGTAACTTCCTTTTCCTGAAAAAGATGTGTCTGTCAAGTTTCTGTTACACTCAGCTCTGTTTACCTAATGCAGACACAACTAATAATTTTGAGGCACTCAGAGAACACACATTTTGTCTCAGAGGACTGACAGTTCCATCCCCACGAACCCATGAGCCACAATGACTGCTCTCCGTCCATCACTCTGTTAGACACTTGGCTTTCCAACTATGTTTATGCATTAAGCGACTCCATTTACTTTGACCTGCAAATGATTCCCAAAGCTAGCTTAATTAGGGAAAATATTGTGCAAAATTCTTGCAAAACTTGGGAGATGAGTCAGCTTTCTGTTTTACTCTCCCCACCTCTAACCAGCAAAGGGAGTATCTATCATTAGCACAGAAAGTGCTGGTGATTTAAAGAAACAAAAAATGCTCCTTTTTAGAGGGAAGAAAAATCTTGCACTTGGGGTAAGAACATGAGAAAGAAGGAAGAGGTCTGCTGAAGATCTACTGCTGTCCCTTCTGATCAGAGAACACTAAAGCCAGAAGCTGCCTACTTGACTTGGATGTTGCAACACGAGGCAATTAAGCCCCAGACAAACACCACTGTCACTGCAGCAGAGTGGGGGCCAGGGGAACACGAAGGAGGGATCCCCAGATGCTAGCCATGGAGGAGGGAATTACATACTTCCTACAACATGGTATAAAAACATCTCCAAAGCTTTTCTGTTTAGAAATCTCTTTACTCTTGACTTCAAAGGTCTCCTTCCTTGCAAGTTTGTGAGAACAAAGCACCATTCTTTCTCCCCCAGACAATTTCTCCATTAGTTCAGGTGGAGTACTCGCAACCTTGGCATTCAGGTCCTCCATGCCTGAACAGATTCAGATCATCATCTTCCAGGATGTAAAAGGCTTGAAGTACTCTGGGGTACACACAGGCACATCCCAGCAACTCCCTCCATTCCATATCACAAAGAAACACTTCCCGCCATTATATGCAGGAGTGAGGGAAGCCTGCTGTTCTACTTCCTTTTAGGATGGGGTTTAATCCTCAGTGTTAAAACCAATGCTACCCTCTTGTTTCATGGTCCCAGCAGAAGCAAAGTGTCACTGCTGGAGGCAGCCACGGGAGAGTTTGCAGGGATTTTTCTTTTACAACCCAGCCAAGCCAATCTAGGTTAACCCATTTCTCCCACTCAAGATTTGCTTCAACTACCACATTAAATACTTTGTCTTCACAGTATTTTACACAAGGAAACCATCCCAGGGTAGGTACATTTCCTCCTAATGTCATGGCAACACAGCTGTACACTCCTAAATCACAGCAGAAAAGCCAGCCTGGCAGGAACAGCTTGGGATTGTGGTTCAGTTTCCTTTTAGTTTCCACTGCATTAGCAACTGGAACCTCAGTGGATTTTCAGGTGTAATCATCTTCCTCTTATTTTTCTGCTTCTGTTGTGATTATTTGTAAAAATGACAGCATTGTTATCTTCCTTTATGTAAGGCTTCATACAGACCACTTTGGTAAAGAGATTTAACTGGAGGGGATGGCTTTAAGTGTAGTCTGCTCTGAAAAGGGCTGGGTAAAGTGGCATCCTGGGGCTCCCAGTTTGCATTTCAATTATTGCTGTAGGCCAATGTGCCTGATATGGAAAGGGGGGTGGCATTTTCCCCCCATCTATCCCTCCCCAAACAGATGCAACAGATCTCTTCTGACTGGCCCTTCTCCCCACCTGTGTAG
This sequence comes from Orthonyx spaldingii, assembly GCA_013397795.1. Classification (NCBI taxonomy): domain Eukaryota; kingdom Metazoa; phylum Chordata; class Aves; order Passeriformes; family Orthonychidae; genus Orthonyx; species Orthonyx spaldingii. The sequence continues at coordinate 86,213 of VZTJ01006267.1, read as the reverse complement.
TCCTGGCTCTGTTGACATTTGTACAGGCACAAAGCTGGTCAGATGGCAGCAATCCAGTTCTAATTAATGGGAGCAAATGGCTTGCTATAAACAGAGGAAAGGTTGGCATGGGGGAAGGTGACAGATGTCAAGCAAGGGGAAAACATCTATTAGCTGTTCCCTCCTCCACTGCCACCCCAGTACATTTGTTTTGCATAACAGCCCTTCAGTTCAGGCCCTGATTAAAACATCCAGACTCTGAATATTTGGTCTGTATTTGAACCTTTGCAGCACCCACACAGCCTTCCTAAGACAGGATACTGGAAGGGACCATGTAAGGCAGAATTTTAAAACCTCAGGCTTGCCTGCTCTTCAAGAATTTATACAGTCTTATAATCAGTAACCCTGGCAAATCTCCCCTCTGTTTGTCTCTTCTGTTAACACTCTCCATACCAGAAGCAAGCAAGCATTTTGTCAGAGGGCTGCAGTTTGCAGGCATTTATTCTCCCAGCTCTTAAGATGAAAACGATTGCTCATTTGCACCAAAGAATTCCAATATCTCTGGTGCAGGATGCAACCAAGAGCAGCCTTTTTCCACCTTGACCCAGCACCTATAGGAGCCTTAGGCGAGCTGCAGAAACTCCTAAGCTGAGCTGCTCCAGGGAAGACAGGGACCAAGTCCGTGGCACAGCATATGTGCCTCATAGAGGACACCCTGGGCTCCCATTGACCACAATGCCAGGCAAGAAATACTAGCACAGAGGAAAGCCACCAGTACTATGACAATGCCACTGTGAGGGGGGATGCCAGGTGATATCAGAAAAACCAAAGCAGTACAGGAAGAACAGTCTAACAGTTCCTGGAGTACTCAAATCGCTAGGCACAAATGCCAACCATGTAAGGTGACAAGACAGAGGTGAGCCTCTCTCATAGGACTACCAAGATGACATTTATATCTGCTCTCCTGGTAATTTTCCCAGTAGCACCACATTGGCATTTTAGAGAAGGATTTGCATCTCAGGACTCCTAGCCCCAGCACAGGCAGAGCAAAGTTTCCAAGTTAAATCAAATTGAAAACCACATGTGCTTTTGACAAGGAAACCAGGTCAAGTGTAGCCACGCGTTTTCAGATCTCCTGCAGCTGTGCCTATTACACTAAGAAAGCAGCGCTGCCTCCTCCTCCACCACATTCTTTGTTGCTGCACAGCAGCAGCTGCTTCCTTGGGAAAGCCAGGCAAGCAGCTTAGTTAGATATTCTCAGACGTCCCCCAGAAAAACACATTTTAAGTGTGAGGGAAAGAAGAAAACTTTACAAAGTCTGAAGAGAACAAGTTTCTGTGAATCCAGCAAGTATTCCTATTCGCTCTCTTCATGCATTTGCAGTTAGGCACTATGGAACTACCCAAATACACAGCTAAGTTTATGTATCACAGTCATAGGATGGGTCAGGATGGAAGGGACTAGAGCAGCTCATCTGGTCCAATCTCCATGCTCAAGCAGGGTCATCCCAGAGCACACGGCACAGCATTGCATCCAGACAGTTCTTGAGTATCTCCAGTGAGGAAGACTTCATGCCCTCTCTGGGCAACCTTTTCCAGTGCTCACTCACCCACACAGTCTAAAGAAGTTCATACTCATGTTCAAGTGGAACTTCCTGTGCTTCAGTTTCTGTCCATTGCCTCGTGTCCTATTGCCTGGAACCACTGAGCAGAGTCTGGTTCTGTCCTCCTAACACTTTCCCTTCAGACACTTAAGAGACATTGATGAGTTACCCTCTCTGTCATCTCTTCTCGAGGCTGAACAGGCCCAGCTCCCTCAGCCTTTCCTCCTAAGAGATGCTCCAGTCCCCTCATCACCCTTGTGGCCTCCGCTGGACCTGCTCCACAAGCTCCATGTCTCTCTTGTGCTGAGGAGCCCAGAGCTGAACACAGCACTCCAGATGTGCCTCACCAGGGCTGAGCAGAGGGGTAGGATCATGTCCCTCAACCTGCTGGCAACGCTCTTCCTAATGCAGCCAGGATACCATCTACCTTCTTGGCCACAAGGACACTGCTGGCTCATGGACAGTTTGTTGTCCAGCAGGACACCCAGGTCCTTCTCCACAGAGGTGCTTCCAGCAGGTCAGCCCCCAGCCAGTGCTGGTGTCTGGAGTTATTCATCCCTATGCATATGGTCAGGTACAGCTGACATCTGACTAGCTGGGAATATTAGCAGCCACATTCTTCCTCTTCCTAAGAAAGTAGTTTGCTGCCAGTTGATAGTCACAAGTTACACATGGCCGTTGAGCTACGCTGTGAAGATCCCCCTACAGAGAAAGCCATGGATTGTCACCCTAGGAAAGCCAGTACCCTCTTTTATATGTGTTATACTTGTGCTGATAAACAAACCAAAGGTTTGCTTCATATGTGATGCCTGCCTGCTTGCCTCTAAATCACAGATTAAGCAGTCAGCAGACACTGTTTGATCCATGGAAGGCTCTGCTGCTAGCAAGTATTCCCAAACAACTCCTGCAAAAGAGCAAACAAAGTGCTTGCCTGTTCAGTTAACACTGATCAATCAATTACAGTTAAGAAGAGAGATTATACATTAAACAACCTCTTGCCACAGAGGCAGGAAAAGATCTCTTGCCTACCACACACACACAGACATCTTCCAAAATACAGCTAGGTTCCTGTTAGGAAGCATGGCCACTATTTTTAAATGACTGCCAGAAGAGATTCAAGCCTTCAGTGCAGGGGAGAGAGCATTAGTCCAAGACATGCCTCTCCTCAAGGAAGGGGATTCCTCCTGCCATTCAACCCAAATTATAATAATGCATGTGCTGGGCCAGAGGGAGAGAACTATGCCTAAGGGGAAGCATGACACTGCAGTATGGGAATGAAGAGCTTTGCTGCCTGTTCTCATTTCAGCTTATGGATGTGATGTTAATATTAAACACCACAATAAAAGACAGTGCTCAGAAACAGCACTTGACCCCTGCCTTCCTCTTCACAGGCAAGCACCTTCCCCTGTAGGCTCTCTCCTTTTCCAGCTACAATTTAAAAGCAGCCAAAACAGAGGTGTGATGCTTGTCAGGAGCTCGATCCCCCAAGCAATGAGTCTGCTTTGATAACAACTCAGGCAGAGAAACTCTTCGTTTTGGCGTCAGGTCATATTTCCCTATGAGCTGTGCTGTGGGACTCCCATTCTGAGCAGTCCTGGGTGGGTACGAAAGGAAAATCCATCTGGTCATAGATGTCAGGGAGGTTCATCACCTCCAAGGGTAAGTAGTGACTGAACAGGGAATAGACAGACTGCAGCCATGGATTTCAGCATCTAAACTCTGCTTAGAACCTACTTTGGGTATCCAAGCCCCTAAACTCAGTTTCTAGGTCACAGCTCCCTTCCAAAAGGGTCTGCTCCAAACCGCATGGGAATGTTACAGCAATAAACACATTATCAGTTTAGGTGTTTGGATACTGTGGTAACAGCACCTGATTTTTGTATGCTTGAACTGGGAGAGCTCAACTGCTTTTTTCTGTTTACATTAACTTTCTTTTTTCCTGCTTTCAACTTCCACCTCTTATGAGGTAAGCCCTATTAAAACACTTGGCTTTTCCTCATCTTTGCTTTAAAAAGACCTCCTTTAGAGAGCTGTTCCACTGTCAAGCAGTTTATTAAAAAAAAAGAAAAAGAGTGGGTGAGGGAGAACGAATGAAAGAGATGGCTTTCTATAAAATCTTCCAGTTCATCTAGTCCACCTCAAAGCAGGTATAGACAAGAATAGCTACTCAGTGTGCATGTAAAATTGTTTTACTAAATGTGAAAGGAAAACCATTGATTCAATCTCATAGACACGAGAAGTCAGGATTGCACAGAGCTGCCATTAGTGCTCTTGCTGCTGTGAAATCTGAAAGGAGTGGAACGGCCACTCTCTCAGAGGCCAACACAAAGGCAATGAAGGAAGCCAAAATTACTCTTCTGAATTTTCTCTCACTGCTGCTATAATTGGGCACCCCAAGGTATTTTCTTCTCATTCACAGTAGTGAGTAGTCAAACCCATCACTGCATACATAGTAGGCAGCACAAAACTGATCGCTTCTTCGCTGATTTTTCATAATATGATCAAACAAATATTTCACTATGACCCACAAAACCCTATGTACATCATCAAAAGATGGAAAAAATGCTGAACAGAAAAAAACCCAACCCAAAACACTAAAAAAAACCCAGAAACAGAGATGCAGATCTACTTACTGCTTTTTTCTCTGTAAAAGTCCATACAAAATGGTTTCCTTTCCAATTCTTATCACATCAAGTACTGGCAAGGGGAAAAAACCAAACCCTAATGGCCAGAATCAACGTTCAGCTGGAGAAATGCCACACAATTCAACAACCATGCTTTAGTTGCCTTAACAGCAAGAGCAGCGTAAGGGGACTGGCTCACAGCATTACAGGCACACTGTATTCTCTCGTTCGGAAATAATGGCACGAAACACTAAACAAAGCAGCCCCCCGTGAAAACTTTACCACCTTGCAGTGAACTGCCCCAAATGTCAAGCTGAGAAGAGCATCTTGCCACTGGCTGACAGCTCTACAGGCAGAAAGGCCTTATTCCAAGTCATCAGCAGTGACCTCGAAGAGTTGATGGGGATTGCAAAGGGCCCTGGGGCAAATGGTGTTTTCTACTCAAATTCATTCTTTGGCCCATTTGGGTGAGATAACTGAAGGTGAAGACACTGAAATTCTCTTCCTTGAGTATAAATCTGTATGTGCAGAAAGCAAAATCCTCCCATCACTGTGGCTGAAGGGTCATTCACTTTAGAGTTGGACTTGATGATCATTGTGGGTCCCTTCCAACTCGGAATATTCTGCAAAAGAATGAAGCAAATCTTGAAGCCTATAGAAAGTATGTGGCCAAATACACTACAAACTCTTGGAACCTTAAAAGGTTTCAAGCTGTGCATGCTGAAAACCTTGAAAAGCCACCTGATTATTGGAATATAAACAGGTACTTCAACTTCTTTTTAACATCTCACATTAACTAGCCAACACTCAGCTGGCCACTTTGAGAAGTATTTGAGTGCAGACTAACTGTGGATCAGACTACAGTAACATCCATTTCCATACTTATTGAAACATTTTGTTTTCTTCCCCCAATTACAGATTTACAAAAGCAAACCTTTTTTTATACAATTTTTGATTGTTCACAAAACAGTCTAGGTACACTGCAAAACCTGGGATATAAGCAGTACAGATTCTGGGAAACGGTTATGAAATGCAGAGCTTTCTCAGAGCCTTGCTTTACAAGGCTGAGCTCAGTGTGTGGGAGCTGTTTCAGACAGTGCTGCTCTGACCCTCTTGCCCTTTTAAGATCCAAGAAACTCTCCCAACAGCCTAGTTCTCCAAAGGTCCTTCTCAAAAGGCAATTCATAAAGCTTGAAAGTACTAAGATGACAGTGGATATAGGACTTGTGGGAAAGTTCAAGGCAAGACAATGCAGACATTCTGCAAAGTGCTACAGAATCACTATGAAGGTGTAAGAACTGACACAGAAGGAAGTGAACTGCACTCACCCTTGCTTATTAGTCAGCAGTACAACAATTAGGCAGTGTTTGCAGAACTCCAGCCAGGCCCACCACAGCTTTTATTCCAAGATGCAGACAAGCTACACTGAACCAGAAGCACCATCTGGTAACTGCTACCAACCACAGCAAGACATGGACTGGGGATTTCTGAGTGGATCGTATGTGACAGAGGAAAGGCTGGCTTGAAAGAAAAAGGAAAACGCTCCATCTCATTCAAGATTCTCCTTACAGAAGAAGGAAAAAAACCCAAACCATAACAGAAAGAGTGAAAAACAGCACAAACCTGGCACAACACAGAAAGGAGAAGGAGAGGGAGGACAGTCTGAGGAGAGAAACTGTAACTGGTTTTTGCTGTGGATGCGATTTCACTGTTGCCTGTTACAAGCTGCAGAAATCAGGCAGAGACAAAGAGGACCATTTACACTGCAAAGGCAACCTACTGAGTGTCTGGTTTCTCCATAGGCCTCATAAGCAGGGACCTGAACACAAACCATGACCAGACAGCACTACCTACAGAGCAGCCCCTGGGAACCGAGCTCGGTCTAAAGTGCATCCATAGGAATGGCAGAGAAATCGATCCCAGCAGCCGGAATTCAGTTTTCAGAGCTGCAGCACGGGAGTACCAAGACATCAATAAAAACCGCAAAAAACTCTCAATTCTATGCAGGGCCCTGGGAGTTTCTGTAGCTTGCAAATTCCTCCAGGGATTTGAAGACTTCCTTCTTTGCATCCATTTTCAGGTGCTGAAGAGATCTATTTGCCCAACAGGTTAGAAACAGATTTCTCCTAACAGAGAAGGGGGGGGGGGTCTTTAGTCAACACCATTTCCCAGGCTGTTACTTCTGCTTGGGACACTCAGACTTGTATGCATCACTTACAAGACCTCTTACATCTACTAAGAAATCCTGCTTTCCTCATTCCTCAAGAGCCTCAGACCTCTAAACCTCACTGCACATGACTGCAACTTTGCAGGAGCCTTTCAGAGCTATCCCCTCTTCTACCATGCTCACCACTTTGACTCAACAGCATCAGCTGGCAAAGAAATTTTGAGCAAAAATTAAAATCCATTCTGAGAACTATTAGGTTCTACTTGTCATTATGCTATTTCTTGAATTCTACTTGTCATTATGCTATTTCTGTTCACAGTAGAGTATTTTAATAAATTGTACACTTGTGCACTACCTTCCATCAGTCAAGCCCAAACCTGCTTATGCCTTCATGACATTTTCCTGCCATGGATCTTTATTACTGTGGCCAACAATACTAATATCCCAGGAAATGAACAAGACTTCAACTATCAACAAGAGTTCACACAGGACTCTAGAAGGGATCATCATACCAGGTTTTTCAGCCACTGAAATGCCCATCTCTTGGTGCATGTCAGTCAGAGTCTCCAGAAGAATCACACCTATGAGCTCTCTTTATTCCCCTCCTTCTCTTTTTTTTTTAATCCCCTCTACTCCCCTTCACAGTAACTCAATAACTTCTTTACCATGCCCACAGAAGCCAGTATTATAAAACGAATACTTGTAACCTGCAAAAAAATTAGTAAAAAAGCTTTTCTCACAAAGTGGCAAGGAATGGGATATAAACCAAGATGCTATGTAGGACTCACAGTTCATTGATATGCATTGCAACCCTTTCACATCTTCCATTTTAAAAGAAAAAAAAATAAGAAAAAAAAGTTCCTCATTTTGGATACTTTGAAAGAAAAGTCAGTGAACAACACTCTCTTCAAGTACTCTCACATAAGAGCCACATCCAAACTTAAAATTTTTGATTTTAAGACACCTTGAAAGTGAGAAATGAAAAATGGAGCTGGGGATAACTAATTCCCTTAAACTGGAAGATGGCATGATGACTGATAGCTAATAAAAATAAATTATATTCAGAAAGTCTAGGAAAAAGGTAATACACTCTAATGTAACAAACAAACAGGAGGTAAGGAAACTCAAGGAGCGAATGCCAGAACTTCCATACACATTAGATGCAAGTCAGTCTCACTCTTTGTCAATGTCTTTCACAAGAAGAAAACACTTACACTCTGTAGCCAAAACAGACCTCTTGTAAAATGGCCTGACTCATTCTGAATACAGTCAGCAGGCAAGTTTATTTATTTGTTTGGTCAACTGGCAGTAAGTTGTGTAAACAGTGTAAGATCACCAGGTTCCCTCACCTTGCTCACGCTGGACTTTGCCCCATTGGAACGGGGACATGCCACTGCAAATGAGCCCTCCAAGCCTCCACTCTGCTCAACTGCCTCAGTTTGAAGAGTTACACTTCCAACACAGTGTGCCCCTTATCAGCTGAAGGGAGAGGTTTCACCCTGCAAAGTAAATGCTTGCAAGCTCCACAGGAAGAGAGCCTAAGGTGTGATTCCTTCTGTAAGGCATTAGCAGTGTGAGTAAACAGAGAGAAAGGTCAGTAGCAGCCAGTTAATAAACTAATTCATGCTTCTTAGCTGGAACTCAGTCTCAAAGTTAGTAAAGATCTAGCTGAGGCTTGAGATGTTTCCACATGCAAGCAGCGTTGTTTGCTGACTATCCCAAATATCTCTTTGGTAACCTGGGATTCAATGGCATCATTCCACTTGACAGGAAGTTTTACCTGTTTTCTTGGGCCCCAAGACACTAACCTAATTTAAATACATAAGCTCTTGTGCTCAATCACATATTTATTTCCAAAATGTGTTAGTTATTACACTAACAAAACAGTCTTACCAATGCTGTATTAAAAAAATTGGACAATCATTAGCTGTTAGAGCACTTAATCACAGCCTGAAAATGGTTAAATGCAGGAGCAGACTTGTCCATACACCACAAAAGTGCTTTTCAATTTCCAGTGACAACACAGACAAGCCTTTCACTTTCTCACAGTCCATCACAAGAACCTTAATCACAGCCTCACACTCATTCCCTTGCCCGACAAACCAGAACAGATGACACACCCCTTATCACAGCCCATCTTTGGGTTTGCTCATGGAACACCTCCAGGCAAGGAGCCTGGGATAGTATTACTGACACTCGACCCTCTCCCAGGCTGTTTCATAACATGTGGAGTACAGAAAGAACATGGACAGTTACAGCACAACCCAGAGTGGTTTTATCATCTTCCAGCTGGGTTATGTTTTTATTTAATGGGGTTTTTCTTTTAAATTTCATTTTTTAGAAGTCACATAGTAAAAACAATCAACCAAAAAAATAAAATCCAACTACTCCTTGCCAGTTACCAGGTGCTTTATTACACATAGTATTTTCACATATTTCAGTGATTTCTTTTCTACCACTGCTGGGGGCTACCAACAAGGAATTCAGCCTGCAGAGGGACTTCAGCAGCACCACAGGTAGCACTGCAAGACCTAACCAAACACTAGGCCTGGAGTGGAACTTGGGACTGTGTCAACAGAATCACTAAGCTAACCTAAAGTCCAAGGACAATCAGGTTCCTCGGGAAACGCAGGGGCAGACAAGTGGCAGAGTCCAGGCTCCCTGCCAGAAGGTCCTACAGTCTCCCTGGGGCCTTCAGATCTTTATGAAGATGCAGCATCACTGGTCCATGATGCACATCCTCTGATTAACAGAGAACACCTCTAGTCCTAGTGTAAAGGCAGGAATCATTGCTTTTAGATCACAACTAAGTTGGCATTAAGCTGAGATGTGGTAGATTAGGATTTACACCCTCTCTGTTCTGGAGGGGATCCAAATTTTTAATTTTTAGTTCCCAAGAAATCATCTAAGCTAACAGTATCCCAGAGCCTGATCTTTCTCCTCTCTTCCAGTGGCTGCTCATGCATTTGTCATTATATGGAGAAGAGCATGAAACATTAGAGCCTCCCTCTTCACTTCAGATATAGGCACTCAGACTACAAATCTCTCAGGTTGCAAGATTAATTCAAAAACTTGGATGAAAGCTGCTCCCACTGAACAACCAATTGTTTCCACCTCACTAGAAAACTCCACTGTAAGGTACCAGTGGGGGACTCCAAGCCCTGGGCCCAAGGAAAGAGTTGAATTGCTGCCTCCTCACAATTACCTACTACCATAATCTCCTTTCACCTTTCATTAAGCTTTGCATTCAGCCACAGCTGCCATTTCCTGAAGGGAATTACACTCCCACAGCACCAGAGCAATGACACCCAAGATGGCCATAAAGAACAAGTGCTGCCAAATCCTGCCAGAGCAGTTGCACTACAAGGAAGAGTAACACGTACTCTGAGGTGCAAACACGGTGGGAAGGATAAGAGGAAACAGAAAAGACAGTTGTTACTGCTCTCCAACACACTCTTAAACTTCAAATTTTAAGCTTCAAGATTTCTTGCCAGTTACACTGCTCAACACCTTCCAGACACACCAGTAGTAAGTATTAAACTGAACTCACCGTCTTAACTTGTTTTCCCCTAAAAGCTGCCATGATCTACCATGAAAAAAACCCTTCCCTCCTTCGCTCTTATTTTGTAACCTCACTTCAGAGGCAGCAGGTGCACCCTGGGAAGAAAAAACCCTCCCCCCCCTGCTTGGAGAACAGCCCCCAGCACTGTGTTGGACTACTCCCAGTCCCACCCACTCTGCCCAGCTGCAAACCTCTCAATCGGCTAACAAAGAGCAGGTGAGCACAATACTAAAAAGCTGTAGGACTGTGTAAAAACCAGAGCAGTTTCAGCTGGGTGCTTTCCTCCTCAACAATGACTGTCATTTTCACCTATAAACTGAAATACTGTGCCCTTGACTGATTCTGTCTCATATGTGTGCCAATTTATCTTAAACAAGGGGAAATGACAAAACCTGGTTTTTGCATTCTTCACAGTTAATTGAATTTACCTGGGTGGGGAGGAAGGAAAATCTCTCTCCACTGGTTTGGTTACTTTCCGTGTAATGCTGTAATTCAGCTTTTCCCTGACACTACAGAACCCAGCTATCCCTTGCTTAACAGCAAACTCCCATTCTGGGAGTCCAGATGGTTTCTGTGGCTCCACAGCAGACTGTCTTGAGACTGCTGTCTAGGGCACAGAAGCATAATTATACTAATTATGAGAGAGAAAAGATAATAGATACAGAAGTTCTTTTCCCTAATCAGCTCTAGGTCAAAGCTTTACCTACAACTAACAAGGAAATCATCTATTAATGAGCCCACACCAGGAACCGGCAGTGCAAACACCGAAAGTCATAATTTGCAGCCAATGGGTTAGAGCTACAATTTTTTTTTAAATGGCAGTCTTAGGCTTATTTAGCTAAAGACATTATTATCTTTAAACTGCAACTGCCTCAGTGCTTGGTCTTAGCTTAGAAACAAGGGATCCACCTAAAGCAATGAATACAATACACTGAAATTTCAGAGTTACGGCTACCAGAGTAAATGCTGAATGTCCAGATCAACCTTTGAAAATGCCAATGCATTATACCAGGTATTTGGAAGACACTTTTTCTTATTTCTCCTGCTAAGCCTATTGTTTATTCAAGAGAAAGATGCTATCTAGTCTTGTATGATGCTAATGCATATATCACCAGGACTCTGGGTGTTAGACCATCCTAGGCAGCTTAGAGCTTTCTAGAGAAAGTGGACTGTTCTTTTTCTTGTATGACTATTTTATTGTGTACTCTATATAGAGATAGAAGGCTAAGAAATTGATTGACAAAAATATCAGTGCAGACTTTGGATATGCTACAGCTGGATTTTTTTTTTTTTTTGTAACAGCTGGTAGATGTCCCACCAGCAGCAGAAGTGCAACGAGACACAAGGAATTGATTGTCAGTGCTGTGTCACCTGTGCTTCTAAGAGCATGGTGATGCACACATTAGAAGCGATCCTGGCTATGGCGCATAGCTGTCACCGTGACTGATAAGCTTTTCAGGGTAGCTGACTGGAAGCAAGCCTGCTTTTTTGGTTTTTTCTTTCAGAGAAGAAATCATTGCACAGATGCAAATCACAACTGACAGGTGCTCTGCCAGCAGCCTGTGGTAAAGGTGGGACACAGGGTCTGGGCTTTATGGTAGCTCTTCTAATTCTATTTCAACTGTCATAATTGTGTCGTTATTGGGGGACTTAATGTATATTTAATATGCAGCCTGCTGGGAGGAAGGCTTGGGAAGAAAGCAGTGCCAAATGCTACTTTTCCTCTGTACAAGCACATACTTCCAGAGTATTGTGGTGTTAATGTCCTCTAAGGAACAAGCTGTTAACCTATTTGTGGACCTATGTTTTTGGCTCAGCAGGGCTACACAAAAGGACATAAAACTATTGTAGTCTCCAGATTTTGCAGCAGAAGCAACAGCTGTGGTTTTAGCAAGTAAGTTCCCCATGCAACATGCAGGGAAGAGTGCAATCCATGCAATTGCTCTCTGCACCATGAGCTGGTTCAACCAGCACCAGGGAACATCAAGGAGGGAGAAGCTCCTTAAACCCACCGCTGCAGGGGCATCAGGCTGTTCATGCAGGGCAATAGGAGGCCCTGCTTTTCATCTGCAGTTCAGCATGCTGAGCTCTGCCCTGCCTACCCCTTTGCTCTCATGAGGGAGGGCAACATCTCTACTACACAGCATGACCAGAGGAAGCAGCAGTTTCCTTGCCCTTCCTTAGCGGTTACAGCACTCGCTCAGGATGTGGGAATAAAACATAGTTCCGTGTCTACTCGCTGGAACTCAGATCCATCTGTTCAGTTTCGCAAGGGCTGAATTTCTTCAGAAATTGGAGAACTGAACACTCTGAGCCATTGTGTAAAATGACCTGTCTGGAAGCTGCTTGGATTGAGCACTGCAGGGAGACCAGCCTGTCTATGGCTCAGGTGACATAGATGTGCCACAGCTCTTAGCCATGAAGAAAAAAACAGGTATTTCTGAGAATGGCAATAGCAGGACTGTCCAAGTCCAAGGATTTATGTATGAAAACCAAGGATCATATAGCTTCCAAGTTTAGACGGCCACAAGCAGGCTGCAATAGGAGCTGTACTAGTTCTTCCTGAAGACCGGTGCTTGTACTTCCATGGTCCAGATCAGAGGCAGGACAGATGGCATCTCATGTCTATGATAATCAGGCCCACTAGAACAGAGCCCAAGCACAGTGCTTCCCAACAACCCAGACATAAATAAATCACAGGACTATCTGTTCATTTAGAAAATTAAACAAACTATATCCAAGGCCATGCTTGCTTCCCTTTTATTAAAATTTCCCAAAAGGAAACGATGCTAAAACTGTGTATCTGCTAATAATTTGCCCATAATTTCTCATGTTTTATGGCTGACCAGCAATCCAGGACTGCAGCCTGGACCAGAGAACTGGTACAATGACAGTTTTTCAAATACTACCGTCCTTTTCTAAAAAGATTTAATTTCTGAAAATAATGGGGAACAACTAGCCAAAGCCAGGGAAGGCAGTATCTCATATTGTGTTAAGAAACGTCTGACAACCTCATGTCAAAGACAGAGGTCATAGCTGCTTTGTTTGTGATCACAGTTAAGAGTTCAGAGACAAATAAGGAAAGCACTCACTGTAATGGAATTGTTAGGTTCAGCTGGGAGAATGGGAGAACGAGCTTACACTCTAAACAAGATAAACCAGCTTCTACCGGTTTACATAAAACACCTTAAATAACAATGCAACACCACATGTCAAATCACTGAACCAACAGAGCACAAGATCAAATTGCTGTTGGATAATCAGCAAGGTCTCTGAGAGAGCCTGTGCTTATCGCCAAAGAACTGGTATTCACCTCCTGATCCTTTAAGGCATCTCATGCTCTTACACCCTGATTTTCTTTATAAAAACTTAGAATGCCAAAAAGATAGTAAAGGGGAAGTACAAGCATAGTATGGAGAACATCTAATCTGTTCAAATGCAACTTTTGTGGCTATGGCTATCACAGGACTCTCAACATACACAGGATGGTGCTAAGCACTGCACTCCTCCCGAGTCCCCTCCTCACAACCCTGCCTTTCAAATACTATCTTCTAGACTCTGATCCAGCTGAAGTGACCTTGGATGGTGTACAGAAATTACTTTCTATTGCTACATATTGAATTTAAACATATCTGCAATGCACTGTGTTTCTGGTCTGTCTGGCGCAGGCAACTCTGCCTCAGTACATTCCTATGCTTTTATTTCTGTACTGCAGCAACAATTCAATCACTGTGCCATTCTTAAATATGATTCTAGAAATTAAACAGCAAAAGTCCATTTTTATTTGTACCAGCAATTGCTGATCACAGCTGCCTGCTTCTCAGCTTTTGGGGTGGTTTGCTTGTCCCTGAGGTTTTGGTGCTTTTTACGGATAGGATTCTGTTTTGATTTGAAAACAGGAGAAAGAGAAGGGAAAGTAACTGTTAACCTTAAAAATCTGTCTACATGAAAGCTGTGTGTTCTTTTTCAAGTAATGTAAGTTATTTCCTGCCTTTTTATTTGTGATTGCAATTATTCTTATGTTGATAATGTATGAGTCAGAAGGCAATCTGCTTGCTTTTAACTATGTTGACCATGCAAAGCAGATTTTAATCTAAACAATAAGCAGATTGAAGCCAGAAACAAATGTTAGTCTCCAAGTAAAGGAAGCCTACAGGATATTTCCAAAGTAATATTTTTCAGGATTGGTTCCACTGATATTTGTTAAGTGAAATAAATTGGCAACAGCCCTCTTATTGACAATAACATCAGAAACCACAGTAATTCCAATAATTATTTCCATTTCTTAACATTTATAGAGATCACCAGTTTTTTGGGTTTTGTGGTTTTCTTCCTAGGTGATTACACAGCATAGATGTAGTTAAACAGAGGATCCAAAATGCATCTGCCTACCTTTGTCAGTGCTGCATTTCCCCTGACTTATTTAGTAAAAAACAAATTACACTCCAGATTTATGGGCTCTGAAAAAAAGCCATTAGTGAGAATTTGATTTGCATAATTAAAGTATCACCATGGAAAGTAAATGTTATTTATTATCACAAAAAAGCAACAAAATTGAAGTGGTGTTATTAGGTGGTCACTTGCATGGCAACAGGGAGAAAGGTCAAAAGCATTTAGCATTTTTAAAAAAGGAAAAATATCTTCAAAGTTGCTCACTTCCAAACACCTAATTCATTCCTAACAATTCGCTATAGCTCCGATAATTTATGAATCCCAAGGATGCACTTAAACATCTGCAATTTCATTATTTCATATTTTATACCATTAGCTTAAAATTTTGACGAGTCATTGTGCAGGTAACAAGTCGAGAAGTTGAATATTACTACTGCAGGAGAAGCAATGAACCCAGCTGTTCAGCATGATCAAGAAAGGATTATTTCCTGTGACAGGTCATAGCAGAGGATTTTCTTGCTGCTGTTTAATACCTGCAACAGCTGAAAAAACAGCTGCTTGGTTTGAACATTTCAAAATTCCCCAATGAGAAAATAACCTTTGTTTTTAATGTCTTTTATGTTTTGAGGAGGTTTGTTTGGTGTGTGTTTTTCAAGAAAGAAGAAAAAAACCACAGAGCTCACAACCAGCTTGAGATCTTTCAAATTCATAAAATCCCACTCCTCTTTTACCAAAGCATAGCAGTCTTTCATGAAAAATAGCAGGGTAGACATATCATAACAGCCTCATGAAATAAACAAGGCTGGTTTATATATACATTCAGCAAAAGGAGCATTTCCAGAATGGTAGAGAAATATTTCGCAGCCAGTAGTGAAGAGCCTCTCACTCCTGCCCTTCCACAGAAGTGGCCATGGCCGGGCAGCATCCCTTGAGGATATCCTTTGCCTCACAGGACTTGCCTTTAGCCAGGGTCTAACCCCTTATTCCAGTTTCCCCTCTCCTTGTAATTACAGGAAGTGAAGCTGATGTGTCAACTACTCCGTGGCTTTCAAATTCACACACTTTCTCCAGGAGTTGCTCCATCACGAGCTGTATGTGCCTTTCACATCCTTTCCTGATGTGTTCCATGAAGCCAAAGAATTACAGCAACAGAACTAAATTAGCCACTACCCTGTCTGCTTCTCCCTCCTCTACTAGATTTCTGCATTTAGTGTTGGACTAAGTTTAGAGAATACAAACACTGTCTGATTCAGCAGTTCTGCTAATGATCACACAAGGAACACCTTTACTGGCTTGCTGCACCTAACTGGTAACAAGTCCTTTTAGAAGCAGCATTCACTTGTGCCACTGTAGTTTCAAAAGGCTGAAAGCAGTAATTCACTGGCTTCCCTTCATCTAGGTCAGGACTTCACAATCCATGGTTTCCACACCATGCATGATGTGCAAAGCTAGTTCGAAGAGATATGCACTAAAACCAGACCCACCCACAGTTGTTTCTGTGGAGGAAGTAGGGACAGTAAATACTGCCCATGCAGCTTAATACTTCCTCCTGTGCCTGCCAGAAGCCCCAGGCCTACCACCACATCTCTGTGTGAAAAAAGTCAACGCCAAAGGTGGAAATTAACAGTCTTTCAGTGTTCACTCATTTGGACAAGACTTCTTTTGCTGCCCTCTTGGCCTGGGTTTCCACAGACTCAGGCTTTGTGCACAAAGGTATTTGTTTCACTACCCAGCATGAAATACAGCAGCAGAGACTCTCCCGTGCCACAAGACAGCGGCCCTCTGCTTTCCCCTTCCCTGACTTGTCCTTCTGAAGTAACTAACAAATTACTTAGTGAGGATGTGAATAATGTGACCATGCAACCATGCAGCTGTGCTCAGTCATCTGACTGCCGTCTGGCATTAACTTGGAAGCTATCTGGATGAAGCTGTCATTTTTTTTCCCCTCACCTTACCTTCCTTCTTTCCATACCTCATGAAAGTCAGCTATAGGTTCAAACGGCATTTTTCTGCTCGGGGTATTGCAGCATTGGCCACAAACTCATTTCAACATCAAGAGTGCAAACTTCATCAACCAAGTCTTGCATGGGGGTGGGGGAAAGAAAAAGCAACACCAGTAACTCCCATCTCCATGCACACCTCCATAGGAAGCAGCATGCTTCCAGAAAAGCAGTCCTCTGAGCTGGCACCGTGCACCACTTCCCCTTTCCCGACGCCATCTCCTCGCAGGCAGCGAGGAGGAGAAGCTCTGCGGTTACCGCCTTGGCCCCTTCTGCCAGGCAAGCAAGAGCGAGGAGAGGCAGGGGAGAAGGCTGCCCGGAAAGCAGCGGCGTAGCTACCCCTGCTGCTGGCGGGCAGAAGTGCGGGTCGCGGCCGGCCCTGCCCTTTGCCCGGCGCTTGGCCAAGCACAGCGGGGGCACTGGGAAGCGGCTGCCATTCCTCACTGCTCAAGGCCAAGCTCCGTATGTAGGTGTTTAACCAAGAGTCACCCACAGGTCACTAAATGACTCTGTCTGCAATAAAACTTGAAAGTCCTGATGCTATAAATCTGCCACTTGCTGAAACCACTAAATCACGTATAGAAATCAACATCTGTAGTAAGTCTTCAGTTTCACAAAGCATGACCACACTTTAAATTTGGGATTTGGAATGCAAGAGACAATTTTCCCACTACTTCAGGAAGGAAAATTACCTCGGACTTGAGCCCACTGTTTATTTTTGATAGTTTTAATTTTGACTTGATCTTTATGCAGCTCCCTCCTCCAAAAGTATTTATCATTTGCCTGCACCACTGAACTGTGCTCTCCAACCAATTACCACATGTGATCACCTTAATGAAATAAACCATTGTCTGTTCTAACTTGGTACGAGGAATTGGACCAAGTCACTGGATACAGGGCAGGGGAAAAAAAGCCATTAACAAAAATTTGAAAAAAACATGGTGAATGCATGATCATTTCTGCAAACATGGAGGTACTACTTCTGTTCCTCCTGACATTTCCAGCTACCATTTCCTTTCCTGGGTCAGTGCCTGCATCCGACAGGATCTTTTCTTGAGAAGACACTGTAACTAGGAAAATAACACAAGATGGATTGAGAGCTTGACGGCTTTTAAGAAGTGAATGAATCAACTGTTCCCCCTAAGATCATCCTCCTTTCAGAAGTGGTTGGGGCCTAAAATAACTGGGGAAGTTGAGGCTACCACCTCTCTAACCCCTCACCACAGTCTGACCATGTTCTCAGAATGAGAAACAAGCTGCTGTGGTCAGCATGTGTCATGGGGTTTTGCGAATGATACAAAAAAGCTGATGGGCTCTGAGACGCAAACCAGGGCAAAAGGGGCCTCTTTCATTCACTCCCCCTCACAAGTCTAAAATCAGAGAAGTAATGCACAAGGTGGGAAAAAAATCTCTCACAAAAATCTACTTCTTTCAACTCCACAATCTCTCATTTTTATATATATCCCCTTCTCTCACCTTCAGCACCCAGACAACTCCAGTTCCAACACTTCCTACAAATCTGTGTTCTCCAAAAAGGAGCACACAAGCCCTCAGCTTGCCTGCACGCTCACTATCCCCACTCTCAGAAATATCAGCTTAGCGAGGAGAAAACTCTCTAGAGCCCTGCTGCTGCCTAATCCACACGGCAGATCGATTTTCCCTCTGTGTAAATTCCTCAGCTTTTTGTTCTCCACTGTGCACCTCTTCTGCTTCCTTCTTGTCTCAAAAAAAAGTCAGAATGCCTCTGAAGGTAAACATATTTCATACAAAATACACATGGGATGCCAAAGGTCCATCTTCTGCAGAAATCACTTGTGGCTGGATCATACAATGATGCTAAGTCCCTGTCAGACCTCTCCAAGAATATCTGAAATGGGCCTAACTAGAATTAACAACTTTGGAAAGGGAAAATGGAAGGGGGGGGGGGGGAAAAGAAAGAAAGAAAAAAAAGGCCCAGTGTTTGCCAACAAACCATAAAAGTTCCGTTGAACTTCTCCTTTCTGCCTTCCTCAGATGGTTCTCTTTTTCAGATGGAAAGCAGAACTGTAAAAATAAAGACTTTTCTGATCCGCTTTCCAGACTGGCTTAATGATCATCCAGGGTTTGAGGCTGTTGTTAGGAGTTGGTGTTTGGTGGTTTTTTGAAGGCTGAATGCTTATTCAAATTCTGCACTTCATGGTCACATCATCGTACCACTAGCTGTGACCCCAATAAGTAACACCCTGTTCCTTACTGTTTAAAACAAAGTACAGAGATTTTATTCCTACATTGCAGTTCCAGTTCAGACACAATCTATGAACAGACCATTTCCTCTGGCTGCAACAGAGCAGAAGAGATGTTGATCCCTAACTGTTCACACCATGCTTTGCTCAGTTACCACTTCCTCAAATCTGCTGACTTGTTTAGTCTGGTTATCCCTCTGTTAGACATCTCTATCAAAATGCCCTTGCTTCAGTTAGACAATCAAAGCTATAAAACTTTGAAAGCCTGATCTGAGAGGTGGAAAGCTCATGAGGCATTTGCTAGATTTGGCAGTTAGATATTGTGCATCAACAGCCTTTTGGGGACAGTCTACTGAACTGCCTCAATCATACCCATAAAATCTCTCTTCCAGAACTACTGCTTAATTTAACATAGCTAAATTGTGCATTGGCAAAAGAAAGACATGTAATATTTTCTAGAACCCTGACAAGAGGGAGGGAGGATGGAATAAAATTCTGGATATACTCACCTTCCTATCCCTCCCTCTCAGGAGCTTCAGGTTCAAGCAGAGTACCTCTTGGCATCTTCCCTCTACACTGCTGCACAAGCGCTTAAAGTAGTGTTTAGAGCACAACTTCTAACAAGATCTGCCTCAGCCCATTTGAAAAATTAGAGGGAAAAAAGCAAGATACCAGTCAATTGATTATCACAGCTGTTTTTTGCTAGTAATACTGTAATTCAGTTAATAAAGTTGCAACTGAGTTTAACTTGGCTCCATGTTCTTTAATGTAAATAATCTCCTGCTGGCATTAAACATGTTAACATTTGAGCATATGGTCGAAACACCACACTTTTATTGAAACAAACATCATCAGCTTGAATAAAAAGCCAAATACACAGATTCCTACACCAGAACATCTTATTAATGGGAAACTGCTAGGAAATATAGTTACTTATTGGGCTGTATGAGTAGTTCAACTTGGATGGCTACAGTCTCATCATACAAATATTTTCAGCCACCCTGCCAAAGGAATTGCCTCTAGTTTATACCTTCATTAACATACAAGATTGAAAGAAGAAAGGAGAACAGTAGGTCTGCATTAAGTGCAGAAGTTTCTTCATGTAACAAAAGATTTTAACTTCCCACCCCTGCCACCATGTGTGAGGTGAGAGTTCTCTGTCAGTGCTGTAGAAGTATTTTACAGTAACACTTGGTAGGCAGGTTAGTAATGTCCAAGGCAGCTCAAAGGGTTTGCAAAAACAATTTGAATGATGCTAGCTTAACCCCTGGAAAGTACTAACTCTTCACTCACAAACTCTTCAGTTTGGTCACATTAGAGGAATACATGTTGCTTGGTGTCATTCCTGAGAGCTCCACGATTCAGCTGACAAAAGGACACAATAGATAGGGTTTAGTTCCAGGGAAAAGTACTTCCTCAAGGTGAGTCACACTTTTACCTCCTCTGTGAACATAAGGCTTCCTTTTGTGGACCTCTGCAACATGTGGTATGTAGATCAACAAGACATTAAGATACAACAGCATACATTTAAGGTATGCCTAGATTATACCCTAGATTTTTACTATTTAGGGTATGCTAAATTTATCCTGCTTACATGGCTGTTTTGTGTTACAAGGAACCACTCTCCTCCACATAACATGTAACTGTCAAACAATAGCACCATGACATTGCAGTATGGAAGTTGAGGGGTCAGGGTAAGTCTCTGCAGAGCTCACTTCTTTCACATACCAGCTACTGCCCCTGAGCAACCAACTGGTGTTCACTGCCCCTCAAATTCTCTCCATGGCACAACAGGAATAGCATTTAATTCTTCTACCATATCTTACCTTTTTCCTGTGCTTACGAGTATTAGCTCTTTGAGGTGCTATGTATGTTTTGATGTACCTACTACAGTGCTCTCTGACCACGATTACAAGTTCTAATAGATGCAGAAAATGGTTATGGCTGCAAAATTAGGTTCTTTCATTATTCATACTCTGGAAAAAAGCATCTTTGAAATAAAAAAAAAGGGCTTCCTAGCTGTTATACAGAATGAGCATTTTTATGGATACTCTGTATCATTTGATGGGTCAGAATACTTCAGTGCAACATGGTTTTGAAATGAGTAATTTAAAAATAGGCATTTTTAAATAGGAAAACTTATAATTTAAAAATTCAGAAAGCAAAACCCAAAGAGAACTGAGAATGAGTCAGCTGCATCTATTCACTACGCAACTAATCATCATAAAGAAACCATTTCTGCTGAATTATTTTAATATACCTATATTTAGAAACAGATTAGGCTTTTAAGTTAAAAGGAAAAAATCCTAAAGTTTTAGGAGCTGCTGTGCATATGTTCACTAACTGCTGCAGTTTGCTTGGTCCGTTCTTGGAAAAGGACATATCCCCCATCCCACCCCTCATCCGTATTTTTCCCCCTTCTCTGAAA
This sequence comes from Orthonyx spaldingii, assembly GCA_013397795.1. Classification (NCBI taxonomy): domain Eukaryota; kingdom Metazoa; phylum Chordata; class Aves; order Passeriformes; family Orthonychidae; genus Orthonyx; species Orthonyx spaldingii. The sequence continues at coordinate 65,236 of VZTJ01006267.1, read as the reverse complement.
AAAATTTCTTTAATACGAGATCACCAGATCACACATTCAGTGAAAAATATCACGTGCTGTGCAACTTGCATACCTTACACTTTCGGGCAGACCATAAGGATATTGGTATGATTCAGATTAGGTATACTATGTATGCAACCAAGAGCTTGTATGTCACAGAAATATCATTATGATATTTTCAAGAACTGTGTCACTTCTTCCAAGAAGTGTGAATTAAAGAGAGACATCTAAGGCTAATTTGCATTTCAGTTGGAGGTATCTCAAACCATTCCAGCCCAAGATAAAGTGCTAAGTGAATCCGAGAGCAGATTTTACAAAGCAGATTAGTAACTGGGGAGGAACACCTTTACAGGGCTTGTAAATAAGGGACAAAGGTTTTTTTGTGACACTTGGGTCCACAGAAACACATCTCCAATCTCTTCTTGTATTGGGAGATGCCATTTCCTTTCCCACATCGGAGTCCCCATGTTCTCTGTTCTTGTTCTCCCAGTTGCATGACTAGCTACAATTTTCTTTTCATACGCACTTCACAATAGCGCTTACCCTGACTATTTTTTCTTGCAGGATTTCCCTTCTACATAGACACAGCAATAGAAACTTTCTTTGACAGGATCCCAAAACTCCTGAACACTTAGAAGCGAAGCTTTGTGCTGCCAACCTACAAGGTGAGAGAGACATCTGTTAGTAATCAGACTTTTTTGATCTTTAAAGTTTTTAAGCCACTAATGCCCACAACATTACTATAACATAAACAGATACTATCCCTATTTATAGACACAAAAAGTTAGAGAGAGGCTTGTGTGATTTGTCTGTCAGAAATCTCTTGATTCCCAATTCATCACATACAAGGAATCTAGTTAAAGCAAGGCAATATGAGGCCAAAAGTGAATTTCACTGAATTCAGGGGAATTTTGTCCTCACCTGACTGTGCCTTCCCTATCATCCCAGCTCTCCAAGGAAAGCAGGTTCCTACTCAATTAGATGTGATTTTTTACTACACAGTGTATTTTTAAGTAGCAGGATATTTTTACTTTGACTCAAACCAGCTTTTTTCCCAGGTCTTCTATGATTTAAAGTTAAAAGGCTCAAAGCTCCCAGGTCGTCAGGAGTTATACTTTGAATTTGGCATTTCTGCATTCCAAAAAAACCCATGAATAGGCCCATTAGGGGAGTTAAAAACCTGCTTAAAAATTGAGCCTAGTCTCCTGAAGGACTTACAAGAACAAGATGCTAATTTACACCTTGAACTTTCATCACCAACAATGCTCTTTTCACACTTAAGATACTTATGCCATCAGACAACCCTCGAGCAGATCAGTCTGACTACCAAACCCTGCATCTTCAGTCAAATCCTGCAGAAAGCCTGTCAGTATGGCCCACTCCTCACTGTAAACAAAGCTGAATGCATTCTATGTTTTGCTAGACACTGGAAGGAGTTCCCCTGTCAATGCTGGGGCAAGTCTCTATCAGAAATCAGACCACTCCTAAAATAAACTTTTCTACCCATTTTACAGGTAGAATAAAGATGATTTGGCCTGCCTGAGCCCACAAGGTATGCCCAAGCCCATTATGGAGAAGCAGAATTTAAAGTTAATTCCTTGTACTCCAACCTAAAGCTTTTGACACCAGGTAGATGTTTACTTCTCAGCGTATTTAAAATGTGAAATACAAAATGCTTAAGAAAATCCCCAAACCTGTAGTTGGTATAACAGCAGCAGGCAGATTACATAGTAGACCAACCAGTTTCTTAACATTCCTATATCCCTATCCTCATACACACACCAATAAATGAGCACAAGACTAATAACAGCTACAAAGTGCAACCATTTTAGTGGCTACACTTACTCTCTTCATCCCAAACGAGCAGCTTACAGGACCATCCAGCAATCTATTAGAACTGGACACTGCACACAAAACCGGACTTTCAGGTCTGAAAAAAACCCCTTAAGGTTCCAGGCAAGTATTACTATCTAGACAGAAGCAAACCACTAGGTGTGCAACTGAACACACAAATTTGCATATGTCCTGTAACAGCTGAGTAATGTAAGTATTTTTCTTCCAAAGATAATGAACAAAAAAAATTAGTATTAAAGTTGGTGACATCTGTAAAGAATCTACAAACTTTATGAGGATATTCTAAGGAAAAAAGCTAAAGGGCAGCAGTGCCCTGGCACATAAGAAATATTCTTCATGCATAGAATAGTGAAATTATTTTTAGCTTCTGCATACAGCACTACCTGAATTCTGCCTACAGCTCCACAACATTTTAAAACTTCTGCTACAACAATTAGTGAAGAATTAATTAGCCAAAGCTGACAAATAATTGCAAAGTGACAATCTACTACAGTGAGCTTGGCTTTTTTGGTCTACTCTCTAGACCCCATCTGTAGCTTCAGGAAGAGAGTGCAGCAGTAAGAGAGCTGTGAGAAATCAAAGTGTGTGTGTGGGTGCATTAGTCAGTCAACACTGCTAAGCACCCAGGTCGTATCTGCATCACCCAAGAGAATCCCAGGAAGTCACCTCAACAATAGATACAGTTGCTGTTTTCCATTATCTTCCCCCCATCAGGTGGCCAAAGATTAAAGCACTATTTCTGATGTTTTGCACTCAGGGGATGCAATTACAACTTCTGTGTGGTAGGTTCCTGTTCTTCCTTGGCAAGTGCATCCTATTGACCTCTCCAGTTGCATGAAGTCAGTATTGTTAAGTATTGCCCTTATTTTTTGGTGTGTTTTAAAGCATTTCAGTCACTCCTCTTTAGAGTTCTATTAATTATTTTTATTTGCCTGAACCTCTTAGATTCTTTCTGTTCTCTTCAGCGAGTTTTTTCCTATTTGTTCTCTAAATCCCACAACTCCTGTCCATAGGGAGTGGAACCCATGTTGTCAAACCTGATAGGAAATTACCTTACACTTTACAGCAAGGGCAGAAAGGAAAACCCCTTTGCACTCTACTGACGTAACATGGGTCGGCCTTTCCAATGGAAAAACTGAACTACAAGCCATTGAAAAGATTCAGTCCCAGTAAAAGCAAAGGGAAGTATGATATAGGTCAATCAGTTTAAGACTGCTTCATGCTATAGTACACAAGTGATAAACACAGAAAAGTTATGGTAAGGCATAACATCCCTTGCATTACATCTATGAACAATTCTCCCAAACATATCCTCAGAATGACTTTCTATTCTTCTGGGGGTTTTCAGAGGATATCCATTATTCCTAACAGCATGAAAATAACATCCTAACAGGGACAATACTATTCTATTTTCACAGTCCTTTTATTTTCACACTTTAAAGAATAATGAACATTATTTCCACATAAGTAAAACTCAAACCCCACTTTCAACTGGGGGGATTGATGTGAATTCCATGCCAGTAAAAGGTACTATTTTGAGCAGCATCTAATGATTTATGTAAGTAAANGGGGAGGGGAAGTAACCTTTCCTTTCTCTCCAAAATGAGGAAATCAAGATGAAAATTTATCTTGAAAGAAGTACGTATACACTCAACACAGAAAAAAAACAGTTAAGATGGATTTACTTCCTGGAGAAAAAAATTATGTTTCTCTTCATGTCCTCACTTCTAGAAGATATTAGTATCAGATATAAAAAAGTTATTTTCATAAAACTATTGAGAAGTGGACACTCCTACACTTAGCTTCCTGCTACAATGAAACCAATTTTAAAGAGAATAATATATGCAAATAAATACAAACAAAAGACTTAGCCTGTGAAAAAAGCCAAAATAAAACCAAAAAATGCTTATTTCAGACATTTTTTACTAGGATCTGAAAAATATATTCTAGTTTCTCTGTCCCATCCCTCTAATCCTCTTATAGGCAGATATTCTCTCCACAGCTATTTCATTACGTGTAATTTCTGAAACCCACGTCAGTGGCATTCAGTGCATTCTCGCAGCAAGGCTACGTACAATAGCACATCTTTACATCCCACCTGGGAAAAATCTTCAGAGAATGAACATGAACACTTTTCTTCAGACTACTTTCACCATAACAGTTATTTGGTTATATACTCAACACGTAAGAAATACTTTAACATTTTCAAATTTATGGTAGTATTAGGCATCTCTAATCACTTCAAGTTTCAGTTTTCCCAAGTGCTATTTGTTATTTCCTTGCACAAAGCCTTATCTGATTTAGCAATTTATTTTTGCTTCTGAGATTCATAACCACATTCCATAAACATATTTAGAATTAAAGAATACTGCTAAAATTTACTTGAAGTAAAAATGAAGTCACTTATGGACTACCCCTGATAGTTCAGCATGGGTACATTTGTAATCAATACTTGGTTTTCACATGGGTACAACTTTTCACTCTATGTCAAAAAAAAAAAAAATGGTAAGAAAAAGGACAGCAGTGATCATGTATAGGGAAAATAATTTGATTTTGCACAGGGCCCTTCAATGCTCAGTTGTCCTTAAGCAATTCACAAAACAGCAAGCCTCCTAGGTGTACTATCATATGGGCAAATACAGGAGCTGTTCTGCAAGCTACAAGAGCTCACCTCTAACCAGAGGAATCTCATCCTGCGAGGCTGCATGCGAACACAAGGCACTTGAGAAATGTTTACTCTGTTGAAGAAAACCTGGGGGTTTAATGCTGCATGTACTTAGAATTCTGAAGTATAAAAGAAAGTATGAGAAATCAGTACCCTAAGTGTATGTTGGAGGCAATATGTCTTTTGACTACAAAATAAAAGTAGTCCTTAATATCTGAGGTTTATTTTGCATTTCTCATATCACACCTGAGCTATGTATATAAAACAATGCAAAACTCTATGCAGATGGGAAAATTTCATCTCCTCCTTAAGTGCTGAGGCCCAGACTGAGATCTCCAAAATGACTGGTGCTTGTACACTAAACAATACACTGAAGGAGTCTAAAGAAGGGAAATTGCATCCCAAAATCAAAGACATTCCCAAAGGTGAAAGCTTTATTACTAAGAACATACTCTTTGTAAGAAAAAGTCAGTCCTCTCCAGCAAGCCACAGCCTAACTTGCAGTTCTTTGTCTTCCATTTCCACCCTATGTCAGCAGCATTAACCTTCTGTTTTCGTCATCATACAAAGCAGACAATGCTCACCTTTGGTCTCAGTAACAAGCTGGATAAAGCTGTCTTTATTATTGTTTTCTCTCTTTCTACTTAATAGCTGCCTTTTTTGTCTTTAATGAACAGTTGTACAGATAGGCCAGACATAATCCTGCAGTAGGAAAAATGGCAGATACTGTTACCATGAAAGCACAAAGCTCAGTTCTGTACATTTTATTAATCCTGTCTCACTGAACAAATAACTATCGAAAGCATACACAATTCTAAAAATAGAAGTTTTCCATAAGGAAAATCCTTCCTGTGTGATGAAACACACAAGTTATCAAAACAGGATGTAGAACAGAGAGCACACGTGCATCCTTACTTCAATTGTTATGGCATTAGCCCTTCCTAGTTAAATTAATCTTTGGAGGAATGTTGCATTTTTTTTAAAGCAAGTATGCTCTGTTCCTAACTCTATGAAGCCTGCAGAGACAACTGGGCACAAAAGTGAATGTGACTGGGGAAACAGTCAACCAGCAAAGAACATGGTAAACTCCTCTGCCTCTTACTTAAAGATTACTGTTGACTTGAAATGGATTACAGTCAAGGTGGCCAGAAAAGCCCTGAGACAGAAATTAACACCATCTTCTATGCACCCAATGACTTGATTGTTCCAAAATCTGGAGAACAGGTTTGAAGACAACTTATCTCCCATCTCATTTGGTACACTTCATGAGTGGGTAAGAGCAGTTCTGGAGTTCTGAGATTCAGAAACAAACAAGCAAGCAAGCCCCTCCTCTTCCCTCTGCTCCACCCTACACAGACATAGAAAGGAAACATTCATTTTATAATGGCAGTGTTTATTTACATGAGAGAAGGTTTACACAAGTTGAAAAGTTGTTTTGACAGGAATCCAACAATCAGTGCTTTTGCCCATCTTCAAAAAAAGGGATGACTTTTAAGATTTGATGATGCACCTTCAGAAGACCTTGATGATCACTTGGGAAAAAAGTACCAGGAATCAACTAAAACAAACAAAAATAATACAAGAGTGACATTAGATCTATACAACCAGCCATATGCAAACACTTCAAAAAACATCATTCTGCCCTTTCAGCTACCTTCCCTCCCATAACAATACTGCTGTGTTAGTTGTACCCCATCCTGTGAAAAACAGGGCCTCAAAATAATATCTGTTCATTTTAACAGTATGGCTGTACCAATCCTTCAACAAGTTAACAACATTGTTGTGACCATCCCTGGAAAACATCACAGATCAGGCAGATTATGCTCAGTTGTCTGTCAGGGGTCTGAGATCTAATACTTTGGTAAATAAATGCTATTTACTGGCATGCCATATAAAGGTAAATTGAATGCAGCTTGCTTTCCCATGACATAGGCTACACAGATGTTGCTTCTCAAACAATTTGGAACTCGGCATATGACGAAGTTTAACTTAGTATTTCTGTAACTCCCTCCATCTCAAAAAGCATGTATGTCTTCTCTATAGTTCCTGCCAGTAGAAAAATCTTTTTTAGAAGTAGTTAAAACTGAAAATGTAGGATGCATTCTTATTTCTTAAAGAAAAACACATCTGTTAACATGAAAAATAGTTGTAACACTGAAAAGATAAATTTTGTCTGTAAAAGTTACAGTTGAAAAGTAGGTATGGTTATGTCAATTTTAGGAAAAGGAGCTGTTTATTAGATTAGTTAGCTACTGTTAGGAATGACAAAAACTAAGGCAAAGCAACCAATCTCCTTTAAAAAGGATAAATGTCATGCATGTGCCTTGCATGATCAGTAAGAGAAAAATTTTGTCTTCTTATCTTTTTATGTGGACTACACTTTCACTCAAAAGTAATCTCCCACAAACCACCCATGAATTTCTGTTCATGTTCTATTTAACAGGAGACAGGCAATATCATATGACAGGATATAACTATTATAATTTCCATATATAAAAAACTGCCTTTTTTCAACAAAACCATTTTCATGTCAATTTTTAAAGCCAGAAATTAAGAGAAGTCATATGACATCTGAGAAAAAAGGTACCTTCTGGGGACACAGAATCTCCATTCATAAATGTTGGTGCCTAAAAAAGAGAAAAAAAAAAAAAAAGAAAGGAAAAAACCCCAAACCAACATATCAGTATTTACTTAAGGTTTCGCTGACAGCACCCAAACTCAAAGATATTTTAATGCTTAAGTCAAGAGATATTAACTGAATTACCAAAATATGGGTATAGATCTAAAATCTATACTCAACTGAGATGGACAAAGACCCCCTAACAAAGTTAGGGAGGGTATGTTCCTTTTATTATGGCTGGGCAACTGTGTGGAATATTTTCCAAAGATGCAGAGCAAAGTCACAAAGCATTACAGGGTCTATATATCCACAAGAGATTCAGTACAAATACATATTCATAACATTGACAACTCCTACTCCCTGCTTCATATGGTAATTAGCTGGAAAGTCATTAAGCATGTGTAGGCAGTTCTTTAAAATGGGTTGGAGGTCTTAAAATTGGGGAGGGGGTGGTCAAAGATGAAGTAATCCTCTTCTTCCTCATTTTGACCTTTTCCACTCCTGTGATTCAGTACAATGCATATGACCTACGTGACCCTCCAATTCCTCCCCCTATTCTTTTTCAATGAATTTTTAATTGAAATATTTGTAACTGTCTACATTTCTTCAGATCTTCATTAAGCACAAGCACAGCTGAACAAACACAGTAACAAGCAATCACCTAATTTCTAAAACCTATCCTAGGCCTGACTCTCTAGTTAACCATTAATCCCCTTAACTGACTACAGCTGGGCTTGCTTGTTCATTTTTAACTAATTTCAGTAAAGCTAACTTTCTAACTAAAATTCTAATGCTTCAATTAAAATTCTAATGCTTCAATCTTTGAAACTCTATGTTTCATAACAAAACCAGAACTTTCTGTTGTCCCCACAACATAATATTCCACCTTACAGATTTCTCACCCCCACTGTACAAATTCCTTTGTTGCTCATAAATGACAAAACAAGCACGTGAACAATGATTCAGCAATTAACACCTTACCTAATGTAAAGGGGATTTTTGGTTACTGTATCATCTTTGAGAATAACAAGATTTGTTGTTTACATACTAAAGAGTAAAAATGCCTTTCCAGCTATTATACATGTTTCACTATCAGGTATGCATGTGAATACATACACATACAATGTACATTAAATACATGCAAACAATTTAAAATAAATGTGTGGTGATACTCTTTTACAATTCCATTTTGACAGAAGAGAATTCAGTTCTGTGGAAAGTGACCATTTGTTTTAAAATTCAGGTCTGACATCTCAAAGCTGGCTATGCCACTATTCAGTCACAGTAGAGAACAGCCTGTCTTGTCCTATAACTTAAAGGACAGAATTAAAGACACTTTTAACATATCTGGAATCACCCTGCCTCATGATGAGGATGCAACAATTTTCCACTGCCCTTGCTTAGCACAGCAGCACTCGGGCTGAGCTGCACTGGTGTGACACAGCCTGCCTGCATCTGAGCAGCCACAGGGCTCCAAACACTGAAAAGCGGAACAAAGCCTGTGAGGAGGAAAGGCAGAAGAGGATTCTTCTTCCCACTTTACCCAGGATAATTACCTGCACAGGGGGGTTATGTGACTAGTCTGAAAGGAGGTACCAGTATGACAATATAACCCGTATCACCAGACATCCCCTTTTTTTCCAGCAAAACCCAAGCTTTATCCCATAAGGCAAGGAGAACCAGAGGTCACCATGTATAAGCAGGTGCATGCCACTTCTGGGATAACTGCTCAAAAAGCTTGAGATAAAGACTCAGTACTTTCCCACCAGGACCAGATCAAAATCTCATCCCACTGAACCAGGAATCTCTTCACTACACAACACTTTCATCTGGAACACCATTTAAAAAACAAATGAATAAATAAATAAAAACAAACTCCAGACTTACAACCCCACCAACCTTTTGTTTCACAACTGGCCACTGTACAGAAAATTCTACCTTTACTAAATCCCAAATGGAAACATCCTCACAGAAAGCATGTAGGGAGAAAGGCAGTCAACAAACTTACCTGCTTATATCTGAGTTACTCAAAACACATTAGTAAATACACAGATTCAAATTTGGTTGAAGATTTTTTTTTAATTATCAGGAAAAGTCAAATGTTTTTCCCTGTAAAACACTGTTCTGTATTTTATCAAGAGACATCATCTAGCAAAGCTGTCCTAGTTCACTTTCCAATATTATAAGAAAGAATTATGTGGTAAGTCTGAGAAACACTGCTCTACTAACTATATATAGATTGTCTTGGAGATTTTCCAACTTGCAAAGTACTCAGCAGCTTCTTCACAGAGCAAGCAATTCTTAGGATTAATATTAAACAAAGGCTTGGCAGTCCTGGTCAGTTTTACAGATGGCAACACTTAAAAGCCTGAAATAAACAGTGTATCTTAGCACTAACACATTCATCTACAAAGCTCTGTTCCTCCTGGGTTTAGTGTTCAACATATACTGACACTGGAGCTGAGACAGAGATGAAACAACTTCCAGAGGCTAGAGAACACTAGAAATTTTCACCACATAGTGTTAAAATTCACCTAGATTTGCAGTGGCACAGATCTGGTGTCATTTTGGCTGGTTCAAATGTTTCGTATGTGCTCATATATGCACAGACTATCTTCTATCTCTTTGGAATTGACTGGTCATGGCAATTCACCTGCTGTGGAATCATTCTTAGTTTGCCCCTAATACAGGTGACAGTACACATGCCAACCATCTAGAAACTCACTCAGTGGAGTGGAAATTCCCCAACTCAGACAAGCCATTCTAGTTCCCCATCTGTAAAGTAACAAAAGGTCATATAATTCTGAAATCAACGGGACTGTCTTGGGAACTATCCAATCAAAATAAATAGTAAATTCTGATTAGTGCACAACTTGGTAAGTATTTGGTAAGGATCTGAATGTTTTCCATTTGGTTCTGGTTACAGTTCTCTTGTTCACTATGAAAACTGTCCCATAGCAATACTGAGTGTTGCCTTTTGGTGTCTTCTTTGGGGGTTGTTTGTTTTGTTCTGATGTTTTTTTGAGAACTCAATATATCTAAGGCAATTATCACCTGCTCAAAAATGCTGCAACTAGAATCTGACACTGAAAAAGAATTGTAAGGAACCAGGCTCTCATTGCAGAAGCAGCTCTGAAATTTTGCAGTAGCTGAAGTATGTTTTTTAGTGTACTTGCATACAAGACCTCTGCTTCAGCTTTCATTATTTTGTTTTTATCCAGGAGCTAATAGATGGATATAAATTAGAAGAAAATGTATCTGATTTTTTTTTTAATAAAAAAGAAAAAAAACAAAACAAAAACCCAAACAAAACCCCCTGCAAACACAGGCAGCTTTCATTTGAAATGACCACAGCCATTAAAATGCTGCAGCCAACATTCATGTACTTTCAGTGTGAAAGAGATGAATGTCTGACAACCAAAGTATGCAGTGTAGTATACTAAACAAAAAGATACCTGCTTAAAATGTGCAAGTCAACCTCCCTGCTTATATTCAGAGTTTGACTGCCCATGATTCCTATTTCAAGGCCATTCTACTTTTTATTAGTTATCGCAGATTGGCAATTGCATGCAGCATGAACAGTATTTAACAGAGTATTGCATATTTTCCCTGTCTGGGAAGCACCAAGAGGCAGCACACTACAAAGACGTCACTAAAATACTTAGACTGAACTGAAACAGAATGATGGAAAGGAGTATGTGGAAACAACTTGACAAAAACACTATCGCTTAAAAGAATGTGAGGCACAAAAAAGACAGGAAGTAATACTATTTGATAAGAAGGGAAGCTTTCATAATTAAAAAAAGCATTAAAGTTTGATACAAGGCATCTATTTTATTAACTGATTTTACTAACTTCCTCCACTCCCCAAAAACCATGGAAAAAAAAGATTTGTTACTGAGGAACAAAATAAGGCATACTGCTGATTTAATAATTATTTACCCTGCATGCCTCAAAGTACAAAGAGCAGAGAATGCAAAAGGAAATATTCCTTTGCACATTTGTCACCATTCAAATACGACTGGACTTGAAGTTTTAGTTGCATTTAAAGACTCATTAAAGTTACTGTAAATTTTAAAGTACAGAGAAGGTAAATACTTGCTTATAGTTGTGACTGACATGTCTAAAAACAATTTGAATTCCAAAATGAGTTTTTCTTTCATTTAAAATTTACAGTCCTATTAATCAACATTCACAAATGCAACCATAGAGGTATTTTTAAGGAAGAGCTGAAAGCAAGGTATCTGAATAGGAAAAAGTTTGGTTTGACATATCTTTATGACTTAAACCAACAATTCTTTGCAACTGACAGTCTTATTTGCTTATGACAAAACAGCATCCAGGACAACACATTCTTACTAGAAATGCTGTTGGAACGTTAACTGCAGACAGTGGATGGTGTGTCCTTTGACGCCTGAACTTGTATAATTACTGTGACTGAGGTGAAACAATGGGTGCCCTGGCAGCCATGCACATGTGCGAAATACCTGCTGCACTCATGTGGTCATGAGCACAGGCTCAATCACAGCGTATACTAGAAAAGAAAAAGTAATAGTTGGGGGCACTTTTCTCCATGTAATTTCTGGTAACCTTGCTTAATTTCTGGCATCCAAACTAGCATATTTTAAAAAGGAAAAAAAATCTCCTCCACTAACATTTGCACATGAAAGCATCAAATCTGCAGGACATTTTTCCTGCCTGAACAGGAAATCTGCATGTTTTAATTTTATGTTAATTTTCAGAATATGACAAGTATTCTTTAAGAAACATTCAGGTAAGCATCCCCCTCTCTTACAGCACTGCATTTAATTATGCAAGTAGACAAACAAAGGATCTCTTTAATGATTAGGGACTACAGTCAGCTAGTCAATGAGTGGTAACTCATGGCAACAGGGGAGACAGCGAAGACAGCAGGCTAGATACAAATAGCAGTTCATCTTGCTATTCAGGATCAGAAGAAAGAGCACTGCAGGGGGAGAAAAAACAAAACAAAAAAACTCCACCAGAACAGTAATGAACCTGCCAGAAAGCACAAATGGACCACTGCAATGAAAGGTTTATATCACAATGCTTACCTCTCCCCCACAACCTTTGTGCTCCCCCTTTTACTTAAATTTTTGCTTAAGGACCATTTCAGTTTAGCTGCTTTATTTCAGTTTTGGAGCTCTGAACAATCTTTTCCAAGTAATCATTTAAAAAAAGGGGGGGGAGTGGTGTGGAAGAAAAGTAAATATCCTTACTGACTGCACAATCGATTTGGCATCCTCTTCACTGCAACAAAACGGGCTGCCACTCACCAGAACATTTGTGCTGAAAGATGAAATTAAAAACATACTTTATCCATCAGTGGAAAAGAGCCACACACAATTAAGTACTTATGGAAAAAAACCCACCATCACATATAGAGCTCAGAAATGTGTATCTGCAAGAAATGAGGAAGCCAAAACCACAAAGTAATGCTGGAAGGAACAGGTGTGTGGACGGATGTTGTTTCTTTTGAGTTTGAGGAGGTGTCTGGGCTGTGTATTCTGCATTAATATAAGCAGTGCTCACACTCAGTGCATCTGGCTGCTAGCTTGGGTACAGCACAGAGGACCACAGTCAAGAAACTAAATCCTGCAAAGAAGTCAGCAGAAATAAACTGGCAGTCCCCAAGGGAGTTGAGGAACACCTCGATGGCTAGCAGAGATGATGTCAGTATACCCCATCTCTCATGCCGTGAAGGATGGCCAGATTCTGAGGCAGATCACTGAAGTAACAGCAGGTTACTTCAGTAACCTACGTGTAGTATTTAACAAGAAGGAAAAACAGGACGAAATTCTGCTCTTACCTAAAGCAGCAGATACCCACAGTATTTCCAGACAAACTCTGGGACCCCATCCTTTGCAGAAATGTTTCCCTATGAATCTATACCCTTTCACACCAAAAATGAGTTTGATCATGAGTTCTTAAGGTCCTACAGAATAAACTGCACAAACCTCAATTCCCCAAAGCAACAGAATGTACAGTGACAAAAGGACCAAACTTCTCCCACAATGACTTAGAACGAACACTCTGGAGCCATTTCTTGAAAGCTGAAGTAATGAATGCTTCATTTATGTAATCAATATATTTCTGGAACCACTTACCAGTAAATCATCATCATACAAGGTGCAATTAGTCAATCATGGACTATTATCAGTTAATTACCAATCAGACCCATGAGTATTCCTGTCATCTCCAATTTTAAAAAATCTAAGCAGTTCATGGACAGCTGCAACTTGTTGAATAGCACCACTACTAGCACAATACAAAGAGCAAGAGATGTGAATGGATACTTACCACTTTATAGTGCCTCCATCAACTTTTTTATGAAGCAAAGCTTTCCAGTGTTCATGGGTAAATTTAATAATTTCCACAGCAAAATCCTAGTTTACAAGAAAAGTTTTGCAAATTAAAATGTTATTAAACAGAAAAAAAGTCACAGAACTAGTTTATTAAAACATACTATTTCACATGTTATCTTAAGGCTCCTCCTTTGAGGCCTCATTAAATTTCTGGAGAATATAACATCCTTTTTATGAAAAGAAACAAACTTCACTATTTGTCAAATATACTGGCAACACATTCAGGACTTTACCTCAGTCTGCAGCCAGAAAACATGAATGCTACATGAAAGAAACGAGATCAGCACTAGATGCTAAGGAGATCCCTACTGCTGTAGAAAACTGTATCAGACCCTAAATTGGGATCAAGTGTGTGAGCTATGACTCCACCCTTACAGACACAAGTCAGGGTCAGAGTTAGGGTTTCCCCTTTAGCAGCAAAATTTGCATTTACTTCATTAATGCCCAATCATATAGTTAAGCATTTGCAAGAACATAACATGTCAGCTGCTTTACAGTTTCTGCTTGTTTGAAACAAAAATAATATTAGGGGTGGGGCTGGGATGAAAAAGCTTCCAAAAATTAAAGTAAAATAAGCCCTCAGTGTCCAGATGATGACTGCTAGACTCGCAAAAAGCTGCCAACTGAACATTCACATTTGTTAACAAGGAGTGACTTGGAAGAGTGCCACCGGAACATTGTGAACTTCACCAGAGCTGCTGGAGCACAGCCACAGCCGCCTCGCCACATCCTGGGTCTCTAGAAATGCTTGAGAATTATTCAAGTGCTCCAAACCAGCTATCTCAGGGCACTTAGTGCCTCCAGGCTGAACTTCAATGGCCTGACGGGGATATGCTGTTCTACCATCACTCTACAGAGCAGGAAAACATCTAAGAGCAATTCCTGGGAGAACAGGGTTATCAAGCCTTACAACTCCACATCTGATTGATTTAAGAGTCAGTTTTAGTGCAGAGGGAAGTCAGGGTATTTCTTTAACCAGAAAAAACATGTAAAGTAGCCTGTGCTGGTTAGAAGCTGGTTAGATAGCACCCTGGCAAGGCTGAACGGGCTGACACATGGACATCGTTCATGAGAAACCTCTGATTCTCTGCCAAGAATAATTTACACAGATCATGCAATACACAAGTTGCAAAGCAATTTTACTCAAATCACATCCAATTGCTCTGGAAAAATCCAGGTATTTCCTTCAACAAGGTCTATTCCCTGGTCCAAGCTCCTTTCAAACACCAGTCATTTTTATTGTACGTAGTCTAAAAAGCCATTCATTTT